>CALSFV010000235.1:600000-951695 GCA_943737045.1 Parapristionchus giblindavisi
CGATCTCTTTTATATATCAAATAGCGCGCGGCGAAGGTCAGCCGGGTTAGGTGAGAGGCAGCGGAGAGACAATCGAGAGGCGGGGCGAGATCTTTGAGCGACTTCCGTTCCTTAGAGCCCGTTCAAAACGAGCGACTCGACGTCAGAATTATCCTCAGCCCGTTCTCCCGTATGTTACCGGACAATCCTGTCAAAGAGCCGACAATTTCGAGTAGACCAAAGCTTTCATTAGTGATCTACCATCATTCAACATCAGTTTTTTGGACGTAGTTCAGTCAAATCCCCATAAAAATCGTCTCTAAAAAATGAAGAAAAAAATGTGAGCGAGCTCTATCGATTGAGCCTTTAAAAAATCTTTCCCGTAACAATGGAACGCGATCAATTCCTTAGGGAACGAAAAATTAAAAAGTTGTAATTTCACATTTTTATCTGAACGTACTCGTGAAAATACACTTTTCGTTTGTTGGAAACTTTTTCATAGCTCTACAGCTCGACAAGATGTTTGCTTGTTGTTGTTGATTTTGATTTTTTTTTCTTGTAACGAATCTTTCGTATCAACCGGAAAAATTACAGATAAATAAAGTGGTGCACGTAAGCCTTTTCAACAGGCTCCACGCGGCATAGCGCCGCACCACGCCCCACCTCGCCTGGGGTTTTTCTCGATGAATAAAGAGTTAAAAATTATGCTTATAGTAAACCTGTTTGGGAGGCTAAAATATGCCCTAGTAACCAAAATTTTTGGTTGTGTCTGAATAGTTTTTTTCCAAAATTCGTACTTTTGTAATTTTGAAAATTTAAATATGCCCGCGCAAACGCAACGCGCGGAAAATTCAAATTTAAAGGTGGAGTCCGACGAATATTTTCGTGAACAAACTGTGAAGACAGAAAGATAACAAAAGTTATTCTGCATTCCGTACATAATTTAATGTATGCTAATTCAGCTTATTGATCGCTAGAATCATGAATGAATCATGCTTGATGTACAGGCAAAGGCGCGAAATTTTGAAAATAGGAAAAAAAATTCGGCAATAGGTTTCGAACCCGCGACGTTACGCTAACGAGGTAGCACTTTTACCACTGCGCCATGGGATTGATGGACATGGGCCGTACCAATTTCTTGCATATGGTTTATCCCTTGCATAGCCGATACGCATTTGCATAGACATTCGAGGGCCTCCATCTTTAAGCGGGAATTCAAACTAGTATAATGGTGTGATAATTTTGATAATTTTGGAAAAACTATTCAGACACAACCAAAAATTGTGTTTACTATGGCATATTTTAGCCTCCCAAACAAAATTATGTTTATAGCGATTGCTACTATGAACATTATTTTAACTCTTTATTCATCGAGAAAAACCAAACATTAAGACACCGGCTCAGTAAGATTCGAGGGTTGAGCCACTGACCCCGGACATCGACCTCACCGATTTGGCTCAAATTTATTTTGTGGATACCCCCATGGCCCCCTATCACAAAATGGGTATTCATTTGGGCTGGGTCCTTGAAACACAGATGTGGCGGGTTCTCGAAATTTGAAAACTCGGTTTTCGCCAAAAAAAAGTGGAGCGACCTAGGTCCAATATTAGTGTGGAATAATTACATATATGCGTATGCAACAAAAACTCGCTATTGTACGGTCCGGATATCCGATCGCAAACTGATTTTTTTACCTCCTCAAAACATTCTAAATTTAATTAAAATTTTAAAACAAAAAACGGCAGCCCAATTTTAGCCACATTTTATAGAGCAAAAAATTCCGCATCAAATAAGGCAAAAAAATCACAAATCGATCGACCCGTGTTTTGAGATAAATGAGCCTGAAGATGACCCGAAAATATATTTGTTTTCAAACCCCCTCATGTTTGTACTCATATTGAAGAGCTCGTCAAGTAGAACAACTCTCATGTTGAACGTTTTGTCTGAAACTCATGTACAAGATAAATACATGAATTAAGATTTATTGGATCCAAATATTTTGTATCGCTTGTATCTTGAGAACAAACGACTTTCATAGAATACGACCAACATGAAAAATAATGTGCTCGACGAGTTCTTTAAAATGAGTATAAAGATTGCAAGGTTTCGACAACTTTTTTTCCCTGACCACTTTAGAGGCCATGTTTTTCACCATAGGGGTCAACAATTTTTTTTCGTGAAACAACTAATTAAGTATGAATTTTTGAGTTCTACAATATAGGCGTAATCACTTTCTGCACAAAAATATTTTATTTTCGATTTACTCTAAATTGACTGAAAAACTGTGAGAATAAATAAAACCGTGTATTTCTCTTGTACATGAGTTTCAGGCAAAACGTCCAACATGAAAGTTGTTCTACTCGACGAGTTCTTCAATATGAGTACAAATATGAGGGGGTTTGAAAACAAAAATATTTTCGGGTCATCTTCAGGTTCATTTATCTCAAAACACGGGTCGATCGATTTTTGATTTTTTTGCCTTCTTCGATGCGGAATTTAATGCTCTATAAAATGTGTCTAAAATTGGGCTGCCGTTTTTTGTTTTAAAATTTTAATTAAATTTAGAATGTTTTGAGGAGGTAAAAAATCAGTTTGCGGTTGGATATCCGGACCGTCCAATAGCGAGTTTTTGTTGCATAGGCATATATGTAATTATTCCACACTAATATTGGACCTAGGTCGCTCCACTTTTTTTTGGTGAAAATCGAGTTTTCAAATTTCGAGAACCCGCCACTTCTGTGTTTCAAGGACCCAGCCCAAATGAATACCCATTTTGTGATAGGGGGTATGGGGGTAACCACAAAAAATTTTTGAGCCAAATCGGTGAGGTCGATGTCCGGCACTACCTGGTATCTCACTGAGCCGGTGTCTTAAGTAGAATACTATATGCTCTGTTCTGTTAGATATGTGTTTATAAATGAAAAATTTGTAGCTTCGAGTACAAAGAACTTTCACCCGATCCGTATAAACATAAGGCGTGGTGGGGCGTAGTGCAGCGCTATGCCGCGCGGAGCTTGTTGAAAAGGCTTACGTGCACCACTGTAAATGCTATATAACAAAACAAAATGACTAAACACACATAATAATCATTTAATTAATTAATTAATTAATTAATTAATTTCATTTTTATTTAGTATTTGTTCACGAAATTCGATGAAATGAAAAACTCAGATGAAATTGATCGGCAAAAAATCAGTTCTGTGGCGAAAGAATTTAATATTTTGTGAGTTCTTTTTCTTTTCAAATTATTTGTAAAAGGAATTTTTGACGAACACCATAAATCATTTTGGAGCACATGACATTCATTCCTCATTCCTCTCATTATTCGTCCCTTTGATATTCTTTCTTTCTCTAATTTTCTTTCAGTTGCGCCTCTAATACATCAGATTATTGCAAGGAAACTACACGTAAACTGGAAAAATTTACGTTAGCATTTTCTCTTGACTGAAAAAAAAGTGTTTAATTTGAACATTTAATTAAATTTTTTTAGACGTAAAGGCGCCGTTAATATTTCTTCAACGCTGAACAAAGATAGCAAACAGTAAGTAGAATACTATATGCTCTGTTCTGTTAGATATGTGTTCATAAATGTAAAATTTGTAGCTTCGAGTACAAAGAACTTTCATCCGATCCGTATAAATATAAGGCGATTGTTCATGCCCGATTAACTGGACCTCATAAACTGGTAAGATTTACAATATTGAAGAAAAAAGATTGTTACATCTCTCATTTACTTGTTCTTCAAATGTTGTCGGGACTTTTTTGATGTATGATAAATTAAATTAAATTAAAACATCACGTGTTCAGGCCTCGGGCGATTTTAACATAGAAGGCGATCGTGGGGGATTGGACACGGGTAAAATATTGATTTGTGTAAATAAATATAACATTACTTTGCAGAAATGTTGCCACAATACGTGACTGTGATCAATAAACTAACCGTTGGTCTTTGATTTTGAATCAATTTTCTACATAAAAGAGTGTACTTTATGCGAAACAAGATTAAAGGCACACCCCAAGCAGGGCTGGGATTTTTTGATTTTGATTTTTTGATTTTTTTGAATTTTTCATTTCAAAAAATTCAAAATCAAAAACAAATTAATGTAAAAAGTACCGATAAAACGTGAAGAAGTGAAACATTTATGGAAAATTGTGACAAAATTTGACAAAACTTAACAAGATTCCCATTTTTATCCTTTTCACTGTCTTGATGAAGTGGATTCTAAAGGTTTTGGTGTGGATTAGTTTGCCCAATGCACTGACGTAGAATTTGTAAAAAGTGAAAAAATATGTATCATGTTTTTCATGTTTTAGAATTCGGTTAATTGCGTAATTGACTATTTTAACCACTTTTTAGGCTAAAACGATGTTTCTGAAATGCTTATTATCCTTTTAAACATAGCAAATAATTTTTCAAAAATTTTTTGAATTCAAAAATTTTTTGAGCTATTTTTTGAATTTTTTGATCAAAAATATTTTTGAAATTATTTTCAAAAAATCCCAGCCCTGACCCCAAGCTAATTTGACTCTCCGCATTGGCAATACTCTCTGGCAGACAAAGAAAGTGAGAGCTTGTGGCCAGAGCGGAGAGTTTCCAGTTAGGGGTGTCGCTTTAAATGGGGAACCCTATGATGCACGAAGGAGAATATAACATTTATCTAGATTATCTGCCCTCTCTCATTCGCTTGATTGCAGAAATTGAATATCGACATGGAATTCTTTAAAGGGAAACCAGATAATTATTGCAAAGACAAGAACCCAATGTTTAATAGCGAAGTGAGCATTAATTATGATTTACAAGGGAATGCGTTAAACTCACCGTGGAGTAGTGATTAGTGCCATGCATCATTCGAACTGTCATATGATTTTGAACAGAATTGAACAGAATCAATAATAACTCTTTTTCGAATCTAACTTACAATCTAACTTGTTAATGGGGGTTCTACTGAAGATGGCCAACCCCATTGAGTAGAGGTTCACTGTCTAGAACATAATGAAAATGAATCTCACACTTCCTAAAACAATTTAATTCATTATATACAAATCTTGTTAGTACAGTTACAAGTTCATCTCCGCAAAAAATTTCTTTAATTTCTCAGACTAGACCAGAACTTATACTTCCTGGCTTGTCAAATCTTCTTCTACTTCCGATTTGTGTTCATTTAACTCGAGAAATTTCACAAGAGCGTGGTTCGAATATAAAGGTTACGTTTTGACCTTTACCATTTATCAATTAACAATTCGTCTAATGAGAAGGTAACCAAAGCATTCTCAGGATTACCTTCTTGCCATGGGAATGAAACGATCCATTTATTATATGCATCATTTCATATTTTCCTTCGTCAAAGGATTCATTATTATCGTATTGTCTTCTCTTACTTTGTTGCAAATAAAGGTACATTTCTTAATTCACATTACATAAATATATATGAATATGGAATAGGAGAATATCTAGATGTCATGGAATATTATATTAATATGAATATTAATAGGTTTTTATATTTGTTACAATTATTTAGTTCTTATTTACATGATTTTCAGGCCGAGTTGGTGTTTATGATGATTCCGCTCTTCTCAATACATTTGATCGCGTACCTCGGTCTTTCGGTCACTATCGCTGCTTTGTTCAACAAACCCGGGCTGGCATCCATTGGTACCATCTGATTTATTTATTTATTTTATTTTTAAAAATTTATTTATACATCAGTTAAAAACATGAATATTGAGAAAATAAATAAAAAAAATGTTCTTTAATCTCGTTAAATCATGAAATGTCTCGTTGCGCCTCGGGCGTAGAGGTACATTAAATAAAATTAAATATGCTTTCAGGAACAATCATTTTCATTTTTGTTATGGCCATTGCGCCTGTTATGTATCCTATGGATCGCAATAAAGTAGGCAAAGAAATTTTCTTAAATATGTAAAATGTTAAACAATGATCAGTTATGTGGTGAGAAAGATGAAACGTGGAGCCGTATCCATGAAGGCCGGCAAATCGTTTGCCGGCACACGTGTCGTCGCAATCGTAGGGGGGGGGGGAGATCTCTGGCGAACGCCTCCGCCTACGGTTGTGACGTCTCGTTTGCCGGCAAACGATTTGCCGGCGTTCATGGATAGCTATACTGAAATGCGTCTGTGCAGAGCATTGTGAGCTTATGGGGGCGTTGAAGCAATCCATATTTTAAATATAGACCTTTCATCGAAAAAAATTAAATGAACATATAGGACAGCGTATTTGAAAATTTCTGCAACTCTTGTCAAGCAAAAAAATGGCAAAATCATTCTTCCCTTTTTTCTCGACTTTTTTTTTCTCTTCCCGGTCCTTTGTGTACGATGAACACCGCAAAAAAGGGAAGAATGATTCTGTCATTTTTTTTGCTTGACAAGAATTGCAAAAAATTTCAAATACTCTGTCCTATGTTTAAAATACAGATATACAATTAAGGTAGCATTGTCCTTCTTCTCATGCTTACTACCCAATTATGCACTGACAAATACCATTGATAGTATACAAGAGTCTTATCTTCGAGGTTTCATTATTATTATTATTATTATTATTATTATTATTATTATTATTATTATTATTATTATTATTATTATTACTATTATTATAATTATTATTATTATTATGTCTTGATAAAAATATTGATAAAAATAACTAAATTTTATTTAGGAAGCTCCGTGATGTATTTCTCTGAAATGAAATATACACTGTCATTTGGATTTGCTATGCT
Organism: Parapristionchus giblindavisi; assembly: GCA_943737045.1. Taxonomy (NCBI): domain Eukaryota; kingdom Metazoa; phylum Nematoda; class Chromadorea; order Rhabditida; family Diplogasteridae; genus Parapristionchus; species Parapristionchus giblindavisi. The sequence goes on from CALSFV010000235.1 coordinate 606,714, forward strand.
AATCATGATATTCGACGCGAGTATGTTTATTAGTTAATTAGTTGATTAACAAAATCATTTAAAAAAAGTTGCAGTATTCTATACTTTCCTGGGAATTATGATTGATTTTCTCAGTAGTTCTTTCGAAAATCCAATGAATAAATTACGAAAAAAGTTTTTTTCGAAAAAGAAGGTGAATATTATTTGTGTAACCGTACGATATTCTCTCCTTTAGAAATCAACGAATAAAGAAAAGGAAAAGATAATAACAAAAGCTCACGAAGATATAAAAAGTACTAGTCCAGTTGATATAAAGGTTGACATATTTCTCTTTAAAGCGACGCCCCAAGCTAATTTGAAACTCTCCGCTCTGGTCACACTCTCTGGCTTTCTTTGTCTGCGAGAGAGTATTACCAATGCGGAGAGTAAAGTCAGCTTGGGGTGTTAAATGGTCAAAATAATGAATAAACATAATTAAAACGTAATTGAAGCTGAAAGGTGTTCATAAGATATGGTCGACGGGAGAACATGCTGTGAGAGGAGTTGACATGGAGCTTAGAAGAGGACAAGTATGTTCTTTTTCACTCAAAGGGAGCGTAATCTCTTTCAATGGTCTCTTCGACACGCAATGTTCTCTCATTGTTAGAGAACTGAGAAATAATGTGCTAAACATGATGTATAGGTGACAGCACTTCTTGGACATAATGGTGCAGGAAAATCAACTACATTCTCAATGATTTCGGGAATGGTTGTGCCTTCAAAGGGAAAAATCACGTATGATTTTCAGATTTCTTGATTTATTAATATGATTTGCCATGTCTATGTCTATATGTCATTTGTCATTTGCCATTTGTTGTTATGTCATTCGTTTCAGTATTATGAAATATGATATGGGAAAACGTCGTGATAAATGCCAAAAGTTAATGGGATATTGCCCCCAATACAATGCTATATTTCCCAAAATGACGGTTCGTTTTAAAATATATCTAAAATAACTCGTTAAATTTAAAAAAATCTTCTATTATGCATAGCATTCCTCATTTTCCATGCTTTTCAAAGAATCGGCTATATTTCCTTGACTATTAGTCCAAATCAAAACGAGAAAGGATCCCAAGGAAGGAAAATATAGCATGATCTTGGTTTGCTTAGGTCGATGAACATCTTGAATTCTTTGCTACATTGAAAGGTGCAAAGAGTTGGAGAAAAGATGCTACGTTCATGCTTGAGATACTTTTGTTAGATAATATGAGAGACAAAGTGAGTGAGGCTATTTCTTTTTTTATAGGGAGCGTAACCTCTCTCAATGGTCTCTTCGACGCGCAATGCTTTCTCGTTGTTAGAGAACAGAGAAATAGTGTGCATAATGTAGAGACCATTGAGTGAGGCCCCCTTTCTGAAATTCCTCCCTTTATTTTCTCACTTTATCATATTGCTCAATCATCCCTATCAGCTTGCCGCAGGACTTTCCGGTGGAATGAAAAGGAAGCTCAACATTTGTATTGCTTTGGCAGGTTCACTTTTGCTCTTTAATCTTTGATCTTTGATCTTCCAATTCTAATATCGATTTTTAGGCGGAAGCCCAATTATCTTGTTGGACGAACCGACGGCTGGAATGGACACAGGGGCTAGAAGAGACTTTGAAAAATTACTACAAGTGAAAAAGAAAGATCAGTACGTTTAGACATAATAAGGGAAAGGAAAGCGTTATCAAGAGAGATTATGAGGCTGTTTGCGTGAGAGTTGGGCAAATCTTGGGGTGTGTATAGGGGTCATCGACCCCGCAGATGAAGATGGGCATAGTCATTTTGGCCCCAGTGGGATTAACGTACAATCACGTTTTCAAGCCGTTCTCGGTCCATCGCTTTGCTAGAGATATGAAATTTGGGCTCCTGGGGTAGAATTCGAATGACGGCTGTCTAATTCATTTGTTTGGAAAATTTTACAAAAGTTCGGAAATTGCAATTTTTGATGGAGACGTTTGCGGCCCTAGTGACTACTACTTCGAACCGGTTTGACGAGAGCATTCCAACGATGTATTTTGAGCTCATATCTCCTTTGCCTCGATATAATTGCAAAATATAGTCTAGAACTAATCGCATTGTGAAAATCAATAATTCCAGTACAATTCTCCTCACAACCCATTATACCGATGAGGCTGAACTCTTATCTGATAATATTATTATCTTGTCTGGAGGCAAAGCTGTATGTAGCGGATCTCCGCACTTCCTTCGAAGAAGGTTTTATAATAATAATAATAATAATAATAATAATAATAATAATAATAATAATAATAATAATAATAATAATAATAATAATAATAATAATAATAATAATAATAATAATAATAATAATAATAATAATAATAATAATAATAATAATAATAATAATAATAATAATAATAATAATAATAATAATAATAATAATAATAATAATAATAATAATAATAATACTTATTATTATTATTATTATTATTTTAGAATCTGAATTTGCATAATTTCAGAAACAAAATATTTGTGAACCTAGGATAATATAATTGATCTGCATAAAAATAAAGATGAAAATCAATATCCTAAACGTTTGAAATGTGACGTATTAATCAAATATTATTTGAGATTTGAGTCCGGTTACGTCCTGTCTTGTGTAGCTGCCGACACTAAAAAAATAGATGAATATAGTGCTAAAACACTTAATCTTGTCAAGGTTTGTAGTTGCTTCTCTGGTATTTTGAAACCTAAAGTCTACTTAAATTACGTCACAGACTTTAAGTAGACTTTAAGCAAACTTAAAGTGAAAGAACATTTGACGAAATGCATTACAGTATACCACACCACTTTAAGTAGACTTGCGTTTTACTTTAAGTTTACTTAAAGTCTACTTAAAGTGCGGAGTTTAAGTAGACTTTAAGTTTCAAAATACTAGAGTTGCGTGAAATTTTGCAACAATGATTGTGTGTTATAACATTCCGAATGTTAAATGTTCATTTAATTTTTTTTAAATTAAAATTAAAATTGTTTTCTAAATTTAGAAATTCATTCCAACAGCAAAACCTGAACGTAAGCACGGTCAACAATTCGAGATAATGCTTACAACAGGAGACACGTCCGCGTATGAATTTACATTTAGAATCACTATAAAAATCACTAAAAATATAATCAAAAATAAAAATATTTTAAAAAATAATAAAAAATTTAATATAAAAAATATAAAAATATAATAAAATATAAAAATATAAAAATTATAATCACTATAAATTTAACGAACGAAAATATTTGAGCTATTCATCGATGTTTAATGAACTCGAATCTCAATTCGCTTACCTTGGTATCCTCAGTTACGGACTTTCTCTAAATACTCTGGAGCAGGTCTTCCTTAAGTGAGAATATTCTACATAAAACAAATAAATAATAATGAAGGAATGATTTTTTTGATTTTTTCAGAGTTGGAGAAATAATGGGAACAAAAGACAGATCGAAAGAGGTTAATGCATCACTGCGTCAACTAATCAAAGCTAACTGTTTGTATTGAAATTATTAATACAGTTATTTCCACATTTTATATTGAGTAAAAACCACGAAAATTCTTAGTTCGTACTTGAACTACTCTGGTATTTCCAAAGTAGTAGTTTACTTACGTTAAATCACAGACTAGCAGTTGGCTGTTAGTTTAGTAAAAGTGAAAGAACATTTGACGAAATGCATTACAATATTATACACCACTTGCGGTAAACCTACGTTTAACTAGACGTAGACTTGCAAGTCTACGGCTAGTGGGAATAATAAGTAAACTACTAGTTTGAACTAGTCTACTACTAGTCTACTAGTTTGAAAATACCAGAGTAATTGAGTGCTTTGAACACAGCACGTTAGTTCAAAATGCGACAGAGATGGGAATAGCGGGGCAACAGAGATACAGAGGAGTCTTACCAAAACTGTGGTGTGCGCTTTGGCGTGTTTTTACAATAAACAGACCATAGTTCATTAGTCAGAGCGGCGCACCTCAGACAGGTTTGGTAGCGCGGCGGAGAGTGACAGAGAGAATCATTGGATGCCATCGTGCACGCACATTCTCTGTAATGCATCCCACCAAACCCGTCTGGCATCCGCCGCGCCCTCTTTATATTTAATCGTTTTTGTGGGACTTCCATCCAGAGATGGTTCATTGTTGCCCCGCTATTCCAGAGGCTGAACTAACGTGACAGTAATGCATTGTAGCTTCACGCTCGACAGGATTCGGATTAATTATTAGACAATTCATATTTCTAGTATACAAGCGAGCTGTTTATGAAGTTGTATGTTCCTTATTCATTCAAAATATTAAATACATTCATTGCCCTAGCTATTTTTTGTTGCTATTCTCAATTTCTTTGCTGTGTACGATTTGCTTAAGCTCGTTAACACACAGAGATTAAATTTGCCCGAGTACCGCTACTTGGCGAGCGATTTGCCCATATTCTGGTAAATGTTTGCCTGTTAATCGCTGGTTTTGGGCTACCATTTGCCCGAATGTGGGCAAATCGTGCACACAAGAGTGTATCCTATGAGAGATCCCCCTTTCCACCCTGAGATATCAAACCCTGACCCCCCAATATATCACATTGAAATTTCATGAATTTTCACTAGTCACTTTTATGTGGTTCGTTTCGTGCATACGCACGTTGATAAAATATATAATATACAACTGGTGTACGGTGGCAAATCAATTGCCCATATTTGGGCAAGTTTGCTCTCTCTCTCTCTCTGCAGGCCCATTGGAAGAGTGTACTCATGGTTATGATTGTAATATTTGGCTCTGTGTCAGTGATATTCTCAAGCTCTTCTTTACTTTTATCATCTGGTCAGTCAAATTATTCGACAAAGTGCATTAGTTTTGTAATTCTTTTTCTATTGTTAAAAACAACGGCACTACTTCAGAATAGGGTACTAGTCCAAAATAATAGTGTCTAATATAAACGTCCTACCCTTTGTGTTTATTTCATTTTTCATATAATTTTGGACTTGCCCGGTGTTCTGGTCCCTCGTTCTGAAGTAGAGCCTGCTTGATTTTCAGCTCAATTTTTCTTTGTAGAGATTCCTGAGAACTTACTATCGCCAGAATACATTTGCTACCGACTTTTGTTAGACAAATCAACACAGTTTCTCAAATCTGATATGCGGAAGCATTCGGATAAGCTAGGATACTGTATTGAGGTGAGTAGAGCAATAAAAGGAGGAAAGATTTGGAAAACAATGAAATTCTGTTGCAGTACGAAAATGTGGATAATGCAGATGAGTGGTACAAATCGAACGCAATGGCTTCTCGACCTGCTGTTATGGGTGCCGTAGTGAACAGCTCCAAAAGGTGGACATTGAAGACGGAACCAGTAAGTATATCCCCATTTATGTCGAAAGGTCAGAAGATCACTGGCCTAGAAGATGACTTCGAGTGCCTTGATTAACGGCCTGTACCTATACCTGTTACCTTTATGTCAAAAGGGTACACTATTCGCATGCAGAACAGAATTCTGCCCGTTTTTTTTGGTGGAAGCGATAAAGGTTCTGAGCAAAATCAAACATCCCCAATTTATCGCAGGCTGCAAATGTGAAAAATCATCAATTTCACCACAATTCCTAAAATTGATTTCATTTTTCGCATTTTAATGGATGAAGTTTCAGAGTAAATTTCATCTATTGGGTACTATGCATTCTCTTCTGGTGTTGGCTTTGAAGGAAACTTTCACACAGGTTCATATCATGATTGTATATTTTGAAAAACAGAAAAATATACGCAATGAAAAAATGAAAAATTTACTGTTTCTTTAACATTTTTATCTAATGCACAATTTCATTATTCTCTGAGACCTTAAATTTGTGAGAATATCGGAAGTTCTATAAATTTGCTTTGAAGTGTGCGACGGAAATCCATCTATCCCTCATACGTCCTTATACATATCGCCCTATTATTATATATATATATTTGATGGAATAAAGAATAAATAAATAAATAAATAAATAAATAAATAAATAAATTGTTCCAGATATCACTAACATACAAGGGAACTGATGAAGGTAACATCGACGCTTCCGATCACACAGCGATTGCAGGGAATGCAGTGAAAGTAACTATTAACTAATAACTTAGTAACTATAACTATTAGTAACTATTAGTAACTCAGTAACTATTAGTAACTCAGTAACTATTAGTAACTCAGTAACTATTAGTAACTCAGTAACTAGTAGTAACTCAGTAACTATTAGTAACTCAGTAACTATTAGTAACTCAGTAACTATTAGTAACTCAGGCCTTGGTAACACTCTGGTATTTTCAAACTAGTAGTTTACTTATCATTCCCACTAGCCGTAGACTTGCAAGTCTACGTCTAGTTAAACGTAAGTTTACTAGAAGTGTCTGTATCTCTCATACCTCAAGCTACCTCAAGCTAATTTCACTCTCTGCATTGGCAATACTCTCTCGTAGACGAAGAAAGCGAGAGAGTGTAGCCAGAGCGGAGAGTTTCAAATTAGCTTGGGGTGTCGCTTTTCTTTTTTTTTCGTAAACTATCCCTGGAACAGTCTGGAACTTTACAGTAACTATTAGAGTTGGCTATTCGGGGGTTGCGGGCCCGCAATGGAAATGATTTCATTGCTAGTGATTGCGGGCCCGCAATGAAAGTGCGTTATAGCCATCTCAAGTAACTAGTCCATAATGTGGAATAGTTAATGTAAATTTTTAGACTTGAAAATAAATGTTATTTCTTTAAAGACAGGAGGCTTTATCCTGATCGCAGTACTTATAATATTTCCACTTATCATGGCTCGAATCATCGGCTTCTACATTGTGGAGAAGCGTTCCAATTTCGCACATCAGGTTTTTTTTGTTAATATTTCTCTAATGTTTATTTATTTATTTATTTATCTTACATTAAATAAATGCGGCAGCAAGTGATAAATAATGGGTAGAGTGCGGTAATGTGTCTTTCAAAGCTTAAAAAAAAGAATAAAAAACGAAAAATGGTGAAAGAGTGCTATGGTATTTCAAAACTTAAAGATGGAGACCCACGAGTTTTTTTCGTAATAAGACTGTTCGGATAGAATGATAGAGATTCATCACACGAATCGAAAGACATATCTGTTATTGATCCCCGATATGTTTAAAGCACACTATGCGCATTGAAAGTATAACTTTCAAGGCATGTAGAGAGTGCCCATCCGATTTGCATACTTGACTCTCTCATTTTCTCATTGTCCCTTACTGCAATTACCATATAATATAAATAATAGCCAACATGCTTATCGTGGTGGGAGTCAGTCATGCCAACTCATGGGTCCCCTTCTTTAAAGTCTACTCAAACTACGTCATAGACTTGCAGCAGTCTTCAAATCTACTTCAAGTGAAAGAACATTTGACGAAACTATTTATACATTCCCGCATCGCCATTGCTAAAGGCGGGCCGCCGCGACATGATTCATGCCGCCTCATGTCGCATCTATCTAAAAGTTTTTAAAAGATTTTATTATGCAGTGTTACATTTCCAAAAGTAACCTCCGCCGGGACGTCTTCGAAAAGTCTCGTTACGGCGGAGGTACGGGGTGCGCACGTTTTGAAAATGTAACACCGCATTAGTTGCTATCGTTGTATCATCTGATAATAAAACGAAAATTATTGGTTGACACTGAACTGTGCAATTGAAGGATCATGTCTTGCGTTGGTGCTACCGTAATCTTTTATAATTTAAATATCCCACACTTTTCATTGACCGTGCGAAGAAAATACGAAAGAAAATTAGCAAAGAGCGTTCCAAAACACGTTCGTCAGTAAATCGATTTCGCAGGATCAATGAAAAGCGCGGGAAATTCAAATTCAAAATGATTGCGGTAGCACCAGCGCAATACTTGATCCTTCAATTACACAGCTCAGTGTCAACCAATAATTTTCTTTTTTGTGTGGTGATCTTAATCTTATCCGATGATACAACGATCACAACTAATAAAATCTGTTAAAAATCTTTTAGAAAGATGCGACATGAGGTGGCATGAATCATGTCGCGGCGACCTGCCTTTAGACATTGCGATCGTGTGGGACTGCATACACTACCAAATATCCCATTTGCATTGTAACTACTCTTTAAACTTATAAAAGAATACGTTTTTAAATGTTTTTAACAATATATTTTATAGCAACTTCTAACTGGACTTTCTCGTTTTGTTTACTGGCCTGCTGCGATCTTCAGCGATCTTGTTGTGATAGCGCTCAACTTGATTCCCATCGCTGCAGGCATTTCCTTCTTTTGCAGTGACATGTATAGAAAATATGCTAAAAGGTACATTTTCATATCGCCTAAAGGAATTTCATTAAGTATTTTTTCAAGCGGTATTTAGTCGTTAACAAAAAGATTTCGAGTTTGGTCAAAATTGCCTATCGCTCGGTTGATACAGTATATCCCCTCTTGTTCTCAGTGCTCCCCCAAAACCACCCTTATTACCCGTATCATTAATTTTTATTATTCATATGTACCGTTGCGTGCTCGACACGTAGATAAATATATATATATATATATATATATATATATATATATATATATGAGAGGAATCGCGAGAAAATCGACCGTTTCGGAGGGTCCGCGGCGGTAGAAATTTCGACCCCCTGAAAAATTCAGATTAAGTACTTTGAACGATGCTCTATCGAACTGCGTTTTCCGAATTTGCATATCTGCTCTCATTTTCGAGTTACGGTAGGTCAAAGTTGGCAGGTACGGTATTTTTGACTCGAGTGTGTGTCAGAAAAATGATCATAACTCCGTTCAAAATAATGATAGACATTTTTTCAAAAAAAGGATCGAAAGAGGAGATCTTGGGCAACATTTCCCAGTTGATGACGTCATTTTTCGACCATGCGCCGGTGCGGGGCGGTCGGTTATATGAAAAAGTGACGTAACTTTCCTAATCGGAAAAAGTGCACTTTTCTTCTATGCGCGTTTTGTTGCGTCCATATGTGTCTAAAAATGACCCAAGTTTCAGAGGATTTGAGAAATGCAAAAAAAAAGCGTTGATTTTAGTGACGCGACCTCGGACCTGTCATAGGAAAGAACGGCTTATTCCTTTATCAAGAAACAGCAAAGGAGCTTAAATGACTCAAAAACATCCGAAAAAGCATTACGATCTCAAAATACCCATATATGACAGTTATTTGAAACACAAAATCACCGAGTTCCGAAAAATTTGAAAAAAACCCATATTTTGCTTTTCCACGTGGAAAATACGTCTCAGTAATGTTAATTAATCTTTATAATATTTCTTATAATGTTTTTGAACATTTATGTTTTTGGAAGTGAAGGCCTACCTGCTCTTAGAGCCGAGATATCCGCCATCGAGATTACACGCGCGCCCCCCAACTCACCCTTTGAGAAGAGATGTGTTGCCATAAAATGAACGTTTTCCAGCTCAGAATGACTCAAAACAACTTGTTTCATCATTCTTATCATGAAAAAAATACCTTGGAACACGATTTCTGTGTCTGTAAAAATCAGCAAAAGATTTGGATCGAACCGGGGTTCGAACCCGCCCGTACTTCATCATTCCTTGAAGAGAGAGAGAGAGAGCGAGAGCGAGGAAGTACGGGCGGGTTCGAACCCCGGTTCGATCCAAATCTTTTGCTGATTTTTACAGACACAGAAATCGTGTTCCAAGGTATTTTTTTCGTGATAAGAATGATGAAACAAGTTGTTTTGAGTCATTCTGAGCTGGAAAACGTTCATTTTATGGCAACACATCTCTTCTCAAAGGGTGAGTTGGGGGGCGCGCGTGTAATCTCGATGGCGGATATCTCGGCTCTAAGAGCAGGTAGGCCTTCACTTCCAAAAACATAAATGTTCAAAAACATTATAAGAAATATTATAAAGATTAATTAACATTACTGAGACGTATTTTCCACGTGGAAAAGCAAAATATGGGTTTTTTTCAAATTTTTCGGAACTCGGTGATTTTGTGTTTCAAATAACTGTCATATATGGGTATTTTGAGATCGTAATGCTTTTTCGGATGTTTTTGAGTCATTTAAGCTCCTTTGCTGTTTCTTGATAAAGGAATAAGCCGTTCTTTCCTATGACAGGTCCGAGGTCGCGTCACTAAAATCAACGCTTTTTTTTTGCATTTCTCAAATCCTCTGAAACTTGGGTCATTTTTAGACACATATGGACGCAACAAAACGCGAATAGAAGAAAAGTGCACTTTTTCCGATTAGGAAAGTTACGTCACTTTTTCATATAACCGACCGCCCCGCACCGGCGCATGGTCGAAAAATGACGTCATCAAATGGGAAATGTTGCCCAAGATCTCCTCTTTCGATCCTTTTTTTGAAAAAATGTCTATCATTATTTTGAACGGAGTTATGATCATTTTTCTGACACACACTCGAGTCAAAAATACCGTACCTGCAAACTTTGACCTACCGTAACTCGAAAATGAGAGCAGATATGCAAATTCGGAAAACGCAGTTCGATAGAGCATCGTTCAAAGTACTTAATCTGAATTTTTCAGGGGGTCGAAATTTCTACCGCCGGGGGGTGGTCGAACCTCTGGCGATTCCTCTCATATATATATATATATATATATATATACAGTATCGCCAGAAAGTAATCGGACACTTTTTCATTTTTTTATAACTTTTGATCCAGGAAAGCAATCAAGCTGATCTTTTCAGCCAATGTACAGAATTTATCAAGGAATATTACCATGATGTGTTGGTGTAATTAACTTAGTTAATTTTTGCGTAGTGATGACGCTACCGAAGTGCACTTTTTTTGAAAATTCCCATTTCTTTAGTGAAAAGCCCTGTTCTTCGGGAACACTGTGAGAGTGTAGACCCCCACTAGGGCCGTACAGTCAAACATTCTGGAATGGCTCCGACCCCGATTTCAAGCTGTGGCAGGGTTGCAACTTTGACCTCCAAAATTTATAACTCACGCTTCTAGATGTGATAACGACCCGTACTAAGCGCCAAAATGATGCTAGTGGCGAGTGATGTTTATCCCCAAAATATGGTAGTCATAGCTCGTCATTTGCCCTCAGGGCATAAAATATTTTTTTGTTGGGAGGACCGATTTTGAGACCCTACCGATCAGAGGGCAGGTCTTCTAAAAATATGGTTACTGCGCAAGCTGCTATGTAATGTATCATATATTTATTTCCCTTATATTGGTTTAGTTCCGATTCCTTTTAGACCCATAGCTAAAGTTATGCAGAGGTCTACTCGGTGCGCGCTCTTGTGCTTTCTCTCTTACTGCTCTCATCCCTGGGCCTCTATTGATGAAATTTCTTATTTGCAAAGCACCTATGCATGTTAGAGATGTTCACAAAAGTTTTTACACTATTGCTGAACATTGATCTTTGATCTTTGTATTTTGATCTTTACTCGCTACAACCGAGTAGACCTCAACATAACTTTTGCTACGGGTCTAAAAGGAATCGGAACCAAACCAAAATAAGGGAAATAAATATATGATACATTGCAAAGCTGCATGCGCTGAAACCATAATTTTAGAAGACCTGCCCTCTGAACGGTAGGGTCTCAAAAGCGGTCCTCCCAACAAAAAATTATTTTATGCCCTGAGGGCAAATGACGAGCTATGACTACCATATTTCGGGGATAAACATCACTCGCCACTAGCATCATTTTGGCGCTTAGTACGGGTCGTTATCACATCTAGAAGCCGGGTTATAAATTTTGGAGGTCAAAGTTGCAACCCTGCCACAGCTTGAAATCGGAGTCGGAGCCATTCCAGATTGTTTGACTGTACGACCCTAGTGGGGGTCTACACTCTCACAGTGTTCCCGAAGAACAGGGCTTTTCACTAAAGAAATGGGAATTTTCAAAAAAAGTGCACTTCGGTAGCGTCATCACTACGCAAAAATTAACTAAGTTAATTACACCAACACATCATGGTAATATTCCTTGATAAATTCTGTACATTGGCTGAAAAGATCAGCTTGATTGCTTTCCTGGATCAAAAGTGATAAAAAAATGAAAAAGTGTCCGATTACTTTCTGGCGATACTGTATATATATATATATATATATATATATATATATATATATATATATATATATATATATATATATATATATATTGTAGCTTGTATACAATAATTCCTCTGGTCGGAATCGCTACGGAGTTCAAGGTTCTTTGTATGTATCGAGTGTTTACGACAAAAGTTAAAGGCGAAGTGCTCACAATAATTTTACTGGTAACTTTTCAATCTGACCCATTAAAATTATTCTTTCTCTATAATTATTTACAGCTCTTCTCGCCGTTAATTACAAGCATGATTTTTTTTGCTGTCTCGGTATGAATATTAAGAGCCTAATTGGGCACCTCTTCGCTTTAATCCATTTTTTTTATTAACAAAGCTTTTTTTTTACAAAACATTTTAAAGAAACCAAATAGCGATGCATCATGGCACAAATTTACAATTGAATGCGCAAGGGACGGATCTAAACTTGTCCTGGTCTTTTGAGATGGTAAGGCACTACTTCAGAATAAGGTACCAGTCCAAAATAATAGTATAATTACCTAATATAAACGTCCTTTCCTTTGTGTTCATTTCATTTTTCATGTCCTTTTGGACCTGTTCTGGTACACTATTCTTAAAGAAGGGGACCCACGAGTTTTTTCGTGACTAAACTGGCCAGGCAGAACTATTGATTACATCTCCTTGTATACAAAAACAATTTTCTCTAAAATTTTAGATGCCCCAGAATACCGTAATTCGGACTTAAAGTTCATTCATATGCCCAGGGAAAGGCGCGAGTTTTTGAAATTGAAGCACAAATGTATAGAAAATTGCAAACGGGAATCGAACCCATGTGGCGCGGTTACAAGCGCTGACTACTAACCACTGAGCCACACGCTCTACGCGTTGAACCAGTCAAATCTAATAGAGAACAGAATGTCACTTCCTATGTCCCACGTTCATGTCAATAGCGCAGCCCAAATCTCGTGGGTCCCCTTCTTTAAGTAGTGCCAACATCATGACTAGAATAATGTTGCGCGATGATGTAGACTACCCACTCTATGGTATTTCGAAACTCAGTCTACTTAAATTCTTCACTTGAAGTAGACTTGTAAGTCTACTTGAAGTGGTGTGGTATACTGTAATGCATTTTGTCAAATGTTCTTTCACTCAAAGTAGAATTCAAGTGTGTAACGTAGTTTAAGTAGACTTTATGTTTCAAAATACGAGAGGTGATGTTGCTATACGAGTAAACACATTTGACGAAATGCATTACGGTATTATACACCACTTACAGTAAACTTGCGCTTTACTTGCCGTAGACTTGCAAGTCTACGGCTAGTGGCAATGATAAGTAGAGTACTAGCTTGATAATACCAGAGTATGACAATAAAAAATATCTGCCATTGGTTTCAGTATAACAATATTATTGGAGCTGGCGCCGATTTTAAAAAAATAAAGGTTCCATAGATTTTCTTTTTTCTTTACCAATCTTTGAATGTTTTTTAGACCTTTCCGTTTTTGCTAGATCCACTGCTTCCACTTTTTACACGAACACTTTTGCCAGGTATTCTTATCATTACATATGTATGAGAGCATGTCTGAGAGAAACGAAAATGTTCGGTAGGTCAAAAAAATCGGCTCCCAAGCAATCGATTGACTCGTTAGTGGTACCAATCGATTCCTCGTTCGAATAAAAGCAAGTTTTAGACTTTTTAAGAAGTACTTCGAAGAATTATTATGAAAATCAACTTTGATCGTTATTTACTATGCGACGCTTCTCTAGAAGTAAAAAAATGGTTTAAATCCTTCTACATTTAATAACCAACCTTATATTAAAATATGAAGACATAAAAGGTGGGAAATATTGACACGATAGCAAAATACGGCCAATCTTATTGGTTTGAATTATTTTGTTTTTGTACGATTTTAAACTCAAAATTAAAACACACGATAGGGAAATGCATTTAAAAACAAAATAAACTGATCACTAATAAATCAGGTAATGGAACCGGTTATAGAACCGTGACTTACATAGATAGTGTAACAATGCACCAACAATTTATCGTAAAGTGAGATTTCTACGAGTTGTTGTGGTATTTTGTTATCGTCTCCAAATTTCCCACCTTTTGTGCCTTCATATTGTAATATAAGGTTGGTCGTTCAATGCAGTGCGATTTAAGCAAATTTAATTTTTTACTTCTAGAGAAGCGTCGCATTGTAATCAACGCAAAAAAGTTGATTTTTAAAATAATTCTTCGAAGTACTGATTAAAAAGTGTTCTAAATAAGTAAAAATTGCTTTTATTCGAACGAGGAATCGATTGCTCGGGAGCCGAAATATTTTTTGACCTACCGAACATTTTACAATAACCTTCAAACACAAAATCAAACTCTCTCATAGGTCGCCTGGTAGTAAACTATTTTATGCCACCTCAAACAGAAAACATTATTTCCCTATTTCCTCTAATAATTCTCTCAGAAAGGCTCTCGTATGAGTTGGAATTTTTTCAAAGTAATTATTAAAGGGAGCGTTACCTCACTCAATGGTCTCTTCATTGCGCACACTATTTTCTGTTTTCTAAGAACGAGAGAGCATTGCGCGTGGAAGAGACCATTCAGAGAGGCTACGCTCCCTTTAATCATAAACGGAATATTTTAGATAGTGTTAAGAAGACGCTTGGTCTCTTTAAGTATGACATACATTACTATCTCGGTCACTCAATCTTCTTCGCTATTCTATTTATCATTCTCGAGTCAAACTTTCTGCGACGCCGTCCATGTTTTGATAAGAAGCCGGTAGACTTTAAGGTGAAACATTTAAATAATAATAATAATAATAATAATAATAATAATAATAATAATAATAATAATAATAATAATAATAATAATAATAATAATAATAATAATAATAATAATAATAATAATATTTAATATAATATATAATAATAATTATTATGAAGCTCGATGAAGCTGATTGTGATAAAGGATTAAATTGTAAAACAAATTCTATCGGCAAACTAACTCGCGTATTTCTATATACTTGTTAGATTTCCTCAAATTATTTGACAACTCAGGACTGTCCAAACGCGAGCAAGGAAAAACAAAACTTCAAACGTAATTCTGCATATGTCCTCAAGGTACCTGTAGGATAATATAATATAATATAATATAATATAATAATGCAGTACTGTGCAAAAGTCCGCCCCAAAAATTTGATTTAAAAATTGTTTTTTTTATTTCCTCACAATCAGATAGTGTTTTTTTTTAAATGAAACTTTGCAATTATAATATAATAATATAAATATTATTATTATTAAAAAAATAATAATTATTATTATAATTGAGGTACTGAATCTGCATAAATGGTATAGTAGAAGTGCGTACGCCGTGCGTGGATTAACATTCGGAGTGAAGGAGCATGAGTGCTTCGGAGTGCTTGGTATTAACGGAGCTGGTGAGACTTTTAATAATATTTATTTATGTGGTGACAGTGGCGGAAAACAAATACAAATAGGATGTAATCTATAGTGCACATAAAATACTATGTCGCAACTGTGGCAACATAACACAATAGAGTGATAGATTACAAATTGGACAGATTCAACGAAGATTTAACAGTTCTACTAAAAGATTTGGAACTAGGGCAAATAATACAATTATTAGGCTTTTCAGTCCGTTATTACATTTTATAGTCCGTATAACATGTACTTGCTACTGGCTGCTAAACAGAGAAAGAACTATCGATCAACTCCCCTCTTGTTTCTCCATTCCTTCCTCTCCCTCTCTCTGATGTACTATCTCACTTGTGCTATCTCTCTAAACATAGAAATACATTGGGGCTACTCTCGTACCAAATAAACAAGTGTATTTTATACAGTTAATATGCATAATTTCAGGTAAAACCAGTACATTCGAAGTTCTAACAGGAAATAGTTATCCAAGTCGTGGAACAGCCAGCGTTGGCAAAGTCAAATGTAGTGAACCAGCTGTGAGATTACAACAACTTAGATTTAACTTTTTAAAAGTTTATCTTTTCAGACTATCGGTTACTGTCCACAATTCGATGCGCTTATTGAAGACATGAGTGGCCGTGATGCTCTCGTCGTTTTGGCTGGTATGTGCTTAAAGGTGTACTCCGGCGAATATTTTCGTGAACAAACTGTTAAGCCAGAATGATAACAAAAGTTATTCTACATACCGTACACTATTTATTTTATGCTAATTCAGCTTATTGATCGCTAGAATCATGAATGAATCATGCTAGCAAACTCAGGCAAAGGCGCGCTTTTTGAAAATAGGAAAGTTCGGCAATAGGATTCGAACCCGCGACCATGCGCTTTCTAGTAAGAAGCTTTACCACTACGCTAAGGAACTGATGCGTGATCACACTATCTTCTTGCATATCACTAGACACTTGCATAAGCGAGATGTAAGAGATTTGCAGGATCATTCGCGGGTCTCCACCTTTAAAGGAAACTATTAGGGTGTCCCATAAGTGTTTGTGCTTTTTTTGTTTGCAAAACCCATTTCGCATACAAAACATGGTAAGTTTCAAGAACATTCTATAATAATCTGGCTAAACTAAATGGAAGCTTCAATTGTTCTTCATAAAATTATAACTTTTTGAATTTTGGTGAATGGGTGGAGTAGAATAATGATGAAGCAATAATGTTATATTTTGCTAGATAAACGGAGTTTATTGAAGTAAAATATTTATTATAAGTCATTGCGAAATCAATCAAAAGGCTTTGGTCGACCTGGTCGGCTGTGAACACACTTCACGTGACACATTCATGTATCACGTGTTCCAATCAATAGCCCGACGTCCGATCCAGTAGATCGAACTCGCGCGTATCTCGAGAGAGATAGTCTCTCACTAGCCCCCTTCCCTTCACTGTTGTGTGTGAGGGTGTGTTTGAAACAGAGACAACAAATCCAAATCATTATAGTGAAATATGGATTAATATTTATTCGTAATAACATAACGAAAAATGTGATCGTCTCTGTAAATGGATCACTTATTCTTCATCGAAGAATCCTATCGTAGCCTCTCAACGCTTCTTATGCGAATAAGCTTCGATTGCAATCCATCTTCAGCTCTCCTTTCCTTGATGAAGACGACTTCCTGAATCAGAAACGTCAAGGTTATAAATCAATCAAGGGTGGGTGTGGAGGGCTTTGATTGATTTCGCAATGACTTATAATAAATATTTTACTTCAATAAACTCCGTTTATCTAGCAAAATATAACATTATATTTCATTGCTCAATCAATCAAAAGGCTTTTTCAAAGACAACCTTTACTTTACTGTATTCTGGTTGATGTCTTTGTCTTAAATTCCCTCTGTTTAGTAGAAATGCTCGAGTTATCGGGGGAGTTCGAGGATTTCATAGAGGAAATTCTAGCCTTTTAGCGCTGCTAATTGAAACTGCTCTTGTTTAGGAGGTACAAATTTGTTTACCCGAAAAGAGCAAGTACTTCTTTTATCTATCGCGCAACCGTTCAAGATGAAACCGATCTATGCGGTTGTATAGAGGAAAGTAATGAGATAAACATCTGTTTTATCCTTCATTTTGTTCTAATTATCTATTCTATAGAACTAATAGAACATAAAACACTTTCTTAGATATGGAAGTACTTCGCTGAATGTGGCTCTTGCACGAAAATAGAAATGTTTACGAGAGCCATTATTCTGACAATTGCGACCATTTTGGACTAGAAATTTCTGCTACGGTTTGGTAAGCATAGACCAAATGTTGTCAAATTCAGCATAAACTGTTTCAACGTGAGTTAAACAGAATCACCCCAAGACTCTATGGATTCTAATACCATGATATCTCCAATGTTGTAATGGTATACAATAAGGAGTATTTTGCCTTTGGTGGTGATTTAAAAAGGATTCCTTTCATGAATCTTTCTGTCAAACTCCAATCCAAGTTTTCTAATCTCTTTGTTGTTATCATAATAAGACATATATATTAGCCGCCATCTTTCAATGGTGTTGAATGCTTTTTCTATTCATTCGACTCGGCTTTAATTAATTACTGGATATTTAGGATTTGCGCAGCATTCTTATCATGATCTCGTTGCTGAATCAATGTCTTATTCTAGTTGTGAGTGGTCAACTATTCAATAGAACGTGTGACTTCGACTCAGAGATCTCAACACCATCCCAGAAACTGATAAAGCGCATTTTGGTTCTGTTGGTGAGGAATATCAGAGGATTTCGAGATCAATATTAAAGATTCTTTTCATGAATCTCTGACAAATTCCTATCCAAGGTTTTTTCGACTATTTTGTCATAGATATAACAAAGTATTATATCCCCCAAACAGGTGTTGAATATTCTTTATATTCATTCGTCTCGGCTAAATAGCTCAAGATTAATTTTAGGGACGTGATACTTGGATAGCTATGTTTGGCGCAGCATATATTCCATGATCTCGCTGAATCAATATTGTGTTCTAGCTGAGGGTTCTCAACTATTTAGTAGAACTTGTATATCGGATTCAGAAATACCCCCGAATCCGGTGAGATTTATCATACGAAGTGTTGGTACTTTGCACAAGTACCTGATGACAATCACCAGAGGGGTTCGAGACCATTTTCCCTTTTAACTCGATAGATAGACTTGCGCGATTCACCCAGAATTGATAAGGAATCATAATCACGAAGACGTGATATTTCCATTCTGGGAAAAAAAAACTATGATGGTAGATATTCCATCTCAAATAGTTTTTGAATTACCCTATCGAATAGATATAATGGAGGAAAAACATCTGCCTATTGGACCACTCGTTTTTGAGTAAATGTGTCCACCTCTCGACTAGCGGTGTCAAAACGAAATGAGAATTATGGACTGCATTTCGTAGGCAAACTGATTTAGACATAATTTACCGAATATTACGAAAAATTAGTAAATATTTAGGTAAATATATGATCTTTCCTCATGCATGCCTTTAATCTACCGGGGACTGAGATGGCAGTTGTGGAGAAGTTTGAGCTAATGACCCAACTGAAAATTCCACGGAGTAGATCATTTTTTGTATACTCTTTCTACGCCCCTTATGAGGAATGTAATAGCGTACGTATAATTTTAACACTTCAATGTGCTATCACTAGTATACTATACTATAATAGTATTAGGTAACATGTACCCCCCCCCTTTTTTCGCAATTGATCATTGCCAACTAGGCCCTATTCGTGTAGGAAAACATTTGTGGCAAGCGCATAGGATGGGGGTTGTTAAATATAGTGAAGCATTACTGTGTGGACAATTTGAGTATAAATAAGTCCAGATCCTTTAAGCTTTCTTAGTTCAGCAATATCGTAAAATAATAGCTGATCAACCTAGCTATAGGAACAAAGTGTCTCTGTAGATGTCTCGTGTACAATACAGAGAAGCGTTAATTACAGAAATATGCTTAACGAGACCCAAAAGAGAGTCAAACTCAAAGCGTGATAACTTCTTTCGCTAAAACTCAACGACTCAATGCGAATCCGTTCAACTTCGTCTAGCGTCTCATAAAGAATTTCATATAAATAGAATCAATATCGATTCCTAGAAATTCAATAAAATAGATGTAGGTGTCAGTGTCAATTGTGACTGTATAATTGACTATTAGATTGACATCCTCAAAGATTGTAAAGAGTGAATTTTACATTCTTGCATATAGTATATGTACAACGCTTCAATAATGGATAGTGTCCATAGAAACGTATGAAAGCGAATGCGAGAAGGCATATAATGCCGGAGAAAGCAAAATTTATCGGAGAACGCAGTCCGTTATATCACGATTAACGTGACTTTTTGGCATTTTCCAATGTACATTCTCCTCTACCTTTATTGTTAGTGAGACGCTGTAACCTACTGAAATGAGCGTAAACTACTATTGTTCAGGTAGATGAGGCAGCGAATTCATGTAAGCATGATACACACGTCATATGTATAAATATGAGAGGATGTATCAAGTAGGCAAAACATTTTAAAGAAAAGGTGTAGCATTTTGGATCGATAGAAATGATTAGCTTATTTCATAACGATGTTCTCATACAACCTTTTCTCAATAATCACTAGCTAGCACCATACTAACCGTTCCATTTGAAACGACCAGACAATGAACATTGCATTGAAATATGATGGTTCTGCTATGTGTAGCTGTCTCTCTTGGAATGACAGAATATGTGAAATACAAGACACAAAGTTTTTGAAATCCAAAAACCATATCCTTGTCCAAAAGAGCATCTATACCCTCCTTCAATACGCATTTTGGGATGGGAGATATCAAGTTACTAATTGCGCAACTTATTCTTTTGAAAGGACTACACCAGATCGTGAGGAAACAAAATTGTCAGACATACTATCAGTTTATTTTTGTGCAATTTAGTTTCCTATTCATCGTGCTGCTATTTTGAGCTTGGGATAGAACCGTGAACTAACCTTCATGTAAAGCTGATGAGGTCCACGGCATCTCGGAGTGCTGTCCATGAGTCGCTCATTTTTGATCTCCATGGGCTCCGAGTTGTAAGTGTAGACTTACTCCGATCTGAATAGATGTATTCATCATGAATAATCTAGTACAATTATCAGGTAATGCATACCTTACAAGCCGTTCTTGTACAATAGATGCCTGGCTGAGATGTCCTCTTGGAGGCTGAAGAGAGTTCAGCCTCTCGCCAGTGCGGTATGCCGACTCTCCCTGTAAATAGGGAGCATGACTGATGATATTATTTATATAACATGTGTCGTACATGTCATTAATGATATTACCTAGTCTCAGACCTCCAGAATTGGAGAGATGGTGGATGGAGCCTCCCTCTCGGAGTAGTACATCAATCCTATCCACGACTGAGTAGCTCTCATTCAGACCTCTTGGGTCTGGAGCTCGCCTCTGTTTCCATTAGAGGCGATCAGCACTGAAAAAAAAATCAGTGAGATTAAATATCATGATTACAATTATTTGACCAACTTATTCAATCAGTTGATAATAATGATGATAAAATACTAACCCGAATTGTTGAACCTATTCGGATTGCGATGATCAGCCTTCATATTAGCAGATGAAGGCTCTTCATCGTCGACGTCGACGGATGCGACGCTACCTGAATTCATCAAATATGAAAAATTAGGATTTACTAGGATTAACCTTATATGCTCCATTCATCTTACGCGTCGTCGTGTTCCATACTTTTAAGAACATCTCTTGATCGACACAGTATCTGTCTGCCATCTGAAATGAATGGTTAGACAATGTTTCAATGATAGAGAAACGTAATTAATCACGAAACGGCGATATTGCATGTATCAAGATTTATGAGATACTCTTTAAGCAATCAAGCACGATAAAAACGTGATTACGATTAGACATTATCAATTCTGCGGTATTTTGGGTCCTAGTTAGGACTGAAAATACGACAGTTGTCTATCGTTAACCTGCGGGTTCTCGAGGTCTATGACCCGGATAACCGACAGAATCTGCGGGCGCACGAGACCGTAGTCCGGATTACCGACAGATAAGCACTTGCGGGCGCACGAGACCAAGGGGTCCGGATTACCGACAAGGCAAGATAATACGTGTGAAAACAAACGGAAACTTCCAAAAAGGAAGAAGGGAAACACAGCCGAACACACGAAGAACAGTGAAGGGAAGGGGGCTAGTGAGAGACTATCTCTCTCGAGATACGCGCGAGTTCGATCTACTGGATCGGACGTCGGGCTATTGATTGGAACACGTGATACATGAATGTGTCACGTGAAGTGTGTTCACAGCCGACCAGGTCGACCAAAGCCTTTTGATTGATTGAGCAATGAAATATAATAGGAGATTTGTGATGGGAAAAAATGGGAAATCAATCGATAATGAAATCAATCGATAATGAAATCAATGGATAATGAAATCAATCGATAATGAAATCAATCGATAATGATTTCAGCTCTTCATGGTTATTCAAATCCGTGTGCCGTCGCTAACACTGTTATTAAATGTGTTGGAATGGAGGAGCACGCTCGAAAGATGAGCAAGAGCTACAGGTTAAACATTTTTGGTTTACTATTTACGAAGAGTCTGACCAATAAACTGCCACTATAATTTTGCAACTTTTTTTGTTTTTCAGTGGAGGTCAACGTCGCAAGATCAGTGTAGGTGCCGCTCTTCTAGCCCAGAATTCGCTGATCATTCTTGATGAACCAACTGCAGGAATCGATCCAGTCGTCAGTTTTTTTTTATCTTTGATCACATACTCAACTTTGAACTTTGATCTTTGATCTTTGATCTTCAGGCACGACGCGATGTCTGGAGTGTTATCTGTGCGGTTAGAGATTACACCAAAACGGCGGTTATTCTCACTTCACATTCTATGTACGATATTCTTTAAAATTGATATTCGTTGTCGGAATGAAATATTTGCATATCTTTGATCATTAGTGCAATTTCAGGGATGAAGTTGAAGCATTAGTCTCGAATCTAATTATTCTTAGAGGAGGAAAGATCGTGGCTAATGGAACAACTCAAGAAATCAAGGATAAGTGAGATCAAATAGATATTTAATACTAACTTTTATATTTAATAATGAATTTTAAATATATTTTACATTTAGATTTGGAGGACACTATCGTCTTGTATTAATGTTCGATAATGTTAAATCCGTTGAGAAAAAAGTAAGAGATATTGAATGATATTGATTATTTGGCACTATGTTGAATGAGAACCGTTGAATACGAACCGACCAGATGATCACCGGAAGCTCTTATCATCTAGTGTCTTCTCATACGCTCAGTGCTCATCCGGTGGGTTCTAGTCCTGTAGGTTCTCACTGTGTGGGCTCTCGTGCGTTCAGTGCTCATCCGGCAGCTTCCGGTTATCATCCAGTCGGTTCTTATTCACCGATTCTCATACCTAGTGCCGATTATTTTATCCAATTGATCAGATTATTATTATCAAATTATTAATAAACTATTATCAGATTAATATTACATTGTTATTATTATTGTTGTTATTATTATTGTTAATATTATTATTATCAGGTTGAGCATATGGTGCCTAAAGCATTCCCAAATGCTGCATTAAAAGAAATCACAATCAAGAACTTCCAATATGAGGTTGTTCGTTAAAGCGATACCCCAAGCTAATTTGCAACTCTCCGCTCTGGCCACACTCTCTCGCTTTCTTTGTCTACGAGAGAGTATTTCCAATGCGGAGAGTAAAATAAGCTTGGGGTGTGCCTTTAATCATTTCACATTCTGGTTGAATGTTGTAAACATATTCATCCAAAGGTTCCACGAACTCCTCGAGACAAATTCTCGCAGCTCTTTCAAACGGCAGCCAAACTTGCCAGAGATCTGCAAGCCCAAGATTTTGTTTTCACACAGGTCGGACTAAACGAAATATTTATCATATATACTTTTAAGACACCGGCTCAGTAAGATTCGAGGGTTGTGCCAGTGACCCCGGACATCGACCTCACCGATTTGGCCCAAAATTTTTCATGGATACCCCATGGCCCCCCATCACAAAATGGGTATTCATTTGGGCTGGTTCCTTGAAACGCAGATGTGGCGGGTTTTCGAATTTTGAAAACTCGATTTTCACCGAAAAAAATGGAGCGACCTAGGACGAATGTTAGTGTCGATTAATTATAAGTATAAATAGTCAACAAAAACTGGCTATACGACGGTCCGCAGAACCGATCGCAAACTGATTTTTTACCTCCTCAAAACATTCTAAAATTAATTAAAATTTTAAAACAAAAAAGTGCAGTCCATTTTTTGCCTCATCTTATAGAGCAAAAAAAAATCCGCTTCGAATAAGGGAAAAAAATCAAAAATCGAAGGACCCCTCTTTTGAGATAAATGGACCTGAAGTTGACCCGAAAATATTTTTGTTTTCAAACCCCCTCATGTTTATACTCATATTGAAGAGCTCGTCGAGTAGAACAACTTTTATGTTGAGCATTTTGTTTGAAACTCATGCACAAGAGAACTACATGAGTTTCATTTATTCACACGGTTGTTCACACAATTTTGAGTAAAACGAAAGTAAAATAGTTTTTGTGCACAAATTGATTACGCCAATATTGTAGAACGCAAAACTCCATACTTACTTTGTCGTTTTACGAAAAAAAAATTGTAGACCCCCATGCTGAAAAATATGGCCTGGAAAGTGGTCTTGAAAAGAAAGTTGTCGAAACCTTGCCGTGTTTATACTCATTTTAAAGAACTCGTCGGGCACGTCATTTTTGATATTGGTCGTATTGTATGAAAGTCGTTTGTTCTCAAGATACAAGCGATCGAAATGATTTGGATCCAAAAAATCTTAATTGTTGTATTTCTCTTGTACATGAGTTTCAGACAAAACGTTCAACATAAAAGTTGTTCTACTCGTCGAGCTCTTCAATATGAGTACAGACATGAGAGGGTTTGAAAACAAAAATATTTTCGGGTCAACATCAGGTCCATTTATCTCAAAAGAGGGGTCCTTCGATTTTTGATTTTTTTCCCTTATTCGACGCGGAATTTTTTGCACTATAAGATGAGGCAAAAATTGGAATGCACTTTTTTGTTTTAAAATTTTAATTAATTTTAGAATGTTTTGAGGAGGTAAAAAAATAATTTTGCGATCGGTTCTGCGGACCGTCGTATAGCCAGTTTTTGTTGTCTATTTATACTTATAATTAATCGACACTAACATTGGTCCTAGGTCGCTCCATTTTTTTTCGGTGAAAATCGAGTTTTCAAAATTCGAAAACCCGCCACATCTGCGTTTCAAGGAACCAGCCCAAATGAATACCCATTTTGTGATGGGGGTATCCATGAAAAAATTTTGGGCCAAATCGGTGAGGTCGATGTCCGGCACTTCCTGGAATCTCACTGAGCCGATGTCTTAAATGGAATATAATTAATGATATTCAACCCGTTTATTATCATCGTTGCCATCATCATTATCATCTTTTATTATCATCATCTCCCTTATCGTTGCTTCTACTCTCTAATGTTATAATAAATAAAATAAATAAATAAATAATCGATTTCAGGCCGGTCTTGAACAAGCATTCATGGCGGCTGCTCAAACTCCTAAGGATGCCAAAGACAAACCTGTGGATGCCAAAAACAAACCTGTGGATGCCAAAAACAAACCTGTGGATGCCAAAAACAAACCTGTGGATGCCAAAAACAAACCTGTGGTTGCCAAAAAAAGCCGTAAATAATTGACCCTTGAGAATAACTCTTGCCCATAACTATTAAATATCACTCCATATAAAGAGACTAAAAAGAGTTTTGCTAAAGACAGTATAATCGCATCACAAAATTCACTTTTTCCACCAAATTTTTTGACTATCATGGTATTGTAATGAAAATCATACATTAAAAGATTTCTGACGAATAAAAAATAAAAAAAATAAAAAATACATTACACAACGAAAAAGAATGTGAATAGAAAAAAGGATAGAAATTTTGAAAAATAAAGATTTTTTTAAATTAGATGCAAACACTAACATTAATATAATAAATATGATTTTAAAAATCTCACTTTATCTTTTCACTAAAAATCACAATCACACACTCTCTCACCACTCTCTCACCACTCTCTCTGACTCCGCCCCTGATATGGCGCAATCGGCGTCCCTCCCTCCCACATACCCATACTTGGTTCCAACCTGAGATGGTCGGTCGATGACCTTATCTCACTTTATTTTTTCACTAAAAAGGATATAGGTAGGTCCGAAGAAGTGATTAGGCCCTCCGGACTGAATTGGCCTACAAATATCACTGGCCTAGCAGTGATCACCCGCAGGACTTCGTGTTCCTGGAATAATGGGTTGTACCTTTACCTTTACTTTTTTATAGGTAGGAAAGAACAGGTGATGAATATCATTGCCTGGAACTTCTATCACAGCACTAGGTCGAATAAGAACCGAGTAATAATTACCGACTGCATGATAACCATTTGCATACTATATATGGAGAGGAGATAATATGGAGAGACAAGCACTAATGAATAGACAAAGTATTTATTTTATTTATCGGACACCGCAAGGGTGTTTCAACAAGTACAAAGTGTTCGAGTGCAACAAAAAATATGTGAAAGAGTAAAATTATTAAAAGAGAGGTGGATGGGGATGGGGAAAGTATGAAAATGGTTATCGTCCAGTTGGATATTATTCCCCGGTTCTCATTTGTATCACTCTACTTGTGTACGAGAAAGCCAGAAGAGGGACGTTGCCAAGATAGGATCGACTCTCAATCTCGTTGCCAGAGGAAATATCAGTTGACCTCACTCTCTATAAAAAAGACAACGATTTTCCCTCATCCCATTATCCCAATACATTCCGTTTTTCAAGGAACACGAATATATTTTTTCTCGGAAACTGAAAGATAGGTTTTGCGGATAAGAAGATCTCCATCATGTTTTGGCCGAATATATTTCTATCTATTTTCCAATGTATTTATGTGTTCCTAATGTGTTTCTCCATGTATCTCATTGTCATGCTTACCTGAAACCCACATAAAGATATTATTATTATTATTATTATTATTATTATTATTATTATTATTATTATTATTATTATTATTATTATTATTATTATTATTATTATTATTATTATTATTATTATTATTATTATTATTATTATTATTATTATTATTATTATTATTATTATTATTATTATTATTATTATTATTATTATTATTATTATTATTATGGTTATTATGGTTATTATGGTTATTATTATTATTAAAATCTACTATTTCTTTGAGGTGTCTCCACCCAGGAGAAACATGTTTCAGCGGCTGTTGGTACTTCACTGTTTCGCCCGACATTTGCTGATCTTGCGCTGTATCTGTGTACTCTGTACAATTACATATATGGAATATCTAAAGTTCATTTTTAGTATTTTTTTACATTTTACATTTAATCACTTTATCAAGATCGACTAAGCGGTGGAATAGAGGCCCACAAAGCGCGAAACGATCAAAAGTCAACCCGAATCAAATCAACATTTTCAAAAACCAACAAAAAAAGGAATCAACATTTTTAGTATAAATCGAGGTAATAATGCCCGCCGTATAATGTTCATGAAGCCTAGTGCGACTTTATTTACAAATTCATCTTTCCGTCTGAATTCGGGTCTTCCTCTTGACCGCTTCGACCATTGTGGGCTCCATTCCATCAGTATTCTCGGCCATTTATCTATCAGACTCAAGCAAAGATTCGCGAGCAGTCCAAGGCCCGCCGTGGAAGAAAAATCATTGGTAGTTGGAGCAAGAAACGCAAAGTTCTGTAACAGCCAAGTCACATTATTACATTACGAAACTTGTAAAATACATATGGTTGCAATTGAATTTTCTAATGAGTACTTTTGAAGTAACTCTATATTTGTCAAATTTATTTCTGAAAATGAGCTTTATTTTTCAGGATTTGTATATAAACTGCGGAATTTTTACTCCATGTGTGATAGATATAATTGCGCAGATAAAAGATACAATACTAGTGAAATACTAGGGCGTCTCACCATAAATTGTCGGAGATAGATATCGAAAAGACACGTGTGATTTCTCCCAATTCTTTCCAGAGAATTCCAATCAATAAGAAAAAGAAGACAATGTATCGTACAAGCAAAAATCATTGTATCATTAACGGTGTGAACTAGAGATCCGCAATCGTGCAGTCGCGCAAAAATGATTTCTCACTAATAGATGCATGAGAAATCGTGCGCACGATTTTAATTTGATAATTAAAAAGAATTACGTGCAAATTTGAGAAGTCGACTCATTCTCATTCATTTTCACTCTTCGAGCGGTGGATTTTTTCTTATGGGCACTGCGCGACTTTGCACGAAATTAAGAGTCAAAATCGCGCAGAATGACTTTTCATCATTTTAACGTCGAACATTGGTCGACGGGTCGTGCAATTGCACGAATGCGGATCTCTAGTGTGAACGTATATGAACGGATCAGCCGATCAAACGTGATTCTCAGCGATCCAGCCATTTCCTTATTTTCTTTCATTGTTTTCTATCTTCGAATCTACTAATGCCTAATTCATGAAATTAATCTTATCACTTGTTGTTACATTTATTCAATGTAAGACAAATAAATAAATATTGATTTTTTTCATATATAATAATATCACTTAACACATTTTTGACATTGAATCAACTTTATCAGCTTAAATGGGTGTTTCGTAGCTGGGTTTGCATGCGGTTTCTCCATTCCGAACGATTGTACATCGCCACTGCAAGTGTTGTGGGCCAGCTGACTTCACTCTACTCTAACTTACTGTAACACTTACTAGTGGATATTGTTTATCATAGCTAGAACCAACTTCTCCGGCCAGATCAACAGTGATGAATTGCCATGAACTCTCTCACCTACCCCGGCCAACTAGTCCCAAGTCGATGCGGATCTCCGACCTCACAGGTCCTCCCGTCTCTCTTTCTCTCGACTCTCTCAACCTCTCTCTCTCTCACTCTCTCACCCTCTCCCTCTCTCTCCCTCTCTCTCACCCTCTCTCTCCCTCTCCCTATCCCCCCACCCTCTCTCCCGTTCCTCTGCTGTCCCCGACCTCAGCCTGCCTCGCAATGACCCCTTGCACCCTCTCCACTCTCTCACAATCCCACACTCTCTCGTCGGCACTGTCCGACTCCGCCCCTGCTATGGCGCAATCGGCGTCGTTACCCTCACATACCCATACCTGGTTCCAACTTGAGATGGTCGGTCGATGACCTTACTTTATGCAATATTTTCACTTTATCACTATCTCTTTATACTTTTCCATCACTTATACCAGATAGTTTTGTCTATTTCATTGTTTTTTTTTAAATAAAACTGTAAATGCGAAGTCGTTCAGTAGTTTCTAATGTCAGAAAGCGTTCAATTTCGGCAGTGATCGATCGTTCTAGAACACAAATATATTCCCTATCCTTTTATGCTGTTGGTAGTTGGGAATCAAAGGTTACGGTAGACGTTACGTCATATCTTCACCATTGCTGCTCTTTTACTTGCGTCGAACACATACATAATTACATGAATTTCACTTTTTTATTCCCTCTTCTTTTCATTTTTCTGTTTGTTTCAATTTTATGGACTTGAATTTTGAATTTGTCTACAGTCTCTAATCTATTCCTCTATTTATCTATTGCTATATATTTTTTCCCTTTTCCAATAGTGCGCATATTTCCGTCTGCTATTCACAGATATGTACGTTATTTTTTTTATTTATCT
The DNA here is from genome assembly GCA_943737045.1 of Parapristionchus giblindavisi. Classification (NCBI taxonomy): domain Eukaryota; kingdom Metazoa; phylum Nematoda; class Chromadorea; order Rhabditida; family Diplogasteridae; genus Parapristionchus; species Parapristionchus giblindavisi. The sequence goes on from CALSFV010000235.1 coordinate 635,896, forward strand.
TTGCAAACGTAGACGTAGCGGCCGAAACACCATAAAGCACATTATTAACTAATATATTACTTTCATAATCTATTCCTAACGTGCAAGTTAACCCAATTATAGTACATCTAGTTACATTACTAATTTAATCCTATGTTGTTGTCACTTATTTCAATTCTTATATGTCTGCAAAGCCAATCATTGTAATGCACACCACGAGATAATCTTATTATCCCCTGTGACAACGCTCTCTCGCCTTCTTTGTCTACGAGAGAGCATGGCCAGAGGGGAGTTTCAAATTAGCTCGGGTTGTGCCTTTAATCCCTTGTCATATCTACTGTCCGATTGTTAGATTGATTGTAAATATCGGAACTTTTCAAAACAGTTTTGGGACCCCCTGAGGGGTCTTAGTCGACATGTGTCAACGAATTTTGTCGGGATCGTCCCCGGCTTTTGCGGTTCCCTTGTCATTTGAAGTTCATTTGCCTCCCAGGCATAAAATATCACATACTGTAGAATATGTATCGAAGATCCGCAATACTTTCCCAGCTATGATATTATCGATTGATGCTTGATCCCATTTGTTTTCCTCCTAGCTGCAATCTCCAGTCTTCACTGTCTACAGAGGTCGCTCACCTTGTCACTCTTTCTCTGCACTATCTCACTATGACACAATCTCTCGCTTGCCCTCTTTCTTTGTGCCTCTCATTCTGGCTTGCTCTCTCTCTCTATCGTAGTGAGGGTGTTGTGACCTTTCGCGCAACAAACCAACTTTGTTTAGGGTCCCGTTCTTCTAGAGTTCGGGTGTGGATAAGATACTTTAAAGTCTAATTTGAAACTTTCTGATCTGACCACACTCTCTCGCTTTCTGTGCCTGCGAAAGAGTACTCCCAATATGGATATTAAAATTTGATTTATACGTCTAAATATAATAATAGGCATACAACTTTTACCTAAACTCAGTATTGAAAATATGTTTAAATCGTCTGTGCTCTCTCACCTTCGCGCACTGTCTTATTTTTTCGCTCTGTCTCGTTCTCGGTCATGCCGTGACAGATCTCGTTATCATGCATACTTATCTTACCTATTTTGTATAATATCGATCGATCAATAATCAATCAATCAATTATTCCAGGTATGAAACCGACAGGTCACCCTCCTCCTTCTTCTTCCTCGGCAGGCTCAGCCTTCTTACCGTACGCCAATACCGTAACCAACAATGTCCTCCCCGGTTACGGTATCCATCGACCGCTGCCCGAGATGAAGCCCGAGTATCCCTTCCAGCCTTTCATTGATGGACAATTCCCGAACCCCGAGGCACTGTAAGTGGAATGAAATATTGATTTATTGATTGATTTGCAAAATATTTATTGGTTAATCGTTGCAGGAGCCATACGTACAATCTCCCTCAGCCCCAGCAGCAACTCAGTCAGGATCAACAGGCGGCACTGGAACAAGGTACGGTATTATTGGGTTACGGTGGGATACTGTATCTAAGGATATGGTAGTGCTGGGCACGGTAGTATTGGGTTACTGTATGGTTACGGCTGATTGATCTTTGATCTTTTGTTCAGCCCTCCGTTACTCTCGTTCGCACTTGTTCTCTGGAGTGATGAAGGGCGAGAATGATTCGGGCACCGAGAGCATGAGTCCGCCGATGAGCATGGGCAGTCCGGCGACGTCGTCCAGGTTTGATCTTTGATCTTTCTCCAGAATATAGCTTGGCTTCATTGATCTGTAGTGTCCTTCAACGACACATCCTGCTCCCAGAGCTCTAAAATTAGCTCGGGGTATGCCTTTCGACGTACTGTAGCTTGATCTTGTTCGTTGTATTGAAGTTTAATCTTTGATCTTTTGATATATCGTAGTTTGATCTTTGATCTTTAGCTACATCGTAGTTTGATATTTACAGATCTCATTCATTCTCAATGAACCATCTGCTGCACCACTCGCCGTCGCTCGGCTCCCATGGTAGCCTCCACAGCGCCTCCAGTCTCGATACGGTTTGCACTTTGATCTTTGGTCTCTAGTCTTTGTAGTCTGATCTGTAGTTTAAACTCTGCTCATTCCAGCTGCCGCTCACGCCAACCTCCCTGTCACAGTCGTCCTCGCTCGGTTCTCTCGGGCACCAATCGCTCGCCAGCTCGATGTCATCGCTTCTTCCATCTCATTCAATCAATACTACCGTACCTCCCAATGTCTTTCGTTCCGGGACCACATCACAACTGCAAATGGATCCCATGCGTATGGAGGTTGACAAGGAGATGCTGCAGTCCGTACTCCAGGTATACATTTTATTGATTGATTTAAATATCATTTATTGATAGATTTATTTATATTTATCGATTTTCAGATGCAACTACTCCGGCTCCTTCAACTAAGCGCAGCACCGGGTTCCTCTCAAGCTTCTACCTTACCCCAACCGCCTACTTCGATGACTGCAGTACCCCAACTACCTACAGTGCCTACATCGGTCCCCACCGTACCCCAACCGCCTACAGTACCTACGTCGGTCCCCACCATATCTCATCTGCCTACCGTACCCACGTCGGTGCCTACCGTATCCCATCTGCCTACAGTACCCGAGGTTCCGTCGCCCGTCCCCGCTCCTACTGTACCCAATACAGTCAAGACGGATGAACCAATGCTCACTACGCCACCTCCGCCGGTCCGCAACATCGGTGCAGGTGTGTACTTTACAATTACCAATCATAGTAAATTTCTCCGGTCACCACTTCTATTTTCCAAATCATAGTAAATTTCACCGGTCACCACTTCCATTTTCAGCCGCGCCTTCTACACCACTCGCGCCACAGACGGCGGCGCAACCTCCGCGACAGGCCGCAGCGTATCCAAATCCATACGCGGCGTTCGCTAATCGCGCGTCCGCTCAGCGGTACGCACCATATGCATCTCCGCACGTGCCACTGCCTCCCCCAACCCTTCCGGCCATGAGCAATGAGGTACGATAAAGATCAAAGATCAAAGATAAATTTTTTTTATTTTCAGCAGATGATGAATTTCCAGCACAATCAGCAGCAAATTGCCCTTCAGGTATAAATTAGTTTGATTACTGTAGTTGAGAAACGTCTGCCACACAATGTTGAAAATACCGTAATCCGGTTACGTATTTCAGGCTGCAGCACAAATGTTCCAGTCGGGCATGTTCGGAGCAGTGCCATTCCCGCAAGGATTTCCGCCGCTGAAGTATGTAGTTTGATCTTTGATCTTTGATCTTTGTGCGTTCATTATGTGATCTTTGATCTCTTCAGGGAGATTTGTGTCGTATGCAATGATGGCGCATCAGGATATCACTACGGTGTCCTATCGTGCGAGGGATGCAAGGTATATTGATTGATTAGCTACAGTAACCTTACAATTATTGATTAGCTACAGTAACTCTAAATATTGATTAGCTACAGTAACTCTAAATATTGATTAGCTACAGTAACCTTACAATTATTGATTAGCTACAGTAACTCTAAATATTGTTTAGCTACAGTAACCTTGATATTATCGATTGAGTCATTACCGTAATCTTCAGGGATTCTTCCGGCGATCGGTGCAGAAGAGCGAGGGCTATGAGTGTCTCAAGCAGGGCAATTGTGTTGTCAACAAGGTGAACAATTTATTGATTGATTTTTAAATAATTTATTGATTGATCTGTTAACATACGATCATTTATTGATTTATATCTACCTACCGTAACCCAAAAAATCGATATTTGCAGATCACTCGAAATCGCTGTCAATCATGTCGCTTCAAGAAATGCATGGAAAAGGGCATGAGCAAGGTAATCGATAAAGTTATGGAATACCATAATCCAGCAATCGTTTCAGGAATCCGTGAGACAAGACAAATCGAGAGGCCAGACGAACAAGAGACGCGCACAGCTTGAGGAGCAGCGAGAGATCAAAGAGAGGGTACGGTATTTTTTGGGTACGGTATCTTTGGGTTCAATGTGTGGGTACGGTATCTTTGGTAATTTTATTGATTTTCTTGTAGACTGTTGCGATGGTGGCAGAGACGACGAGAGTTATCGATCAATGCCTGGCCGCGTACACCAAATCCTTCCCGGAGGGCACGATTCTGCAGTCACAAGCGGTACGTTAGCACCGTTCTGTTGTTTGAAAAATCGCAGAAAGCCACACACACCATAATCCGGTTTTCCTTTCAGGACGCCCTTCAACGACTGAAAGTTTTCATCGATGAGCAGCCACTGCTGAAGAAAGGAGGCGAAGAAGCCGCTATTCGTTCCCTGCAACGAGTCATTGTGAGTTACTGTTGTTTCTATACCGTAATCATCCTAGAGTAGCCTATCATACCGTGCGGTAGTGTCCATACGGTATCCATTCTACCGTAATCTATCATACCGTACTGTAGTTTCTATACTGTAACGATCCTACGATAGTCTATAACACGGATCTCCTGTAAAAGTGTATGAAGCCATTGCACAGAAAAAAATAATTTTCCCCTTTTTTATTGATAGTTGTTAGACTGGCCTAACTGAGTGCGAAAACAACATTTTGAAATTTTGTTTTTCGTAATTTGCATAATTATGAAATTTTTTTACCGTCATCTTCAAATGAGCGTAACTCGATTCGTTTTAGAGCAACCGTGTACAATTGTTTTTCATTCGGTTCCTAATGACCTCCTCTACAAATAACTCAACTAAGGATATGGTCGGAAATGTTGTTCTTCATGTGTTATTGAATGAAAACTGTTTTTTTGTATACAAAATGCGATGTTTCTCAAAATTTTTCTCTAAAGGATAAGAGTTTTATTGCAGATTCGGATTCCCCGTCCTCGAATTGGGGTATCCTGATATATCATTTAACCCAACTCTGTCCGCCCAATAGGGATACTGTATATCATCGTCCTGGTCTTAGTGCAATTTTCTCTCAAATCACATTTTTGGTTGTAAATCAGCTCAAGCTTATGTTAATGTACTCATTAGCATATTTAAACCCTGTATCTCGACCAACCTAAAAAAATTATCTTAGTGGTTCGAATTCTCAACAACAACCATTTTTGAGATATGAATCGAAAACTGATTTTTTAACGATTTTTCGCCTTTTCGTTTTGTTTTAAGTATATGCGAGAAAAGGGAACAATCGAGATGGTTTATCGCAATTGTCCTTCCCTTCTCTCCCCCATCGCTCTCCCTCTCCCCTTCTCTGAAAAGAGATAACTCTGAAAGAGAAAAGGGATGAAAAGGGATCCTTCGACATATTGAGAATGTACGGCATAAGATCAGACCGGAGAAAGTGTCCATGTTCGATTTCGCGCTTGGATTATACAAGGGATTGCTTGAGGAAGTGCAGAAGGGAGTTGGAATTGCCCCACTCGCTGAATCATTTCATAAATTCCAACAGGCTCCAGTTTTAAAAAAAATCCAGTTTAGGGAACATGCCTCTTAAAACAAAACGAAAAAGCTGGTGTTTTTACGTTGCATCAAGTCAGAAAGGCGAAAAATCGTTAAAAAATCAGTTTTCGATTCATATCTCAAAAATGGTTGTTGTTGAGAATTCGAACCACTAAGAAAATTTTTTCAGGTTGGTCGAGATACAGGGTTTAAATATGCTAATGAGTACATTAACATAAGCTTGAGCTGATTTACAACCAAAAATGTGATTTGAGAGAAAATTGCACTAAGTCCAGGACGATGATATACAGTATCCCTATTGGGCGGACAGAGTTGGGTTAAATGATATATCAGGATACCCCAATTCGAGGACGGGGAATCCGAATCTGCAATAAAACTCTTATCCTTTAGAGAAAAATTTTGAGAAACATCGCATTTTGTATACAAAAAAACAGTTTTCATTCAATAACACATGAAGAACAACATTTCCGACCATATCCTTAGTTGAGTTATTTGTAGAGGAGGTCATTAGGAACCGAATGAAAAACAATTGTACACGGTTACTCTAAAACGAAGCGAGTTACACTCATTTGAAGTTGACGGTAAAAAAATTTTCATAATTATGCAAATTACGAAAAACAAAATTTCAAAATGTTGTTTTCGCACTCAGTTAGGCCAGTCTAACAACTATCAATAAAAAAGAGGAAAATTATTTTTTTCTGTGCAAAAGGGTTTTTATCTTCATACACTTTTACAGGAGATCCGTGATAATACCATACATAACCAACAAATCATATCTAAAAGTAGTAATCGATAAATTGCAGATAGTGCGTGCGGCCTACACCACGGATGGCTGTGCGGCCCTCAATCCTCCGATGAACGCCGTGGCCCGTCTACTATCGGTGTTCGGTCCATTCCCAGCTGGAGTCATCGCCCCTCTCCGACCGCCGTTGACGAATAAGATGGTCGCCATATGCACCGCCATAGAGGTGATCGGCGCCGCCGACATCAGAGTGAGTGTGATCTTTGATCTTTGAATGTAGCTTGATCGGTGCACTTGTATGGTGATCTATCTATGATGCGGCTGATGTGATCTTTGATCTTTGAATGTAGCTTGATCGGTGTACTATGTATGCTGATCTATGTCACGAGCTATAGATGGAGACGACGTGATCTTCGATCTCCATTACGATCTTTCATATCCATTTTGATCTTTCTAGACTAAGGATCGAAACACCGATCACATTTGTTTAGGCTTATCACTATCAATCTTAGACTATCCTGAAAATAATTTGACAAACTTAACCTCTAAATATTTGATCTCCCATTCTGATCTTTGATCTCGAATTTGATCTTTGATCTTTGCAGGACAACGCCCTCTCCGCATACCTCTACGCCCTTCAGCAGCAGATGGACGCTGAGGACGTGCGTGCTCTGTACACCAAGATGTACACGCTGTTAGGACAGGGAGGAGATGATGAAGATACAGCAATGCAGTAGGCCTGCAACCTCACCACAATTCACTGCAGTATCCTAGTACTATAGTGTTCCACCTCACCACCCTTGACTAGAGTATTGTAGACACATCACTATACCGTATTCGACTACCGTACCCCAATAGGCCCACAATCACACCATAATTCACTACTGTATACCAGTATACGTTCTACCTCTCCAGATTTGACAACCGTACTCCAGTACGCCCACTACCACACCATATTTGACTAGAGTAGTAGAATAATTGTAAGAATGCTACATACCACAACAGACTACCGTGCCTTACTGGCCACAAGATAATGTTGCACGTTATCGTCTAGTGTATCTATTACAAATACCGTACCCCCAATACAGTATCCTACCGTAGTCACACCAGACACCTGCCGTAACCCCAAATACAGTAGACTACCGTAGTCACACCAGACACCTACCGTAATCCCAATACATTAGACTGCCGTAGTCACACCAGACACCTACCGTATCTCAACAGAAATGTATCTTTTCGTAACGGTGTTCCCTCAATCTCCGTGATTGCTTTAATTATCGATGTTTTAGAGTTCGCTAGAGGCTTTCCATTCTATTAATATATTATGTATGTTTTATCATAGTCCTTATAGAGTTGTGACCTCACCTACTGGTTTCACTATGGGTGAACAAAAACACGAGAGAAATCAATCGATAATCAGCTGGTCTTATGAGTTACAAGTCTTTCAATCAATAATTACAAGTAGTCTCGAGCACGCATAATCAATTCATTTCTATGTTGTATGTTGTCTTAATTTTTCATTTTATTGTATCGCATAATTTAAGATAAAAAAGATTTCGATCTTACTACGTATTTTGAACTATGGAGTTGCATAGTTGCATCTATAATACAAGAGAACAATCTACAAATATACACTGTTTAGAAAGAAGTGAGATTTATATTTATCATTCTTTGAAATTCAGAAATTGGATGAACGACTTTTGGGCCAGCCTAATACATTCAATCCAAAAAAATCAATAATCGATTTTTTAACCATAGCCATCTACTTCCCGCATTCCCAAATTCTATTTCTACTTTGACCCTACCAACGATTGTATCATCCCTCTATTCCTTATGATTCATCTCTACTCACTCTCTCACTTCCCCATACTATCTCGCCCTATTGTCTGTCTGCCTAGTGATCTACCTATGATCGATATTATATATGATTATCTTCATTCTGTCCTCGCCTCTTGCCTACTCTGTCTGTTCAACTTAACGGCCTACCCGATGTAATTTTCTTGAGACAATGTTCTCTCACTTTCTTTATCTACGAGAGGGCGTTGCCAGAGCGGAGTGTTTCTAATTAGCTCGCGGTGTAAATTTAAAGAAAGGTTGTATCATCTGTTGATTAATTTTTTGTTGTTGTTCTAACTCCGATCGTCTTGTATTGTCTTTGCTACCCTTTATAATGCGGTGTTAAAATCTTGGAAAAGTAGATGGAAAAGTGAAAAGTAGTGTTAATTTTGTGATTGTAAAAGTAGCTGGAAAAGTAGTAATCCAACTCTCGCGTAAAGGGTTTGTATTGTAAAAGTTTGTCAATTACGAAGATATGCTACTTTTCCAACTACTTTTACAATCACAAAATTAACACTACTTTTCACTTTTCCATCTACTTTTACAAGATTTTAAACCCACATAACTAATCTCAAAACGAACGAACATCGTATTTCACATTCTCTCGCGTTTGTTTCACGAACGATCTCATTTGTGTTGACAATAGAATACTATCTATCATCATGAACTTGCCAATAGATCAATCAATCGATCAATCAATATTCCGCCTTGTCAGGTATGGAAGACGACACGATGGGAGGCGATGGGTCCGCGTTCACGCCTGTGAACCCCGGTCGAGAGATCACGGAGGCACGACCCTACTACACCAACTTCGTCGTGCCGCCACTCTTCATACCAGGTATCATAGGGTTCACAAACCGAGGGATAACGTGAGAGCCACTAGCGGTCATAGAAAAGTTGGCAACGTGTCAAAACATAATGGTGTGAAATTTCACTACCTTTCATTTTAGCCAGACATCCAATAGTTTAGCAATATTGAATCATTTTACTGTGTTGTAGTCTGTCGCTGCGAGAGCGTACAAGAAATGGAGTATGTGTTTTAAAGAATGTAGTTCAGCCACGCTGTTCCGTCCGGTGCAGTACGCCGCCCAACCGTTGATAAATGGAATCTACCCCCTCAACTTGTACAGGTAAAATTTGTAGTTTTTTTTTCACTAAATGCCTTCCGAAATACAATCTCATTGGTTGTTTGGCCTTCCATTACCTTCGAAAATCCTTCAAACCTCATTTTGCTTTGATCTCTTTGTATGTAAAAGTAGCAAAAGATTGAAAGCCCGATGCGGGGCTCGAACCCGCGACAGCCAGATTAAGAGTCTGGTGCTCTACCGACTGAGCTAACCGGGCCGACGGGTTACGCGCGATGGCATGCCGAGAAGTATTGCCAGCTTCAATGAGTGAATAGAGAATAACTTTGAACATAGTTATGAAGTTTTTGCTTAACTCTTCCTTCGTAAAGGGAGCACGGTGTAAGGCACTGTTTTCGTGGGTTATTTGACTGTTCATATCAAGTTTCATATTTATATTTTTTCTTGAATGGAGAGGATAGAACTTGTGAATATGAATATACCCCCCCCCCCCGCTTTGACCCACTCTATATCCGTTATACTGATAGGATAAAATATTGTATTATTATATTTTATTGTAAGGCAGTACTTGCATAGGGGCGTAGATAAATTATTATTATTATTATAAATGACCTAATAAATCGTTCCAGTGCCAACCGTCTTCCCTACTTTGGCTTCCCGCCCGCGCTCTTTCCGCAGCCCCAACTCGACATCATCGACCACTTGATCTCGGTCAATCAGGGTACGGTAGGGTCACGGTATTTAATATATGATCTTTGATCATTGATCTTTGCAGCCCTGAGGGCCCAGCCGAGAGCTAGTGGTGACGCAAGCGATGATCAGAGAGTGTGGAGAGCGCTGAATCATCGGGGTTTGATCTTTGATCTTTCAATTTTAAATTTTGATTATGTATCTTTCAATTCTAAAGATTGATCTTTGATCTTTATAATCTTTGACCTCTTTAGATCGGACGCGTCCTTGGAGCCTAGCAATGCTCCATTGAGCATTCCAGTGGTTAGTTTTTAAAATGTGATTTGATCTTTGAACTTTGCTATTTTCAGGGTGCGATGAGTCCGTTAACGATCAATGTCGGTGCTCAACCGTCGATCGAAGACCTGCTCCAGTTGGCAACAGTATCCATCGCGTCTACAGTATCCCTTCCGTCTACAGTATCCCTCCCATCTACAGTATCTCTTCCATCTACCGTATCTCTTCCGTCTACCGTATCTCTTCCATCCACCGTATCCCAGGCGAATAGTGTACTTTCGGTAACCTCCATGACAAGTTCGTCGGATACTAGTGATGCGGAGAGAGGTTAGTGAACATTGAAATGATGAGAGAGCGCGGGGAACGATAGAGAGTCCGACAACGAGAGTGTTCTTGGCACCGTGCCAACAATGCCCGAGACCATTCCAATACAATATTCGATTACATTTCAGAAATGTCCCCACTCGGTTCGCCTCCTCAGCAGCTAGATCAGTACTCGAGCTCACTGTCACCATCCAGCAATGAGGTACGAAGGATCAGAGATCAAAGATCAAAGATCAAAGATCAAAGATCAAAGATCAAAGATCAAATACTGATACATTGTTTCAAGGAAATACGAGTGATCATGGAAGGAAATGGAATCAAGGCCGACCCTCTAGCGGAGAAGCAACCGCTTGATTTCTCTCAGGTATTGATCGATTACATCTGGATTACTGTAGTTAATCTTCTTAAATCGATAATTGCAGATTGCTGATGAGAATACGGCACCTGAGCAGTCGATGATGTATGTGAAGTTAATTGATCTTTGATCTTTGATCTTTTCAGTGATCGATGCGCGGTCTGCCGCAAGGGTGGCGATATTGCCGATCATTATGGTGCGCGGACGTGCAAGCAGTGCAAGGTATGATTGATTAACATTCTACCGTAGTAGTTTTATATTGACTGATTTTCTATCGTAATACATCATTATTGATTGGTTACCTACCGTAATGCTTCATTATTGAATGATCACCTACAGTAATACTTCATTATTGATTGATTGCCTACCGTAATCTGCAGACCTTCTTCGAGCGCGCCACTGCCAGCGGCGAGACTTACGTGTGCAGGAAGATGATATCATGCGCTGAGGTATCGTTTGACAACTACCGTAACCCGTAGTATACCGTAATCCTATGCTACCGTAACCCTGTAACATTTCAGAAGCGGACGAATGTGCAGTGCAAGGCGTGTCGCTTCCGCAAGTGCCTTGAAGTCGGCATGGACAAGGTAATCTCGATATCCGCTACAGTACTACCTTAATCAGGGCTTAATCGATGCAGGATCTCATCAAACGACGCGCGGCGAAGAAACGCAAGATGGAAGAGAAGAATGAGGTACGGTAGCTTTGGACTGTAGTCGTGGGTATGATTTTTGTTTTACAGGTGCCAGAAACGTCACGCCGTCTCCAGTAGGTCGCCTCACCGTAGTAGGCCGCACCTACAGTAGGCTACCGTAGCCCATTCAGCGTACCTCCATAGATACTGTACATGTGATATGGACGTGGAAACTGATATTGTTAAATGCTCTCTATATCGTATCTGTAGTTAGTTTGTTAGTTATTCGTATTGTTAATAGTTTGTTTGACTATTTGAATTTACAAGTACCAAAGAGTATCGATTATTGATTAACAATAAGCTATTATCGATTAGCAGTTTCCTAGTAGCAAGTTAACTTCGTATAGTCAATAGTGCTTGTATTTTCACCATGTCTGATCGACAATAAAGATGTAATCGATCGATAAAATACATCATTCAAGCCCAATTAAGGGAGCATTAACACTTATCCGGTTTCCCGACGGACTTGCATGGAGACATTGAGGAATCTGGCCGTACCCTCTCACTTTGGCACACTCTCTCGTCGTCTCTGATCGTCTGCGCTCTCTCTGACCTCCCTGTCTCTCCGTCTCAGCTGGACCGATGACCCCCTGTTGCGTATAGGATCGTCCAGGTGGACCGAGAGGGAGAGGGAGGTGGAGAGGTAGGGGGAGAGGGAGAGGGAGAGGGAGAGGGAGAGGGAGAGTGAGAGAGAGAGGGAGAGGTAGAGAGAGATGTAGAGGGAGAGGTAGAGGGAGAGGGAGAGAGGGGTCAAGAGGGAGAGGGAGAAGAAAGAAGGGTTGACGATGGCGCAATGCGATAATAAGTGAACGGCATAAGGGGGGGACTGACAAAGACGGGTGACGAATGAGTAAACATGTACACATTTACAGGCACACCCCAGGCTATTTCGAAACACCGCGAGTTAATTTTAAACTCTCCAGGTTAATTTGAAACACCCCATGTTCATTTGAACACAGCGAGGTAATTTTACTCTCCGTATATTTCCAATACTCTTTCGCAGACTAACAAAGCGAGAGAGTATGGCTAGAGCAGAGAGTTTTAAACCAGCTCGTGGTGTGACTTTAATATTCTAATTTACTTTCGTTATCATTATAAATAATCCCTGCTCTGTTATCGGGCGCTGATAACACCGCAGACAAATGCTGCTCACATGTACGTTGATCGCACTTACTCATGTGCAACCACCGGCCCGGTTAGCTCAGTCGGTAGAGCACCAGACTCTTAATCTGGCTGTCGCGGGTTCGAGCCCCGCATCGGGCTTTCATCTTTTGCAAGCACTCTGTACTTTCATTAATTTTAAAACAAGTATGGAGTGTGAAAATATTAATTGAGACATTAGTATTTTTATTTTTTATTATATATTTTTAACCTATTGCTCTCGAGATTGGATTTGAGTTCGAAGCTCAGTTATGTATTGAGAGTGGAACATATTCCATTTTATAATTATTATTATATATTTTATAATTATTAAACATTATTAGAGGTCCGTCGCGTTATCAGCGAACCGGTTGAAAATTTCTGGCCGAAAATAAAATATGTTTCACTCTCAACAAATTACTGAACTTCGAACTTATTTCCAATTTGCGAGCCAAATCGTTCAAAAAGATGATATAATATAACAATCTAACTTGGACTGAACAGTGTATATCAGGCCTGTCACGAGAGAATCGAGCTAAAATGGCAATTCTTCGGAATGGAGCGAAAAACATGAAATGAGTTAGCATTAGTTTTCGGTACCTCTAGGCATGCCCTTCCATCCCCCAAAGTCCCATTGTGTAAATATCATTCTGTGGCTCCCTACACCGTGTCGGTCATCCGGGAACCCAACTTCGAACTTAAATATCTCGGTTCAGGTGCATTTGTGTCAAAAACTACCACGAGGGTAACCCCGCTTTTTTTCCGAGCTCTGTCGATCTAAACAAACCAGAACTCATGAAAGTGCTTCCGAACAGCGCTACACTCTAGGTAAAATAACTCAAAACCTGTCGATTCGGCGCGGACGAGCCTGAAATATGTTATGTAACTTTTCAAGGGCTACAAAATGAGTGGTTTACGAAAAAATACGTTAATGCGTTCGTATGGTTCATCCCCTTGGAAATTTCCTGATGATTTGAAGTCATTTTCGACACCCACAATCTCTCGTTTTACACACTCTCTCGCCCATTCCTTTTCATTGCATTCCATTCCATTCTACACCGCACGGTCTCGAGCGCGCGGTGCGGAATGAAACATATCATTGTCTCCTTTTCTCTTCCCTGTATTTCTTTCACTCTCCGGCGAGAGAGTGTGTGAAACGAGAGATTATGGTTGGGCGAAAATGACTTCAAATCATCAGGAAATTTCCAAGGGGATGAACCATACGAACGCATTAACGTATTTTTTTTCGTAAACCACTCATTTTGTAGCCCTTGAAAAGTTACATAACATATTTCAGGCTCGTCCGCGCCGAATCGACAGGTTTTGAGTTATTTTGCCTAGAGTGTAGCGCTGTTCGGAAGCACTATTATGACTTTCGGTTTGTTTAGATCGATAGAGCTCGGAAAAATAGCGTGGGTTACCCTCGTGGTAGTTTTTCACAGAAATGTACCTGAACCGAGATATTTGAGTTCAAAGTTGGGTTATCTGATTACCGACCCGGTGCAGGGAGCCCCAGAATGATAGTAGCACAATGGGACTTTGGGGGATTGTAGGACATGCCTAAACAAGAATAAAACTGGAGAGAACTTGTTTTGTAACATTTTTCAATTCCGAGCTTTAGGTCGATTCTCTCGTGACAGGCCTGATATTACATCTTCCTGCATGAAAGGGTCATATGTTTGTTCAAGAAGTAATCGATATCTGGGAAAGTTCTCGAGTGTCCAAAGTTTGTTCTTTGATCTTTCTCCCTCTCCAATCTCTCCCTCTTCCTTTCACGGCCGCCTCCTGTACTGATTGACCTGCTGAATGACGTAACCTCTAGAGGGCGAGGCACTACCCCCATTTTGGGACTTTCGTTTTGGACAGCGACTTTATGGAACACAAAAATTTCTGAATTTGGTCATAAGAATTGAATTTCAGTGACGGGAAAGTATTCGGATTAAATTTTATGAAATCGATGAATTTGATTAACACTATGTCTATGTAACTCTATGTCAGTGAACAAATCTGTAAATATCATGGTGTTTCAGCATTTTTAAAGAGCGAATTCCAAAATCTCTTAAACTTCACGTTCCAAAACGACTTTGTTCCAAAAGGAGGTAGAGGTTGTGGCAGAGGCAGAGGCGGAGAAAGAGGTAGAGGTGAAGGTAGAGAGAGATTTAGAGGTCGAGTCTGACCCTTGGTTGTCCTCTAACGGCCGATGCCACACGACGTAAACAATCATTGATTGGAGGATAGCGCAAGGGACAGACATCGAGGTATCAGTGAGATAAGAGGAGGTGATAAGGGACTTAGGAGATTGATTATTATTATTATATTATTATTATTATTATATTATTATGATTATTATTATTATTATTATTAGGATTATTATGGATATTAATATCAGTGAGATAAGAGGAGATGATAAGGGACTTGATAGGAGATTGATTAGAGGCCAAGAACGGATGAAAAGGGGTCTGATAATGCCTGAAGGTGGACCGAACGACACACACACTGAACCGACTGTTGTGACATTAAAAGACTAGTTTTCCTCTCAGTTTTCCTTTCCTGATTTTTTTACAGTTTACAGTTTGAGCACATTGATCAAGAGTAAGCTCTGATGTGCATGTTGGTCCACTCCCTCTGGTGTTTTGAAACTTAAAGTCTACTTAAACTCCGCACTTTAAGTAGACTTTAAGTAAACTTAAAGTAAAACGCAAGTCTACTTAAAGTGGTGTGGTATACTGTAATGCATTTCGTCAAATGTTCTTTCACTTTAAGTTTACTTAAAGTCTACTTAAAGTCTGTGACGTAATTTAAGTAGACTTTAAGTTTCGAAATACCAGAGCCTGACTTCTTTCACAGGAAAGTAGGACCGGCGATTCGCATGAAGAGATCCTTCTATCTTACTGGTAGGCGTCGGCGTCCCCGTTTAGGTTTCGTTTAGGTTTAGGTTCCTGATTTTATGAAATTATATTCTCGTTTTATGAGCTTTATAAACTCGAAAATATACAAATATACGTTTTGCATGCACATTATTAGTACGGCTAGAGAATGTGGAGTGGGCCGAGCTATGCTTTACATAGCTGAAAAAATTACATGCCACCAAATTATAAAAAGCGCAAAATTGAAAAAAAATTGCGATCGGAACGTTCGAACTTGCATCACTTGTTTCGTACATTGTGCAATATTACACAGACTACAAAAGATGAGGTGTTATCAAAAACTTCATCTATGCAGTACAACTCTTTCACAATTGCGGCGAAAAATTTCCTCCACTACAAATGAAGTTCAAACACCGGCCCGGTTAGCTCAGTCGGTAGAGCACCAGACTCTTAATCTGGCTGTCGCGGGTTCGAGCCCCGCATCGGGCTTCAAAGTTTTGCTCAATTTACACACAATTATAGATATAATACCTTTACTTTTTTAATAAGAGATCGCGAAATGTTAAAGATCAGAGATCACATAATAAAGATCACTTATAGTCTGGAGTTAGGGGTGTGAAAAATCTCCCGGCTTTTCCCGAAATTTTCCGAATTCTCCGAACTTTTTCGAGAAAATGTATTTCACGATTTCCTGATAAAAAAGTTCGGGAAATTCGTTTCTTGAATAATTGATTTTTTTCAGTGGAAAAAATTATTGTAAATGTGTAGTTTTGGAAAATTTTAGCATATTTTGAGAAAGGAAAACGTAAAAGATGATTCTAAATGGAAGTTTTCGAACAATCCTTATTGGTAGTGTAGACCTATCGTAAGGCCTTTCGAAGAACAATTACCAAAATGTTAACCAAAATGGATTTGCGTGCGAATTTCTGCTAACTATGAGCAGACCAGAATACTTATCTTATATTTATGCTTGAAAATAGCAGCTTTGAATAGAAAAAGTGGTCATATATGAGCTAAAAGCTAAAAATAAGATCTTCTCGAAATTTCAGATCTATACTCCGGTCCCGACCCGTATCTATTCTCCGGTCCCGACCCGTATCTTACAATCTACCATTACTGTGATTGCACGACGAATGAGAAACGCGCATCGTACAAGAATATCCATCTAGATGGGGCAGCAAAGAAGTCCCGTAGCAAGGATTTAGGCGAGATCTTGCTTGACTGAACTGTCTTTTGTTTAGATCGTAGATAAAGTCGTTTTGTTCGATGTTTTGTGCACTTTGCATACGTTCTCTCTTTGACAGAAACTGTAATATAGCAAAAACTTCTTTATTTCTTTGCAAGTAGTTCACTACTGCGGTTAAAATATGTTCGTCTACAAGCAACGATCACCGGCCCGGTTAGCTCAGTCGGTAGAGCACCAGACTCTTAATCTGGCTGTCGCGGGTTCGAGCCCCGCATCGGGCTTCCATGTTTTGCTGCCTTTGCATGCTATTCGATAACTTTTTAACTAGCTTGAATGAAGTCTGATCTTTAATTGAGACATTAGTCTAATAATAATTATTAATAATATAATTAAATTCAATCTCATTCTTTATTTACATCACAATAAATTAGAGAGATTGAAGATGATTAGCAGAAATGCTTGATGCTTTTCGTCCCATCCTCATCTAGCAATTACTGCTTGAAATGATAAAATTGAATTGAATTGATTAGCATAGAGTTGATGGAGATCCGTCGCGTTCGGTTGAAGTTATCTGTTCGAAAATGGAATATGTTTCACTGTCAAAATATAACTGAACTTCCGAATTAACTACAATTTCAAGAACAATCGTTCTAGAAGATGATATAATATAACAAATCTATTCTAACAATAAATATAAGAAATGAGATCACAGAACATTATATGCGTCATTAAGATATTCCAATATATGTTTATTCTATCGTATACGAATTTTAATCACTCGTATGGATTCATTACAATGTAAATTCGAGTATCGTCATCAAGTTGACTGACAAGGGGATGGTCGCAACTGGTCCTGGCCATATGAGATGGCAATAACATGACTAGGATCAGTTTTCGATGCTGATTACGAGTCCGTATTCAGAAAATGCCTAATCGGCCTCTTTTCCGAGAAAATCGGTACTGAAAATTGGCTTATTAATTCGAAAATTCGTGTAGTTTCCTTTAAAAACTATCTGGATGGCATCGGAAAGATCCGGCAATGTAAGGTAAACTATTGCGAGAGTTTATAGATGAGTTCACCAGCCCACCCGGACGGTTTGCGCAGGAAACCACACGAATTTCCGAACTAAAATATCGATTTCCTCGAAAATCAGGTCGATTAGGCACTTTCTGAAAACGGATTCGTAATCAGCATCGAAACTGATCCTAGTCATGTTGTTGCCATCTCATATGGCCAGGACCAGTTGCGACCATCCCCTTGTGAGATAATCGATTGCCGATTGGTCACCAACTAATCTTCCGAATACGATTTGGTAGCAATCCTGGCCTTCGCATCGTTTCTGAAAACAAATTCTTTTTTTGGCATTTGTACATTGAAACAGCTTTATCTGCGAGTATAACCGCTATTATATAATTCATGGACTCATCGAATATTGTTGTGTTTAGTTGCTAGAATAGCCAGGCAAAAGGACGTAGCGGCCAAAACACCATAGGGCACATTGCTAGTTAACTTATTTAATCAAAACATTTATATTTAAAGTGCACGCATACTTATTCTTGTACATGTATTAATAATATTAATTTAATAAGCACATTTTATACGCTCAATATAATATTATTATTAAAAAGCGAAAAAAACTCCGCTCTCACGTACTTTTTCTTTATTTCAAGTTCACGCTACCTGAGAGATTTGACCCCCGAGGGTAATGTAAGAGGTAGAGGTGGTGGTATTTCCACAATGACAAAGCCAAGCCACCAAGCTGATTCTAAAATTAATTTATTAATCGCTTTCATATCGCTCTATCGGCACTTCTCTAGAACACCGGACCAGTCCAATAGTATTGCCTAAAAGTGTAGAATAGTCTAGAATAAATGGCTATTCTTCGTGTTTATTTTATTTTTATCATCCTTTTGGACTGGCCCGGTGTTCTAGAGTAGTATCGATGCTCTATCGATGCTTACCCGTCAGATGGTACTAAGTCGTTCGCCTCATTAGCCGATCCTGTCCATTTACTCACTCGATACAATTTTTGGATCATCAAAGCTCGTTCCTTTAGCCGAAGTTGTGCACGACTAATAAAAAACAAAAATTCACAATTGCAGCATAAACAGAAAAAATATATCTTTCTCGGCAAAACATTGATTCCTGTTCCTAACATTTTTTAGAAACACTTTATCTAAATTTTCAGCGATTTCAGTTCATTTTGTTCCATCCAGTCAAGTTTTCTTGCATGGTTATACCATAGGTCCATGAACGCTGACAAACCGTTTGCCGGCAAACGTGACGTCACAAGCGTAGGGGGAGGATCTCTGGCAAACGGCTCCGCCTGCGCTTGTGACGTCACGTTTGCCATGCAAACGGTTTGTCGCCGCATATCTCTGACCGTTCTGAAATGAAGTTGCGATCAACTAAATAGCGGTGCATATAGCAGAGATCGTTGAATACTTCGAATTTAGCTTCTCCGGTCCATTCGTTTGCAGGTACACAAAAGTCGACAAGGAACTGAAATGCAACTTTTGTGTTCTCGTTCATTTTAAAGCACAATGTTCTACGTATATCCCGCACGTTCGCGCTCCCTAAACGCGGCCCCCCGCGGCCCGCGGGGGGCCGCATCATGCCGCATCGATGAATAATTGTTTTTCAAACATTTCATTGCTGGTGATCGTTGCATCATCAGATAATATTAATATCTCCGCAGAAACGAAAATTTTTGGTTGAGTGTGGACAGCGTCGTACGTTCGCGCTCCCTAAACGCGGCATGATGCGGCCCCCTGGGGCCCGCGGGGGGCCGCATCATGCCGCATCGATGAATAAATTTTTTTTAAACAATTCGTTGTTTGTGATCGTTACATCATCAAATAAGGGTGCGGACATGATAATGCAACGATCGCAACCAATGAAATGTTTGAATAAAAAATTTATTCATCGATGCGGCATGATGCGGCCCCCGCGGGCCCCGGGGGGCCGCATCATGCCGCGTTTCGGGGACACGGCTGACTATGTGACGCTGTCCACACTCAACCAAAAATTTTCGTTTCTGCGGCGATATTAATATTATCTGATGATGCAACGATCACCAGCAATGAAATGTTTGAAAAACAATTATTCATCGATGCGGCATGATGCGGCCCCCCGCGGGCCGCGGGGGGCCGCGTTTAGGGAGCGCGAACGTGCGGGACTGTACTGTGAAAGCCAAAACGACCGCTCAACATAGAAACTCTCTCAAATGCAATCGTCTTTCGCTTGTCTGGCTATAGAAACAAAATGGCTTGAACCAGAATACTGTGAAAGGGAGCGTAAGCCCTCTCAGTGGTCTCTTCGACGCGCAATGCTTTCTTGTTGTTAGGTAGAAAAGGTAAAGGTACAACCCGTTATTCAAGGCACACGAAGTCCTGCGGGTGATTACTGCTATGCCAGCGATCTTTCAAGGCCAATGCAGTCCGGAGGGCCTAATCTCTTCTTCGGACCTACCTTGTTGTTAGAGAACAGATGAATAGTGTGCGCAATGAAGAGACCAGTGAGGTAACGCTCCCTTTAAAAAAGGAAGCACTCCTACCTCCTCTCCATGTCCCATCACCCACTCTCCTCGTTATAATATATTACATTGTTGTTCACACACAGCGTTTCTTGACCACAGTGAGAGCGCGCATTGAAATTTTGGCAAAATGCCAAAAAAATTACGATATGACTGCACCGTGGTGTGGCTCTCGTCGTCTGCGTCTCTCACTTTTGCGTGCTCTCTCTCTTTTTCGCTCTACTTTTTTCTCTGTTACACCATGAGCGCTCTCGAAACGCTGTGATCACATGTTGTCACATCTTTTTGATGTATGATAAATAAATAAATAAATAAGATGTTTGTGTGTGTGTGTGTGACCTGTCTGCGTTCGTAGAATGCCTTTCCTTTCGCATTACTTATGAGTATTTTCATCATTTCATTATTGATAGCTTTGACCGATGCCATGTCACATGCACTATCAATTATCTCATGCCCATCCTGTGCCTCGTGTGCTAAAAAGTTCTGAAATTATAAGGAATTTGTGGAGATGAACTTGTAACGGTACTAACAAGGTTGTCTATAATGAATTATAAAGTTTAAGGTCGGGTGAGATTCACTGTTTCGGCCATTAGGTTCTAGACAGTGAACCTCTGCCCAATGGGGTTGGCCATCTTCAGTAGAACCCCCATTGAGTTAGATTACAGAAGGGTTTAATATAATAATTTAATAACTATAGCATGCAAAACATCATTTCTATGGTTAGTAATAGTACAATAACGTGAACAATTACGTGAAAGCATGAAATATACATATAAACTATGTGATTATATTCGTGTTAGTTTAATATTATCAAAAATTTTTTGCTTTATCTTTTAGCAAATTCATAGTAGCATATTAATAGTAATAAGTGCTTACGTATTCCTAAGTAAATCGATTAGATCCTTATTCCTTAAGTTGCTGATCCTCCTTATATCTCGATATCCATTGATTTAAGAGGCTGACCAAGAAAGACGAAGTGGAGAAAGGAAGAATGATAATGAAATTATTGTGTCAACTATGAGTAGATCAGTGAGATGCGCGTGTGTTATTGATTGTTTCGGCGATCATTGCAGGCAACGTATACATATTTCTCCTTTATTTGTTCCGTATTTTATGCAAATCGATGGATTATCTGCCAAAGTTTTGAAGATCCTTTTCTGTATTAAAATTCTTGGATAATCTATAGATATGAAGTAATTTATTAACATTTTCATTCTACTAAGGAAGTCTTTATATTCAGAGCAATTTCTGTAAATACGAATCATTTCACCATGTAGTGTATTAATTCCTATATTCACTGGTGTGTTGGAATAGTAGTGGGGATATCGTATAACATTGAATTGATAATCATCAGTTTTATTATAGAGAGATGTTTTAACGAGACCATTATCTGTTATATCAATTTGTAAGTCTAGGAAGGCAGAAGTGTTAGATTGTTTATTAGTTCTTTCTAGAGTTAGGGAGCTATGATACATTCGTTTTGTCAATTCTATGAATTCATTGCATTTACTAGATATATGGAAAAGGTCATCGATATATCTATAAGTTCTGTTTAAAGAATAAGTTAAAGCATGGTTGTTTGTAATATTGTTATAGATATATTGAAACTCCATAACTGCTAGGGTTAGATCTGCTATTTGTGGAGATGCGTTATTACCTTGAGGTATTCCTCGTTCTTGTTTATAATATGTACCACCATAATAAGCAAAACTATTATTTAGAATATAGTCTAGCATAGTTTTGATGTCGTTTTTATGATATGTTATACCTTTATCCATTCTATTTGTTTTGTCGTAACGTACGTAAGTGCGATGTACATTAATGTATTCAGATTTTGCATTTTTGAATAATAAATCAATGAGAAAAAATATTTTTTCTTTAACTATATTATGCGGTAGGTTAGTAAATAACGAGGCAAAGTCAGCACAGAATATTTCTTCTTTGTTTTTAGTATTGGTTTTTATTTCATTTAATATTTTATAGGTATTCTGTACTGAGAAATATTTATTTACTCCATTACGTCTGCATGTTAAATTACAATATGATTTGAAATGGTTCTGTAAAAACTTTAGGACTTTTTGCAGTTGTATTGAGATTGGTTTAAGACTGCTATTATGTGCTCCGGTAATAAATCTGAATTTGATAGGATTTTTATGCATTTTAGGAATTCCATAGATACGTGGTAATGTACAATCCATATCTCTAGGTAATGACATGCTCAGTGTAAATTTTAAATGATCATTAATCTTAGCTTCATAATTTAAATTAGTTACTTCTATATAAGTCTTTTCTTTATCACCATTACATGTATTCATCTCTCGTTCCATCATTATCAGATATAGTTTTTTACATGTAAAAGCATAATTTCCTGAAGCTTTATCAACCATGGTTATGACGAATTTGTCTTTAAGTTTGTTGAGTACCTTGATATATTTATTTAGGTTTATTGCATTTTTGTTAATGTCACATTTAATCAATCTCTTTTTGATTTTAGGAATTATCTCATTTTTAATGATGTTAATTTCTTTATCAACAAAAATAGCGGATTTCTTGTATCTGCGTCCCATATTTATTATACTATTTGTAAAGCTTGTTTCTATTTCTTCAGTTATTTTTTCGGCATTAGTATATTTTTGTATTCTGAATTTTGTTCCTTTATTGAAAATACTTGTGAGTTCTTTATTCTCTATTATATTAACATCACCTGTACAAACATGACCATAATATTTATCAATAAACTTAGGGTATTCTTGGCAACTGCAGGTCGAGTTTAATATTTTATTGATCTCTACTCTTGTAAGATTTTTAAGAAAATTACTGTAGTTGCAAAGTAACGATGATATTGGATTTTCCAATGAATAAGAAATTTGAATTTTTAGGTTGTCTTTATCTGTAAGAGCTTTAAATGATTTTTTAATTGAAGATGAGTTTATGATTTTATTAAGTCCGATTCTTTCCATGAATTTTCCTAAATATGGCATTTTAATCATAATTTTTTCTTTGTATTCTTTTTGGTTTTCTTTATAATTTTTCCAATAATGAGAACATATAACACTATATATCTTGAATTTCATTTCATGGGATAGCTGTGTAAATTCTGTACTTAATGTAAATATTTCTATGTTTCTAAGTGTATGATGTGGTAATGTTCTGCTATAGATGAATAATTCTCTGGTTTCTAAATTGTAGATTTCATTAGTTATATCTTCAATGGGTTTTATGCACTTATACTTGGGTTTTCTTCGTTTCTTGTTGATTCTTCTATTACCTCGATCTCTTATCCTGTTATCAATGTGCAGTGAATAATAAGGTTGTGTTCGTTTTTCTAATGGACTTATGCCTTCAGAAATGTTTCCAAATGATTTAATAGAGTCATTGAGTCCTAGTGGGTAAGCGCTATTTAATGCTCTAATCCATAGTAGTTCTTTTTCAAAGATTTCATCTTCTTTACAGTGGTCTAGTATATCTATTTTAAACGACTCTCGATTATGGCCTACTTCTTTGAAATGTTTGCTAAGGTATGTATTAAGTTTGTTGTTTGAGAACGTCTGGCGGTGTTGGCTAATTCGTGCTTTAATAGTTTGTGTTGTTTCACCAACATACTGCATACCACATATCTCACAAGTAATACAGTAAATAAGATTTGTAGAATTGCATGACATATTTTCAGGTTTATTTGTGAGATATACATCGTTAGTTATGTTACTTACGATACCATTTCGCCAATTCATTTTAGGACATATAACACATCTTTTGTTAGTGCATGGAGTTCCTCTATGTTCCGAGTGGTTTCCTATTGTTACAATATTCTTTCCTTCTTCCCTTCTGATTTGTTTACAAACAGTTACAGGGGGGATATTAGGTTTAGGTTTTAGGTTAGCGAGCTGTATTAGGGATGCTCATCCCGAGGCTTTATGGGCCGGTCGAACGGACAATTTGGTGGGGCTGCCACCGAGGTGCGACTCCCTAAATAGGGAACCTCCACTAGCCGGACCGCTTTACACCCCCACACTCCGCCCGACCTTAAGTCGGTGTGGTAGGGTGGTCACTGCTGTCCTAATCAGTGTATAATTGATTATGTGAAGGATTGAATTTTAAGATATAAGCTAGTTTTATAGTTGTTTCTATTTTGAGCTTTGTTGTAGTCGAAGAGTTGGTTTTTAAAGAAAGAAGAAGAACGCAAATATGCGAAAGAGCGATGCTGGGTTAGTGTTTTAAGGAAAGGTTTCAAAAGGTTTGACATAATTATATGTCTCAGTAGTGTAATTTTAGGGAAGAAGGTTGTAATAAATAAATATATATAAATATATATGTACATACTGAGGAGAGAACAAGATTAATTTATTATGAATGAGGAAAAATTTTTTGGTGTAACTGTGTGTGTGGTGTGTATACCGTATTTTGTGATATGTAAGATGCGTGGTGTAAATACTTGAATTTTGCAATAATGTATGGTGCATTATACTATTTCAATCTAGTTTTCGAATTTCGAAATTCATGGGAGCTTTTTCTTTCATTTTAATAAGTGTTTACAACATTTCTGTAAATGTGTATTGTAAATTAAATCCATCGTTTATTTCAGTCTACGAATTGTCCAAATCAACTCCGTATGGCTGACGACTGGGCTATTTCTCCTTCCCAATCTGGTGATGGTGTACATCCAGCTCGAGAGAACGAAGAGGTAGAAAAGGATAATGAAGCCATATCTGAGTTAAAGAGTGCTGTTTCTACTTTGACTTCAAAACAAGAAGCTAGCGACCGTCGTGTATACGCGATCGAAAGACTCCAGCGTCTCTCAATGGTCAGGGTAAGTGTATTCATTTGGTTTTGTGTAGTCCATTTATTTATTATAATGCCATATTAGTAGTTTATTTTGTTTTAGGTCCGTAACTTGGATCTGTCGGGAAATTGGAGAGATAATGTAGTGGATTTTCTTGCTGAGAAAGTGGATATTTGAATTCGCGAATAATGTGCGGGAATTCAAATTCCGACTTTCCGACTGCCAATTTCTGTTTAAAAAACTAAAGTAAATCCGGAATTCCTTTTTCTTTCACTTTTCGTCTTCTTTTGACATCGGAAACTCGCAGTCGCAAGTGCAAATTTGAATTCCCGCACATTATTCGCGCCCGCGAATTCAAATATCGACTTTCTATTTTCGGTTTTCCAGCGTACATTGTAACACTCGGAAAGTCGCTTTTTTCGGTTTTCCACCACATTTTAAAGGGAGCGTAACCTCTCTCAATGGTATCTTCGACGCGCAATGCTCTCTCGTTGTTAGAGAACAGAGAAATAGTGTGCAAAATGAAGAGACCATTGAGTGAGGTAACGCTCCCTTTAACTCGCCATGACTTCCAGATCTGATTCTTGTTCGCGATGGAACAACAAATTTTCAAAGCGAGTAGAATGAAGTGACAGAATCTAAAAAATTTTTTTTTAATTTAACAGCTGCACTTCCCCTCAATCCCCCCCTTATCCACCCACCCCCCTCGTTTTTACCCCACACACTCTCATTTACTTGTTCTTCAAATGCATCTTTCTTGATGTATGATAAATTAAATTAAATTAAAATTAAATCTACAAGTATCATTGGAAAATATTCCAAAAAGTCGACAGCGCTCCGTTCATTATTCTTGCAAAAGTCTTTTCGTAAGTTTTCGCAATTAAAAAAAAATTAATTCACGCTATTTATTTAACACTTGCTGTCACATTTATTTAATGTAAGATAAATTAAAATAAATTAAATTAAACTTTTCGCAATTTAAAAAAAAGTGTAATTGGCCCTCGAACCTCTGCTGGAATATACAATCGAGCGTCATTGAATCGAACTTGCCGAGTAACTATATCGTAAGGCTCGTTGAATCCACGAAATCTAAATTATTTTTTGCTGTTTTCAATATTTTCATTGATGACACATTGATGGCACTCACATGATGCTTTTCTCCATTTGAACGCCACATTTAGACAGAATTTTGTCCATTTTGTGTGTAATATTCGACGAGATAATATGTTCCTTTCTTCTGATATCTGACAATTACAATATGACAATGACAATCTGACTGACAATGACGATCGTGATATGATATGATATCTGACACAATGATTGATATGTGAGTGGAGAAAATGCAGGATGAGCAATGAGAATAAATATATGCAGATTTTCAATCATTTCATTATCAAATGTGTTTTTAGGGGATGTTTTTATCGCGTTCATTTTTTCGAATCTTGCAGTGTACATCTTTTAACGCGCATTCACATCAAAATCATTCCTATTTATAATTATTGAAATTCGTATTTGCAAATATTATATACCATTGGATGTTGGGAATAATTCAATGACAAAATCCACGATTCCCTGATCGATGAAAGGATTGAATCGAATACGATGATCTCGAAAACTCTGTACGACAAAATGAGTCTCAAGCTGAGTCTGAATGAGCAGATTATATAATTATAATAATAAGAATAATAATTATTATCAAATAATAATTATAATAATAATTATAATTATAATTATATTTATAATATTGTAAAATGAATATGTTCAGCCGTACGTCTCCTTTTGTTTTCATCGATAATTTAACTTTAAACAATCGACAAAGATGATATTGATCAGAATAAGGAATGGAAAGAATCAGCTTATTATCTTCATTAATTATCATAGGGGACCTATAAAAGTAAGTCCTCGATAAAATCGAAATGTATCACTCACAGAATGTAAATTTTATTGATTATTTCGAATTTAATCTGTTTATCTCCTTTAGATGCATAAATGTATCGGTATGTTTGACAGAATTCATCACACTCTGTGATAAGAGATATTGTGTCAGCTGTTTCGCAATCTGATAAATCATCCATCTAAAAAAGATTATTATTTATTATAGATTATTATTATTATTATTATTATTATTATTATTATTATTATTATTATTATTATTATTATTATTATTATTATTATTATTATTATTATTATTATTATTATTATTATTATTATTATTATTATTATTATTATTATTATTATTATTATTATTATTATTATTATTATTATTATTATTATTATTATTATTATTATTATTATTATTATTATTATTATTATTATTATTATTATTATTATTATTATTATTATTATTATTATTATTATTATTATCTATTCAAATAACAAGAAACGAGAAAAATGATGCTCTGACCGTTCTGCATGGGATTCAAAAGGAGAAATGATATGGCATGAAAATAATAATAATAAATTTATCTGACCTCGGTGGGTATTTTAAGATTCGTAATTAAATGTTTAAAAAATATGATAAAGTCAGGAGGTAAGAAAGAAGGATACGTCTACTTGATCGTAGCATACAAAAAATGCATCGAATTACCCTAGCATGAAGTAAGGAATTGTATTGCGTCATCTAAAAGTGCGATTAAAATATAGAATTTTAATCCAATTTTTTCCCCGAATACTTTGATTACATTTCCAGACTCCAATCCGAATACAAAGAATAATCAAGAATAACTCAAGAATCCGAAGTGCTTATAATTATTATAGTTATTATAATTATTATAATTTTTATATTATTATATGTTAGTATAGTGCTTATTAGTTATCGTGGAGTAAGAACGCATTTATATTGAAGTGCTTTTGTGAATGTATGCATGTATTACGATCGTGAGGAGGACAGCGACATAGATTGAAGAGTGCAATTTTCCAAGATGACCCTAAAGGGACTGACACCTTTGTCAACGGCCTCTTCCACACCACAGCGTTCTCATGACTTTCAAAGCAAGAACGACCGCTCAACATACAAACTCTCTCGAATACAATGGTCTCTCCTTTGTCTTGCTTTGGAAGAAAAATGGCTTGGACCAGAATACTGTGGCACATCTCTCTCATTGTTAGATAACAGAGAAATAGTGTGTGCGATGAAGAGTACTTTGAGTGAGGTTACTCTCCCCGTTTTTTGTCAATTTGTCATTTTTTTTTCATATTTGCTTCTGTGATCGCACGAGAATCATTTCTCAGTTGATTCGAGCTATTGTACACTTCGATGAGCTTGTCGAGAGTGACATCCTTTCCTTCATCTTTCTGAGCCTCTTTCAGCATCAGCATGTGAATATCACTATAGCGAGGAACATCGAGAGCATGAAGAAACACTAGACACTTCATCTGTTCTAGTTTGATCTCTGCAGGTTTTGCGCTCTGCACCAGCCTGTTTACTCTCGCAGCGAGTACTCTCGGATCATCGATGCCTTCAGTCGACATTCTGAAGTCAAACATCCTTCGACGTTTCTCGAACAGTGATGTCTGATCACCAAAGAGTGACGTCATCTTCTCGACGACTTCTTTCAACTTCATTTCACTCCATTTCTTGGGGACAATTCTATCAGCGAATGTCTTCTCGACCGATGGATGCACATGACGCAATAGTAATCGGACCTTTCTTACTTCATCGTAATCTTTCAGGTCAACATCGAAGATGTCTTCGTGTCTACTCCACCACAACTCGAATGTAGAGTTTTCCTCAGGGGAGTAATTGAACTCGTGGATCCTCGCTTCAACAGCATCAAGAGAGAATGCTCCATTCGATGAGCTCTTGTCACTGCTCATCTTCAATACTAGATCCTGTAGTAGATTCATTCTCTTATCCTGTGAAGTAATGAGCTCCCTCAGAGCTTTCACTGTCTCTGACTCATTGGCAGTCATTGTCTCTGTCAATTTCACTTGATGATGAAATCACTATCAACTTTCCACCGCAAGGATGCAATCACCAAATCAATATTTGGGCAGAGCCTTCGGCTTACTTCGATCAGAAACGTGCCACACCAAGTAGCTAGCCACACACAGTAGCAGTGATCAGTCCTAGCCACACACAGTAGCCTGATCAATCAATTTGCCACACCAAGTAGCTGCCACACCAAGTAGCTATCAGCCTCTGCCACACCCAGTAGCGCTGATCACAATTTGCCACACCACAGTAGCAGGCTACACCACAGTAGCACTCACAACAAGAAAATGGCGAAGCAAAGGAAAAAAAATAATTAGTAGTTCGAATACCTTAGACAGCTATTGTTGTCCTTGGTAGATCCTGGTCGCCAGTTGTTATGTCCTTGCTTCGTCCCCGTTGCCGTGTATTGTAGTGAGTGTGCACAAGAGTAACTATCTTGCTTTATTAGCAGCAGAGAGAGAATTACAGAGCGAAGTGAATGGGAAGACTGAATGACTCTAGACTGATTGGGAATCTAGGCATAAGAGTGGGCGGGGCCAGACACAAGAGAGTATTAGAGATAAAGGTAGAGTGGCGAGAGAGAGTGCGGATCAGAGAGAGTGTAGTCTGATCGCGCACGTGCACTTGTTTACATGATGAAATAGTCTAATCGATATTCATAGGGAATAGAGGTGATCAATGTACATAAGGAATAGAGTATCTACACAACACTTTCACAGGAAAGTAGGACCGGCGATTCGCATGAAGAGATCCTTCTATCTTACTGGTGGGCGTCGGCGTCCCCGTTTAGGTTTCGTTTAGGTTTAGGTTCCTGATTTTATGAAATTATATTTTCGTTTTATGAGCTTTATAAACTCGAAAAAAAAATACAAATATACGTTTTGCATGCACATTATTAGTACGGCTAGAGAATGTGGAGTGGGCCGAGCTATGCTTTACATAGCTGAAAAAATTACATGCCACCAAATTATAAAAAGCGCAAAAAAATTGAAAAAAAAATTGCGATCGGAACGTTCGAACTTGCATCACTTGTTTCGTACATTGTGCAATATTACACAGACTACAAAAGATGAGGTGTTATCAAAAACTTCATCTATGCAGTACAACTCTTTCACAATTGCCGCGAAAAATTTCCTCCACTACAAATGAAGTTCAAACACCGGCCCGGTTAGCTCAGTCGGTAGAGCACCAGACTCTTAATCTGGCTGTCGCGGGTTCGAGCCCCGCATCGGGCTTCAAAGTTTTGCTCAATTTACACACAATTATAGATATAATACCTTTACTTTTTTAATAAGAGATCGCGAAATGTTAAAGATCAGAGATCACATAATAAAGATCACTTATAGTCTGGAGTTAGGGGTGTGAAAAATCTCCCGGCTTTTCCCGAAATTTTCCGAATTCTCCGAACTTTTTCGAGAAAATGTATTTCACGATTTCCTGATAAAAAAGTTCGGGAAATTCGTTTCTTGAATAATTGATTTTTTCAGTGGAAAAAATTATTGTAAATGTGTAGTTTTGGAAAATTTTAGCATATTTTGAGAAAGGAAAACGTAAAAGATGATTCTAAATGGAAGTTTTCGAACAATCCTTATTGGTAGTGTAGACCTATCGTAAGGTCTTTCGAAGAACAATTACCAAAATGTTAACCAAAATGGATATGCGTGCGAATTTCTGCTAACTATGAGCAGACCAGAATACTTATCTTATATTTATGCTTGAAAATAGCAGCTTTGAATAGAAAAAGTGGTCATATATGAGCTAAAAGCTAAAAATAAGATCTTCTCGAAATTTCAAGATTTCCCGACTTTTGAAACCGGGAAAAATATTTTTCCCAAAATTTCCCAAAAAAATATTTCCCGCACACCCCTGGTCTGGAGACACTTTTTCTGTAAAATGGAATTTAAAAATTTGCTTATTGTAGTTTCTTTTTACCTTCGTTAGTAAATAAAATTCATTTTGCAGTATCAGGATGTGCGTCAGATCTATTCTCCGGTCCCGACCCGTATCTTACAATCTACCATTACTGGATGGCGCGAAGAATGAGAAGCGCTCATCGTACAAGAAGATCCATCTAGATGGAGCTGCGAAAAACTCCCGTAGCAAGGATTTAGGCGAGATCTTGCTTGATTGACGTACTTTTGCTCAGATCGTAAATAAAGTCGTTTTGTTCGGTGTTGTGAAAATAAGACACTATAGTACACTTTGCATTCGTTTTGACAGACTTTCTTTCTTTGACAGATACTGTAATTTAGCGAGAGCAAGTAGTTCAAGTAGTTCACTACAATCTAAAATTCTTTGACTACAAACGAAATTCCAACACCGGCCCGGTTAGCTCAGTCGGTAGAGCACCAGACTCTTAATCTGGCTGTCGCGGGTTCGAGCCCCGCATCGGGCTTCCATCTTTTGCTGTCCTTGCATGCTATTCGATATCTTTTTTAACTAGCGTGAATGAAGCATTATCTTTAATTGAGACATTATGTTAATAATCATATTTTAATAATTTAATTAGATTCAATCTCATTCTTTATTTACATCACAAGAAATGAGAGATTGAATAGATGATTAGCATAGGGTTGGTGGAGATCCGTCCATCCCGCTCTCCGAAACATAATTCACACTATTTATTAATCACTTGTTGTCACATTTATTCAATGTATGATAAATTAAATTAAATTAAATTAAATTAAATTGTCAGCGAAGAATTCTTCTACCCGAAAATGGAATATGTTTCACCCTCAAAACATAACTGAAATTCGAACTTGATTCCAATTTCAAGTAATATTTTAAAAAATCTATTTTAACGATTCACCAACCTACATGATAGGTCCTGAAGGTGTGAAGGTATGTTTATGCAAGAAGTAATAGATATCTGGGAAAGTTCTCGAGTTTTTATGGTGTTCTTTGATCTTTCTCCCTCTCCAATCTCTCCCTCTTCCTTTCACTGTCACCTCGTGTACTTTTACCTGTCGAGTGACGTAATTTAGTTTAGATCATTGAAAGCGTTCTTCTATGTCGTGAAAATAAAAATTAAACACTACGGCATATTTCAAAACAAACTAGGCAAAAGGGAGTGCATTCAAAAACTTCATCTGATCAGTTCCAGGGCTGGTACAGAAAACGTTTTCGTGACACAAAAATTGTGTACACAAAAACACAAAAATATTTTTGTTCGTGTGAGTTATGCAGCCAGCATCAGTAAAAGATCCATCCATAGACTGCCTGGTAGTTTCATAAGATATTAGATCACCGAACATAATATGCGTCATTAAGATATTCTAATATATGTTTATTCATATCGTATACGAATTTTAATCACTAGCAGGCATTCGCTCTAATGTAAATTGCAGTCTCCTCATCCAGTTTACTGAGATAATCGATTGCCGACTGGTCACCAACTAATCTTCCGAATACGATTTGGTAGCAATCCTGGCCTTCACATCGCTTCTGAAAACAAATTCTTTTTTCTTGCATTTGCACATTGAAACAGCTTTATCTGCGAGTATAACCGCATCTATTATATAATTCATGGACTCATCGAATATTTCTGTGTTTAGTTGCTAGAATAGTACTAGTTCTCTCAAATATTGTCGCATCTTATTGATGTATGATAAATTAAATTATTATAAATTAAGCATAGCAATTTCATAAGCACATTTTATACGGAAAATGTAGGTAATATAATATTATTATTGAAAAGCGAAAAAATCTCCGCTCTCACGTACTTTTCCTTTATTTCCATTCACACTACCTGACAGATCTGACCCCCGAGGGTAATGTAAGAGGTAGAGGTGGTGGTCTTTCCGCAGTGACAAAGCCAGGCCACCAAGCAGATTCTACAATTAATATATTAATCGCATTCATATATTTCTAAAGGTTGCAATCCAGTAATTGCACCTATATCGTCGCTACGTCTTGTTTTAATAAGTATTTTAATTGTTTATGAAAAAATCTCTCTTGTCTCTTTTCTCCAAGACGCGATAAATATATTATTATTTTTATATCGCTCTATCGATCCTTACCCGTGAGACGGTACTAAGTCGTTCGCCACATTAGCCAATCCTGTCCATTTATTCACTCGATACAATTTTTGGATCATTAAATCTCGTTCCTTTAGCCGAAGTTGTGCACGACTAATAAGAAACAAAAATTCACAATTGCAACATAAACAGAAAAAAATATATCCTTCTTGGCAAAACATTGATTCCTGCGCCTAACATTTTTTAGAAACATTTTATCTAAATTTTCAGCGATTATAATTCATTGTGTTCCATCCAGTCAAGTTTTCTTTCATGGTTATACCATAGGCCGTATCCACTCCGGTATTTCGAAAATTAAAGTCTACTTAAACTACGTCACTGACTTAAAGTTTAACTTAAGTAAACTTAAAGTGAAAGAACATTTGATGAAATGTATTACAGTATATCACATCACTTAAAGTAGACTTACGTTTAACTTTAAGTAGACATACAAGTCTACTTCAAGTGAAAACTTTAAGCAGACTTTAAGTTTCGAAATACCAGAGTATGAACGTTGGCAAACCGTTTGCCGGTACGCGTGACGTCACAAGCGTAAGGGGAGGATCTCTGGCAAACGCCTCCGCCTGCGCTTGTGACGTCACGTTTGCCATGCAAACGGTTTGTCGCCGTTACATATCTAGACATATCTCTGACCGTTCTGAAATGCCGTCGCGATCAACTAAATAACGGTGCATATAGCAGAGATCGTTGAGTAATTCGAATTTAGCTTTTCCACCCCATTCGTTGGAAGGTAGAAAAAAGACGACAAGGAACTGAAATGAAACTTTTGTATTCTCGTTCATTTTAAAGGGAGCGTAACCCCTCTCAATGGTCTCTTCGACGAGCAATGCTTTCTTGTTGTTAGGCAAAAACCGTTACCGCAAAAACCGCAAAAACCAAAAACAGCAAAAACAAAAACCAAAAACAAAAGCAAAAACCGCAAAACCCGTTATTCAGGGCACACGAAGTCCTGCGGGTGATCACTGCTAGGCCAGCGATCTTTCAAAGCCAATTCAGCCCGGAGAGCCTAATCTCTTCTTCGGACCTACCTTGTTGTTAGAGAACAGATGAATAGCGCAATGAAGAGACCATTGAGTGAGGTAACGCTCCCTTTAAAAAGGAAGCACTCCTACCCCCTCGCCATGTCCCATCACCCACTCTCCTTATTATAATATATTACATTGTTGTTCACATGTTGTCACATCTTTTTCATGTATGATAAATAAATAAATAAATAAATAAATAAATAAATAAATAAATAAATAAATAAATATAAGTTTTTTGTGTGTGAGACCTGTCCGCGTTTGTAGAATGCCTTTAGTTTCGCATTACTTATGAGTAGTTTCATCATTTCGTAATTGATCGCTTTAACCTTATTGTTAGCCATATCACATGCGCTATCAATTATCTCATGCCCATCCGGTGCCTCTTGTGCTACAAAGTTCTGAAAAATATTCGTTTGTGCTTATTTTAATCAATTGAAACTCACAGCCAGCTTAAATAAATTATACTTGTGAGCCAAAACGAGCTTCGAAGAAGAATAGTTACTGAAGCGAAGTGCGAGATGGAAGAAATATTCAACAAAAGTGAGGTTTACTATGTTTGTCCATATAGTATATATAGAGCTTTAGATTTTCTACAAGGCATAAATGAGTGAATAATGAAGTCTTCGCATTTGTTTTTGATGTGTGGGACATCGTATCGATGGGCCACCTCTAGCACTCCTCTCAGAGAAAAATCTTAAAACAAGAGTAATTATCGTGCGGATTTTATTTAGTTCGAACTACCATCAATGATTTTTCTCTTTGTAACGATATCTAAAAAGTGTTCCATATCATTCAAAGTTATATCGGTAAATGTTGTCTGAACGAATTCTGTTTAGTAAATCCAACACGAAACTATGCTTACTTCCAGATCTGATTCTTGTTCTCTGTGGCATAACAAATTTTCAAAGCGAGTAGAATGAAGCGAGAGAATCTAAATTTTTTTTAATTTAAGAACTGCACTTCCCCACAATCCACCCTTATCCCCCCTCGTTTTTACCCCACACACTTTCATTTACTTGTTCTTCGAATGCATCTTTTTTATGTATGATAAATTAAATTAAATTAAAATTAAATCTACAAGTATCATTGATAAATGTTTTAAATAGTCGACAGCGCTCCGTTCATTATGCTTGCAAAAGTCTTTTCGTAACTTTTCGCAATTTAAAAAAAAATAATTCACGCTATTTATCACTTGCTGTCGCATTTATTTAATGTAAGATAAATTAAATTAAATTAAATTAAACTTTTCGCAATTTAAAAAAATTGTAATTGGCCCTCGAACCTCCGCTGGAATATACAGTCGCGCGTCATCGAAACGAACTTGCCGAGTAGCAATATCGTAAGGCTCGTTGAATCCACGATATCTAACAATAATAAAATACAATAAAATAAATAATAATAAAAATAATATAAAATAATAATAAAAAATAATAAAACAATAAAATGTAAATTATTTTTTGTTGTTTTCAATATTTTCATTGATGACAGAATTATTTTTTGTTGTTTTCAATATTTTCAATGATGACAGAAGTCTCACATGATGCTTTTCTCCATTTGAACGCCACATTTAGACCGAATTTTGTCCATTTTGTGAGTAACATTACACGAGATAATATGTTTCCTTCTACTGATATCTGACAATTACAATATGACAATGACAATCTGACTGACAATGACGATTGTGATATGATATCTGACAATGATTGATATCTGAGTGAAGAAAATGTACGATGAGCAATGAGAATATATGCAGATTTTCAATCATTTCATTATCAAATGTGGTTTCAGGGCATGTTTTTATCGCGTTCATTTTTTCGAATCTTGCAGCGCATTCACATCAAAATCGTTCTTATTCATAATTATTGAAATACGTATTTGCAAATATTACTCTGGTATTTTGCCACTTAAAGTGTACTTAAACTACGTCACAGACTTTAAGTAGACTTTAAGTAAACTTTAAGTGAAAGAACATTTGACGAAATGCATTACAGTATATCACACCACTTTAAGTAGACTTACGTCTCACTTTAAGTTTACTTAAAGTCTACTTAAAGTGGGAAAGTTTAAGTAGACTTTAAGTGGCAAAATACCAGAGTATGTACCATTGGATGCTGGGAATAATTCAATGATAAAATCCATGATTCCTTGATCGATGAAAGGATTGAATCGAATACGATGATCTCGAGTACTTTGTACGACAAAATGAGTCTCTAGCTGAGTCTGAATGAGCAGATTATATAATTATAATAATAAGAATAATAATTATTATCAAATAATAATCATAATAATAATTATAATTATAATTATATTTATAATATTGTAAAATGAATCTGTTCAGCCGTACGTCTCCTTTTGTTTTCATCGATAATTTAACTTTAAACAATCGACAAAGATGATATTGATCAGAATAAGGAATGGAAAGAATCAGCTCATCATTATCTTCATTAGTTACCATAGGGGACCTATAAAAGCAAGTCCTCGAAAATCGAAATGTATCACTCACAGAATGTAAATTTTATTGATTATTTCGAATTTAATCTGTTTATCTCCTTTAGATGAATAAAAGTATTGGTAAGTTCGGCAGAATTCATCGCTCTCTGTGATAAGAGATATTGTGTCAGCTGTTTCGCAATCTGATAAATCTAAAAAAAAGATTAATTCAAAAAACAAGAAATGAGAAAACTGAAGAACTGACCGTTCTGCATGGGATTCATAAGGATAAATGATATGGCCAGTAAATAATAATAATAAATTTATCAGACCTCGGAGGGTATTTTAAGATTCGTAATTAAATGTTTAAAAAATATGATAAAGTCAGGAGGTAAGAAAGAAGGATACGTCTACTTGATCGTAGCATACAAAAAATGCATCGAATTACCCTAGCATGAAGTAAGGAATTGTATTGCGTCATCTAAAAGTGCCATTAAAATATAGAATTTTAATCCAATTTTTTCCCCGAATACTTTGATTACATTTCCAGACTCCAATCCGAATACAAAGAATAATCAAGAATAACTCAAGAATCCGAAGTGCTTATAATTATTATAGTTATTATAATTATTATAATTTTTATATTATTATATGTTAGTATAGTGCTTATTAGTTATCGTGGAGTAAGAACGCATTTATATTGAAGTGCTTTTGTGAATGTATGCATGTATTACGATCGTGAGGGCGACAGCGAAATCGATTGAAGAGTGAAAATTTCCAAGATGACCCTAAAGGGACTGACACCTTTGTCAACGGCCTCTTCCACACATCATTCTCGTAGTTAGATAACAGAGAAATAGTGTGTGCGATGAAGAGTACTTTGAGTGAGGTTACTCTCCCTTTTTTGTCAATTGTCATTTTTTTGTTTTTTTTTTGTGTCTCTTTTACACAACATTTTTACACCAAATTTTTTTTGTGTAAAGAGACCATAAAAAACACGAAAACAACACAAACTCCAAAAACCAAGCAGTGATATGTACAAGTATTATAGTTCACCGCTCTATCAAATTTCCTCATCTACAATCGTCCATCAAACACCGGCCCGGTTAGCTCAGTCGGTAGAGCACCAGACTCTTAATCTGGCTGTCGCGGGTTCGAGCCCCGCATCGGGCTTTCATGTTTTGCACAATTTACACACAATAATGGGTATAATTTCTCTTCTAATTTATTCAATGTAATGATTCCCGTATTGTATTTCGACCCGTGAAATTTGTCGGAGATCCGTTATTCATCATCGATAGAGGTTTTCTTCTTATAATTAGCCGAAGGCACTGACAAAATCGGAGATCTTCGTCTTCGTGGATTCGAACCAACTCATATTCTGAAAGACCAAAGATCAACGACTATAGATCAAAGATCAATTACCGTAAACTTGGAATTGCACTGATCATAAGTGTTGCAGCAGCAAAGTTTGACGGTTCGACCGAAGAGGGTCTGTCCGACGCAAAGGTTCTTCGTCAACTGGAATATATTAATTTAAAATGGATATTTATTAATCTATTTTTAAAGCTACCATCCCCCCCCCCCTAAATTTACTCTCCGCCCTGGCAACGCTCTCTTGTAGACAAAAGAAAGCTAGTGGGCATTGCCAAAGCGAATAGTTTCAAATTAGCCCGACATGACTTAAAATATTGAAATTCCGGTTGTTTATATAGATGTGAACAAAGGAGGTCAAAGTTTACAAGTCAAAAAGATCAAAGATCAAAGATCAAGAATCACTCACAATGCACTTGTAAGTAGTACATCCAGCAAACTTGACATTGTTCAATTCCGTCAAACCTGCCGAGATGTTATAGCACGAGTCTGACTCCGATTCGCATTTCTGAAATAATTTTTTTTAATTATTCATTTTAATTTTTTTAAATAATGTCCAATATGCAGTGAGTCACTTGAGAATTGGACATTTTTGAGAATAAAAGTGGTCTGAAATCCATTTTTTACAAATAACAATGAATTTTCTCCATCTTTCCATCGTCCTTATCGCTTTTTCTGTACAAGTTAGAGCTTATCACACCTGCTGGACATTTTCGGTAAATTCACATGTTCATTTTTTTAAAGTTTAAAGGGAGCGTTACCTCTCTCAATGGCCTCTTGGTTGCGCACCATATTTCTCTGTTATCTCACAACGAGAGAGAGCATAGAGCGTTGAAGAAACCGTTGACAAAGGTTTCAGTCCCTTTAAAAGGTGCACATAGAGCTATCATAATTTGAAACTCTCCACTCCAGTCTAGTTGTGCACGAGTGTGTGTGGAGCGGAGAGTTTCAAATTAGTTCGGAGTGTTCAAATTAACACGGGGTGCTCAAATTAGCTCGAGGTGTACTTTTAAATTGTTATAATTCAGGGCATTGTAAAATGCAAAGAGCCAGTGGCGGGCAATGAAAATATGAAGAAGACGATTGCTTCTATCCAGATGTACGATAAGGACTGTATGTTTTTTTAAAATTTAATTTAATTTATTATTTGTTTATTTATTTATTCAATCAAAAACAGATTCATAAACACATTACTGGCAAAGGGAAAGAGAAAAGTATTGTTAATATTTAATAATTTGAAATTTTCCTAATTTCGGCACGAAATATGTTACATATTATATGTATGCTTCTTTTTTTCAGTGAAAAAAGAGACAAACGCAAATAGAGCAATATTCAAAAATGCCCTCAATAATAATCAAAAAGATAATGAATTACAGTTTTAAAAATTATAGTTTTCGATGAAGATGATGTGATGGGTACTGCAAAGGGAACCGATATTACCGAAGATGGATTGTTCATTGGTATTCCCTTAAATATTTTTTTAATTTACGAAAATTTTGCAAAATAGACTTATTTTCCGTGTTTACGCATATAGGATGTTACATTTGCGAGAAGGGTTCACACAGTAACGGAAAATATTGTCTACCTTGCGTACACGTTCACTTAAATTTTGATGTATCTTGGATATTAAGTGGAAAACCCTGATTGTAAACAGTTATACGGTATGAAATTACTGTAACCTCTGATCAACAATAGTCTTTTACCGTACTTCTCATGACAATCGCGGTTTTCCACTTGGGACCCAAAGCTCCAAAGTAATATGATGTCAATTTTATTTTCAGTTGAGGGTTGTGGATCTGACGTCGTAACCGGTCCCGATCCCTATCTTGCTATCGTCGATTATTGCGGAACCTCGATCGAAAGTAGAAATGAGAAGCGCTCTATCCACCCGATCAAGCTCGATGCAGCTGCCATGAGCACTCACAATAAGTATCTGGGCGAGATTGAGCTTTGAATAGACCTTATATTATTATTGACCCTTTGCCCACCCTTGATATATCTTGCCCCGGCCCATTAGCAAATGAATTATGTATACATTTCAAACAATTTTCACTCGTTATTATAAGTGTCTTGTTTCGTGCATTAGCATGTTGATAAAATAATAATAATAATTGTCCTTTCCATTATTATTATTACTTCACCTATCACTCTATAAACACTAACAATAAATAAAGAAATAAGAAGTGGTTCACGGTCTAGAATTTTGTAAAATTCACGCTCTTTCAATTTGATATGACATTATTTTTAATCTTTGATTAAGTAATGTAAAATTTGAAAGTGCATGACTGCTGCTATTTTTGTGTTCGAGAGTTCAAAGATCAAAAGATCAACCTCGGTTTCGGTACCGACGGTCTTGCCGCGAAAGAAGGTGTAGCCGGTCACGCACTCGAGCGCTGAACCAATCGATATCGAGAGTATGGTAAGCAGTAGCATACGGTAGAGAACGGTCATCTATATTGATTGACGATACGTCTGCGGAAAATAGAATATTGCACATAAATAAAAGCTAATATTGAGCAAGGATAAAACAGAATATTTAATAACGATAGATTGAATAAATTGATTGATAAATTTAATTAATAATAAATTATAAATTGATTGATCAACGATGGATGGTCATAAAAAATGATTACTAAACGATCCCCATTTATTATTATTATCCGGATCCAGTGATTTCGCTACATAATTAATCTTGATAAAGAATGTTGAACTGAAAACTGTAAAAGAGTACTGTTGCTCAGGCTATCGATAAACTAAAGATATAACGAATAATGAAAAAGTAGAGATAATACAGAAAAGATATAATTCAAGCAGGTCTAATAATAGATGATTCGTTCAACTATGTAGTTGTCATTATTTTCGACTTCTATCGTATTATTTAATGGAGAATCCAATATCAAAGGCAAAACGATTAGATTTTGTCAGCCAAATCCCCATGCCCCTGACTCTTCTGTGTGCTGATAAAATTTTAAGAAATATATTAGAGATAATACTAATAAGATAAGGACAATATTTGATAGCGAGCAAAAAGTACTCATGGGGAGTCAGACAGCCTCAGGGTTCAGTTTTCAGAGAGAGATGAAAGAAGTGCAAATAATCATTGGAGAATGAAGAATATACGATCACGTGTGAAAATTGCGTGAAGATGGGAAAGGGAGGGAGTAACGGTAGAGGGAGAGATAAGTAGACGGACGGGGGTGGGTTAAAGGGAGAGGGAGAGGGAAAGGTAAAGGCAGAGGGAGAGCTAGAAACAAAAGTAGACAAAGTTAGGGAAAATGAGTGAGAAAGAAAAGAGCAAAGTTCGATCAATTGTAATATATGGTATGTTTTCAATATTTGTCACTAAGTTCGATAGGTTTGAAAAACTTCTGAATCTGAGATCGCGGCAACGTTCGCATATACAATTTTACTGTTTTAAAAGCTACTTAAAGGGGGCGTAACCTCATTCAACGCGCAATGCTCTCTCGTTGTTAGAGAACGGAGAAATAGTGTGTGCAATGAAGAGACCATTGAGTGAGGTAACCCTCCCTTTAAACGATTTAACCGACCAATGAAAGAGCACCATGAGGCGTTAAAGACACGTCCCGAGCTAAGTATACTCTCCGCTCTGGCAACGCTCTCTCGCAAATAAAAGAAAACGAGAGAATGTGGCCAGAGCAGAGTGTTTCAAATTATCTCTGGTTTTTCACAGATCAACGATAGAGCACCCATCGACGTTAATCAATGATAAAGTCACTATGATAGAAAAGTGGAAATGGGAACAGAGAACTGGCTTAGAGCTTTTCTCAGCAGTTATGCCAACAACTCGAGAAGTATTGCTCATCTACTGACATTGATCATCTACCGAAACACACAGCGTTTCGAGAGTGGTCACGGTATGACCGAGAAATGGGTAGAACGAAAATGAGAGAGAGTACGCAAAAGTGAGAGAGCACACATGCTACATATCGTTAATTTTTTGGCATTTTGTCAAATTTTCTCCCTGTGTTGGAGAAACGCTGTGAAACATCGGCTGTTCTGGAGCTATTAATAGAAATTTATCGTCGGAAATGATCTCTTTTCGACTCTTTAGCGAATTCACACCAATAGAGTGTAGTAGTAGAGCGGAGATTGATGTCATGTATGTACACTGACAATAATAATTAGATAAATAAAGATGTTGTTTTAATTCTAAAAACAACGGAAATGTTGTTTTTCCCCGGATATTTGTTT
The DNA here is from genome assembly GCA_943737045.1 of Parapristionchus giblindavisi. Lineage (NCBI taxonomy): Eukaryota > Metazoa > Nematoda > Chromadorea > Rhabditida > Diplogasteridae > Parapristionchus > Parapristionchus giblindavisi. Next base: position 677,784 of record CALSFV010000235.1, read on the forward strand.
GTCAAACTGCGCGTTTGAAGAGTTCCGATTGCTACTGATCGATATGTATAGTCTTCCGTGCGTTATTGTAAGGCTGAACGACCGCTTCACATCTTTTTATTTATTTATTTGATACACCCGTGACAGGTGCGACAGCAATTACAGAAACGATAAGAAAAATACATCTCTCTTCAACTCTCTCTCAAAATTAATCCTCTCGCTGGTCTCGCTTTCAAATAAAAGTTGCTTTCAACAGAAGAACCGCAGCACATCTCGAGAATTGGAGAACGAAATGAACGCGACAGACTACAATAACCTATTTGCCGACATTTCTCTACATCCGCACCACCGTTATGTACATAAGTTTATGACGATATTTTTGTCCCGAGTGGAACTTCGTTTACTCTTCCCATACAACAGCAGTAGTACTGATGAGTCAGGAACCTGTTGCTAACGAGCGTGAGTCATAACCGGAAGCAGTGGAACAAATGGAACGTTTTATTCGTTAGACCCGGAAAAAATACATTATACTGTCCAAAAATAGCCTCGGAAGGTTGGATTATCCGAGTCCGCTGAAGAAGTCCTTGATGCGATTCTTTCCACGCTCGAGCAGAGTCGCATTCTGGAATCAGTTCGTGATAGGATTCGGTGGTGTGGGAGGATTACGGTAGTCGATAAGACTCAGATCTTTGAATCCTTGCATGATTCAAGTAAAATTCGTGCAATTAATGGAATGATCTAGCATGGAAAATACCGGAATCATGCATGGATTATCCGTGATCAAGCATGGCTTCTGTCATGCCATGCAAGATCGCGGAAAATTCGTGCATGATCACGAACCACGGATTGTCGAATCAAGCATGATTGTACTTGTATCCGTGATCATGCATGAATTTCAACAGCAAAGGATTCGGTGGTGAGGGAGGATTACGGTAGTCGATAGATTACCGTTGATCGCGAGTTGCACAGATCACCGTTGTTGCAGCAGCAGAAGCGCACTTTCTTGCCGAAGTAGTTCTGCTCGATGCACTTGTTGCGAGCGATCTGAGAGGTAAGAGGTGAGAGATCAAAGATCAAAGATCAAAGAACAAAGATCAAAGATCAAAGATCAAATGTAGAGGTTAAAGACCTATTGTAGAAAACTAGCGAAGCTAACTTTTGAAATGATGCAAAGCATAGAACAAAACATGAGAAATATTGAAAATGGTTCTTGAGCAAATAAACTGATCAGTCGGAGATGAAAGATCAAAGATCAAAGATCAAAGACCAATAACTCACAAAACATCTAGTGGACGAGCATCCGGCATGAGTGATCCTAGTCAGATCTGTAGCGTCCGCTGTGATATTGTAGCAGTAGTCGTTGGATGATGAGCATGTCTGTAGAGATCAAAGATCAAAGATCAATTTATGTGATCAAAGATCAAAGATCAAAGCTCAATTTTGTGTGATCAAAGATCAAAGATCACATTAGAGGTGGAGCAAAAGATGAAAGATCTAGTTTGCAGGTTCAAAAATCAAAAATAACAGGAAGAAGGTAAAGTATCCACTATCGGATAAGTGCAAGCAAAGATCAAAGATCAAGTTTGCAAAATTAAAAAAAAATTATTTAAACGATTACCTCCTTATCCGTTCCGATGCTTTGGCCTTTCACGTATGTTGTTCCTGGAAATAAATAATAATTAAATAATTAAAAGATATCAATTAAAAACTATTATTTAAAATCGTATGGTAAAGTGTCTGGATTATTTTATTTTTTTATCTTACATCCAATAAAGATTTGAAACGAAGATTGAATGAATAAGTAAATAAGAGAGTGGGGAAAATTTGAAAACATAAAACTGTTACAATCAGATTCGCTCCAGGATAAAGGAAAGCGAGTTACACGTGAAATAGTCAAGTAAAGTCAAGGGTTGGACATAGTCAATAAATCAATAAATAATACATATCGATGAGAGTTACCTACCATTGTAGCACTGCAGAGCGACCGCGATCAGCGGCAGCGATAGTAATAAAGTCAATCGATAATGCGACATCTGCATGAATTATCGATTTATTGATCGATCATAATCGATTGAGAGCATATGCAACACGATACGAGAAAAGGGTTCCTATTGATAGATGTGAACAAACAAGAGAGAGGGTGTCGTCATAAATTCTAACAAGGCTCACGAGCAACGCGAGTGATTCGTATTATTATACTCTATGCCGTCGTATTATGAGAGAGTAACGATAAGAAGTATTCCTTGGCAAAACGTGCAAAACAAATGCACTGACATTAGACAAGGGTTATTGCAGGCATTGCAAAAGGAAGGTCTCTTCAGTTCACAAGCTATTTCGTCGGTGCTCTGTCGACGAGAGAGCACTGCGCGCTGAAGAGACCGTTTATAACTATGTCAGGATGGGAGGAATTAGGTTACAGTGACACGACGAGTTAACTCTCCACTCTGGCCATACTCTCTCGTAGACAAAAAGAAGGAGAGTGTGGCTAGAGCGGAGAGTTGCAAATTAGCTTTAACAACTATGAAAAGATGAGAGGAATTAGGTTAAAATCTCGTAATACGATTGAAGATCGTGTAGGGGTGATGGGTAAAACTGTTGGAGTGAATCATTTACCCTCTCTGTTTCTCTGTATTCTCTCTATCTAACCATCTCTATCTCTCCCTCTCTCTCTATCTCTCTATCTATCGCTGTTCTCTATCTGTCTATGTATCCTCTCCACCTTTCCACCGTCTTCCAGTGTTCTTTTTCTCTCTCTTTCTCTCTGACTCTTTGTGTTTCTGTCCCTTTCTCGTGTTTTCTACTTCTCTATCTCTGCATCTAGCACCTACGTTTTCGTTCTCTCTCTCTCGCTGTTCTCTTTGAGTCTCTTTCTCTGCCTGTCTCTCAAATGTTTTCCTACTCATTCTGTCTCTCTGCATCTCTAATCTCTGTCTCTCTTCTCCGTCCTCTCTAACACGTGTTGTGCTATCTGTTTGAGCAGTCTCTCCGTCGTTCCCTTTTCCTTTTCGTTCGCTACACTATCATTATCAACTACGCTCAAAGGAGCAACCTATGAGAAACTATCTACTGAACCTATACACTCTTTCAAGTTCATTACCTGAGTTTCCGTCGAGTCCAACTTACATTACATTAGGATGGTTTGTTATAAATATTATATTATTGTATAGAACGATTGTTCGCTGAATTGGAAAGTTAAGATCGAAGTTTTATTATGTTTTGAGTGTGAAACATATTCCATTTTGACCATTTTTTTCCCAACATTTCGATGATAGCGCGACGGATGTTCAATACTCTTCTAGAGTAAACATAAGGGTTTGAGAAAATGACATGTGATGAGGTAGATGCTGAACTTATTGGTGTTTTCTGACTCTTACTGCGGAGCTTGGGAGTACTGTAAGTTTGAGTGTGTCTATTCAGAGGGAAATGCTCTCTAGCATGTAGACGAATAATCTTTATTGCTAGTGTTCTGTCTACCGGTGTGACTCATGGTTCAGTGAATAAAGTGATATACAATGATATCATCGAGCGACGTGGTATGTTTAGCATTAATTTGTATTTATTGATCTACGCCCGAGGCGCAACACAACATTGAACTTGAGAGTGGGTTTTCAAAATCCTAGATAACATAACATATAATTTTGCAATAAGAGAAAAATCTCCGGAAATGTATTAATTTGTCATTACTCGAAATGTAATAATTAATTGTTATTTCTTTGCTACCTACGTTGTGGCATCGTATTTTTATGTAATTCGTCACGACATCAATTATTCGCTATTATAAGTTATCCTTGTAATGCATAAATTATTATTATTAAAAAGAGCAAAAAACATTATTTATACATTATTTTTTATGATTTGCTTATGTTGTGCTGGAACATAAATTAAAATTATTCTCGTAAAGAAATTTATGGTACAGTAGCCCTGAGTCTCAATTGATCACAATTCATTTATTTGCCGATCTTGTCCATAATTTTATCAAAAATTTTATTTTTGATCTTGTCGACTTTGGTTGCTTTCTGAAAATATTCAAAGAGATCAAAGATCAAAGATCAACGACCAACCTTTTCCGTATTGCAGAGGTCACCCTTGCAGCAGCACATGGATGCCCGAGCGCCGGCGAATTCCTTTGTGAGGCACTCACCACTTCCGAAACCCTGTAGAGATCACAGATCAAAGGCCAAAGATCGATAACGCTAAAACTGATTGAAAATCATTGAATTGAGAAGTCACAATTAGAGATCAAAGATCAAAGATCAAAACACAATAATCAAAGATTAAAATGGAAATCAACAGTTAAACAAGGAACGCCCCAAGCTGATTTTACTGTCCTCATTGGCAATACTCTCTCGTAGACAAAGAAAGCGAGAGAGTGTGACCAGAGCGGAGAGTTTCAAATTAGCTTGTGGTGGCACTTTAAAGATAAAAGGGGGTCAAAGGGGGGTCAAAAGTTCAAAGATCACCTTCACCAGCATGCATCTCTTCTCGCCGCACCCAGCATGCGCCAGACCCTTCCACAACCCGTTGATCGCACTAGCGTCGCCCGTGATATTGTAGCAGTAGTGTTGGAAGGACTCACATGTCTGAATATCGATTGAATTATCTATTTATTGATTGATTTATGGATCGAATTATCGATTGATTTGTTGATTAAATCTGGCTTTTGTGTGAGAGCAAAATTTTCTTAATTATCAAAATTATTTCGAATTGAGATGGATAAGATACCTTTTTCTCGGTGAAGGTGAATCCAGGAATGTATGTGGTTCCTGGAATGTAGAGATTACAGCAATGCCATCTCGGACGTAAACAAAATATAATCTGACTATATCACGGTATTCTGGTTCAAGCCATTTCTTTTTAATAGCCATAAAAGTGAGATAGCATTGCATTTGGCAGTTTTTATGTTTTTTTTCGTTTTGGCTTGAAGGTACACCCTGACAATGAGCTAATTACACAGAGATTAAATTTACCCGAATGCCGTTAGTTGGCGAACGATTTGCCCGTATTCAGACAAATGCTAGCCTGTATATGGGCAAATCGGTGGTTTTTGGGCTACCATTTGCCCGAATGTGGGCAAATCGTGTACACAAGTATCGTAAGTTGGCAAATCTATTACCCATATTTGGGTAAGTTTGCTCTCAGTGTATAAACTCTCTCTCTTGGAATGCTCTCTTGCTTTCTTTGCCTACATAAGAACATTGCCATAGCGGTGAGTAAAATTAGCTAGCTGGTGAGCCTTTAATATCAAGAGCACACGGCGATACTGATTACTTAATAATGGATACCGCGAAATTAATGTCTCTGTGCCCAACTGATTACGGTATATACGGGTTCACGGCGGCTCAATGATAGTAACTAAGAAGCTCTTGCCGGAGAAAGAAAGTATCGCAAACTGAGTGATGATAAGCACTAAAACATCTAGGTTCTCCCAGCGCGAAAGTTGACTACGGTATATCTGGGCGCTCGCTTCTGACTAGACCTATCATATAGTTTTACGATTCGCGAGACATGCCGATATGGCTTAGTGGGTAGAGCTTTTGTGTATCTATCCGAACCTCGTAGGTTCGAATCCCGCCCAGTGCAAATCAACTTTGCCGATTTTTCGTAATGCAAGAGCCTTCAAGCCAAAGTTAAATGTAGGGATTTCTCTTCATTGAACCGCCGTGGGGTTAACCCGGGTTATGGCATTGGATGGAAGGTTACGATATATTCACTATCTGTGTAGCTTTTGATAACGGTATATAAATGATTTACGGGTTATAATATAGAAGGAAGGTTACGGTATACCTGTGTAGCATTCCAAAGCGAGGATGGATAGTGGAAGCAAAACGAGAAGGAGGAATAGGCGCATTCTCTGAAAGATGAAACAGACGATTCAAACCCTTACAAGAATGAAAGGGACAAGCTGTGCTGTTCACAAAAAGCTCGAAAAGAAAAGAAAACTCTCCTCGTTTTACACGCTCTCTCACTCCTTTCTTGTTTCTTACACAGTATCAAAGGAATCTGAACCATTGTTGTCGGTCACTCCATTGCGCACGCTATTTCTCCGTCCCTGTCGACGAGAGAGCATTGCGCGTAGAAGAGACCAACGGCAATGGTTTCTATTCCGTTAAAGGCGCTATTGTTGAAGAGAGAATGAGTCATATAAGTATAGGAATCGATGAATGATTGGTTTATATGAGCGTTATCTGTTCCCCTATTCTATACAATGAATGTTTGTTTGGATAAACATTAATTGCGTTCACAGAAATGTATGATATCATCAGAAGACTTTGAGAGAACCTGCTAAATGAGAAAAAGAAACAGTAAAATAAAATCATCTATAAAAAAGTTAATGGAAAAATAAAAAACAAAAAAGACGATTACTGTAGGGAGCGAACTGGCTGGTCTCCTACGCGGAAATCCCTTCACACTGACCAATCCTACCGTAACCACCTCAGTTCAAATTTTGGAGGGATTTCCGCTCACAATTAAATTAATCTAATTTTAATATTGCTAATCGATGATTTATTTTGTTCTATTATGCTAATTACCAAGTTTAGTGCACTAGCTACCTGAAATCGTTGAAAGCAAGTGTTAATCGCGTATAGTCCGTGGTTTATCGCTTTTCGAACATTTCGTTATGCTTACAAAACGTGCTTTCAGCCGTAACGGCGCAGTCCTCGTCTTCTGTTGGACTGATCGCTCGTCAAGATGACGGACATGCTCGTGCAAGTTCTCGAGAAGACTATCTCGCAGAGTATGTTAATCCGATCCATAATTTTTATCCATCATTTCGTATTCATTTCGATGCTTCTGAAACCATTATTATTACTTATTTAAGTTCAGCTTCCTTGTACATTTTTGAAGTGATTGTAATAATGCATTTATAGATTGTGATGATCAAAAGAGAGCTCTTGAGTTCCTCGAACAAGCTTCCACCAGCAATGTTGTGAGTCATCCTTTACGCTTTTTTCTATTATTTATACTATTTGTATGGTTTGTTTAGCGCACAGCTTGAATCAGAACATACTTAATAATATACCTCAATTAAACTAATCAGCTCGTGTTCAGAGCTCATTTGTCAAAGAACTTTCGGTGGTCCTTCGACAAGCACAACTTCCAACACACGTTCGACAGGTATCTTTTGTTTTATTTTGCAAACATATTTCATCATTCTGTCTTTTCTTCAATCTACGATAAGCAATAAATATATTATTATTATTATTTTATTGTTATTGTTATAATCCACTGTAGGCTGCCGGTCTGCAACTGAAGAATGTCCTATACTCCAAAGATGAAGTCGTGCGATCCGAGTATCTCAACCGGTCAGTGTTGTTTCCAGTCTTGAATTTGTCAAGATCGATGCAATCGATTGATTGCTTATCTGTCGTTTTTGTTATTGCGTTATAATGTGGTTTGAATTCAGTTTCGAAACAGGGCATCCTTTTTTTCCAATAATTTTCCAATTGATTGATCATTGACGACGATTCAAGCCAAATTACGATGCCCTCATGAATAATAAAACATGCGATAATGCACGATTTTGCGATTTATTAGTATTTTATTCTAGATGGCTCCAACTCCCCGCAGATGTTCGATCTCAAGTGAAGGAGCAAGTAACATCCACACTGGGAACGGAGAACTTCCGCCCATCCATCGCTGCCCAGTGCGTGGCTGCGATAGCTGTCGCTGAAATTCCCAATGGGGTCAGTATTTACTAATTAATTTATGTATCAAATTATTTTAATAAATTGTTTAATTTTGTCTTTGAGGATGTTTTTGCGTCATTAATGACCATATAGAGCTGTGTAGTGTACAATCAACGGGAAACTATGTACACCTTAGGCACTTTAGGACTATGTGACTTGACTGACTACTAACTACCCATTTCCAGCTGTGGCCTGACGTCATCAGTGGTCTCATGCAATCGGTGACGACCCCCGCGAGTTCGGAAATGCTGCGAGAAGCGGCCCTGGAGACCCTCGGATACATCTGCCAAGATATCGAACCTCACGTAAGCATACCCTAAGTCTTAACTTTAAGGGTGCCTTACTTAGCGTTAATCGAATGCTAAGTGCTAAGGTCCTTAGCTCACTTAAGTACACCCTAAGACTTAACGTTAAGGGTGCCTTACTTAGCGCTAATCGAATGCTAAGTGCTAAGGTCCTTAACTCATTTAAGTACACCCTAAGACTTAACTTTAAGGGTGCCTTACTTAGCGTTAATCGAATGCTAAGTGCTAAGGTCCTTAGCTCACTTAAGTACACCCTAAGACTTAACTTTAAGGGTGCCTTACTTAGCGTTAATCGAATGCTAAGTGCTATTGCATCGTTACATTTGCCTTACATGCCTACGCCGTAATCTCCTCCGCTGTTACGGCTGAGGTTATAGAGTAGGCGCAAAGGCAAATGAGCGATGCATAAGGTCCTTAACTCATTTAAGCACACCGTACCTTACTTAGCCTTTATCAAGTACTAAGGACCTTAACTCTAGGTGCTGGAACGACAAGCGAATGAGATTCTCACGGCGATCGTGTACGGCATGAAGAAGGAGCAGGGCACGCATGTACGACTGGCGGCCACTAATGCACTGCTGAACTCGCTAGAATTCACCAAGAACAACTTTAGCAATGAGGTGAGTATGACTACATTTATTATTATTATTATTATTATTTCTACTACTATGATTGATTTATTAGTGTAATTTGATGATTTGATCAAAAGCCGCAAAATGAAAGGGAGCTAAGAGAACATTCCATTCATAGGTCGAAAAGTATGTTACAAAGTACCAAGCCTGACCGGATTTTGAAAACCGATAACCTAGCTATTCGACCTATGATTCCATTTTTACAAGCCCACTGTGCCCACAGTGATAGTTTTTTTTGTGTGCAGATGTTTTAATAATAATATTTATGCGTTTTACAAGAAAACACGGTACAGAAGAGATAAATAAATTAAATTATATAGAATGATTGATGATGGACATATGATGTTTTGTACGAGAGAGCAGATGTTTTTGCAAGATTATGCTATCTAGCAAATAAATGTGTGTGTATGTTCATCAACATTGACCGTACTGTGCTTTGCTTGCTATTTGGGTGTTCTACAACAGTTCGATAAGAAACGAAGACTTGGGAGAGAGAGTATGTGATACGAATAGAGTTTTCTCTGCTTTTCTTATATATTCTGTGAATTTAAATTGGAATCACGGTATCATTCTAATTTAATATAATAATAATAATAATTGATAATAAATATTATTTGCAGCCGGAGCGTAACATCATTATGCAAGTCGTCTGCGAAGCAACTCAATGCGCCGATTCACTGGTATGTTTTTTTTTTGTTGTTGTTGTAAATTGATTTATTTTTAAAAATCTCTAAAGTGATGTATACTCGATTGGATTGATAATTATTCCCGGACTTTTGCATTATATCAGTCATAGGTCGAAAAGTGTGTTACAAAGTACCAAGCCTGACCGCATTTTGAGCCAAAATTTCATAAAAATCGAAAAGCCTGACCGCATTTTGAGCCAAAATTTCACAAAAATCGAAAAACCTCACCGCATTTTGAACAAAATTTGCCAAAAATTGATAAACCTGACCGCATTTTGAAATCCGATAACCTAGCTATTCGACCTATGATATCAGTAAATAGTAATATACGAATAATGTTTAATAGTACAAATTACAGGTCAAAGTCGCCGCCCTGCAGTGTCTCGTACGCATCATGTCCCTCTACTACCAGTACATGGAGTCGTACATGAGCGCTGCTCTCTTCCCTGTGAGTATTGATTTATCGATTGATTTGACGGTTATTGAATATCGATTTATTGATTGAATTTTGCGCAGATTTCGGTGGACGCCATGCGCAATGAGCAGTCGGAGGTCGCGCTGCAAGGTATCGAGTTCTGGTCGAACGTGTGCGAGGAGGAGGTCAATCTGGGACTCGAGGCTGATGAGGTATGATAATAATAATAATATTAACAATAATAATAACATAGGTGGGCGCGTGAAAACGAATTCTTTTTGCGCACTGCCTTGCCTTCCCTTGCGGGGCCTTGCGCATAGCCTAGCCTCGCAAAAATTGGAAAATTTCCAGTCAAATCTGCTGAAAAATGGACATGCGCACAGCCTTGCCCTACAATTTCCCGGTTTGCGCATAGCCTTTCTCCTAGCGTGCCCACCTATGAATAATAATAATATTTTTTTCTCTTCAAGAGGTCATTAGGTGTATTAGGAACCCGTTGATTTCCTGTTTCTGTGATATGTTGTATTGGCTTGGGACTGCTGTGGGTCGGTTACATTTCGAATGGTTGTAGATTTGCTATAATAATGATAATAATAATAATATTTTATTCACGTCAATCGATCAGCGCTAGGTGGGGTTGGGACCCGTCGATTTCCTGTTTCTGAGAAATGTTATATTGGTTTGGTACTGCTGTGGGTCGGTTCACTTCTATTGGTACAGGTTTGCTATAATATTAATAATAATATTTTATTCGCGTCAAGCGATCATCGCTAGGTGTTGTAGGAACCCGTTGATTTCCTATTTCTGTGAAATGTTATATTGGTTTGGTACTGCTGTGGGTCGGTTACAATAACAGTGGAGATTTATTATAACAACAACAACAATAATATTAATTTATCGACAAGCGATCATCGCTAGGTGTGGTATGGACTCGTTGATTTCCTGTTTCTGTGAAATGTTATTTTGGTTTGGGACTGGTGTGGGTCGGTTACTCCTCTTGAGATACATATTTGCTATAATAATAATAACAATGATTATAATAACAATATTTTATTCGCGTCAAGCGGTCATCGCTAGGTGGGGTAGGTGGGCACCCGTCGATTTCCTGTTTCTAAGAAATGGTATATTTGTTTGGACTGCTGTGGGTTGGTTGCATTTCTGGTGCTTGCAGATTTTCTAAATCATGTTAAACAACATTGCTTCAAATTATAGATGAATGTAAGAGTTTGAGATAGCGAAAATGAATAATGTGAATGGCTAATTGCAGGCAGCCGAGAATGGCCGCGTGCCCGAGCACACGTCACGACACTACGCCAAGGGCGCCGTCGCTCATCTGTCGCCCATCCTGCTGGAGACGCTCGCGAAGCAAGGTGTGTAATGAATGGTCTAACCCTGGTTCGCAGGACTAACTATATCTTGGACAACTATTAACCAGAACTTTTCCCCGGCAGTTATGTATGATAACTTGCCATAAAAGCGACGTTTGTGCTGAATTCTATAAAAGTTGTTGCACATCTTGCTCATAGAACCCGTTGATTTTTTCATAGCTGTGATTGTTTTTATATACGTTTTTATATACTGTTTTTATATGTTTAAAAGTCGCCAAAAAAGGCGAGAGTGTTTACAACAAGGAGTTTGCTATTTTCTTTTAATTTCGCAACTTTTGAAGCTACTAATTTGCAGAAGAGGCTGACGACGACGATGACTGGACGCCATCGAAGGCAGCCGGCGTGTGCATCATGCTGCTCGCCCAGGTTGTCGGCAATGACGTCATCGACTCGGTCCTGCCCTTCCTCGCCCACTTTGCCAGCCCGAAGTGGCAGTACCGCGAGGCTGCCATCATGGCCTTTGGGTAAGGTGCTCGTTTTGATCTTTGATCTTTTGTGAGATCCTGGATATTGATTGATCTATGGGTAATTATTGCTACCTATTATTGATTGATTGATATTTTCAGTTCTATCCTCGATGGTCCCGACCCAGTCAAGCTCGTACCCCTCGTCGAGCAAGCTCTGCCCCCACTCATTCAAGCCATGTCCGACTCGAATGTAGGTTTTGAGGGGGGATAATTACAGCATAGTAGACGTAGAAGTAGAAGAAGTGATTTTGAAATGTAGTACAGTCACATAACGAATCGAGCACATACACATATGAGCATGGACTGTTTCGGCAACTGCCGCCTATGCTGGGAAACGAAATTGCATAGAACCAAGTAGAGAGATGGCATCTTTAAATTACAATCGATAAATACGGTAGAAAAAGCTTAGTTCCAATTTGATCTTTAATCTTTGTCAGGTGCACGTTCGTGACACTGCCGCCTGGACTATCGGTCGAATGTGCGAGACGTGCGGAGATGTCGTGACGAGACCCGCAGTGTTATCGGTACGGTAGTTGTCTGTTATTGATTTATTGACGTGCAATTATTGATTTTTAAATGATGCTATCGGTACGGTAGTCGTCTGTTATTGATTTTTTTAAATTGGAATAAATCTATCCATATTTATTTATTTATTCTTCAGGGTCTTCTTCCTGCCATGTCGGGCGCCCTGCATCAGGAGCCCAGAGTGGCCTCGAATGTGTGCTGGGTAAGTAACACTGTTGAAGTTTGATCTTTGATCTTTGTTATCTGTATTTTGTTCTTTGATCTCTACTTCCATTGTAGGCCATCGTCTCACTGACCAAGGCCGCGTACGATCAGGCGTGCACTAATGGCACGGATAGCTCGGGTCAGCCCGACTCGTTCGTGCTCTCGGGCTGCTTCGAGCCCATGATACAGGAGCTGATCAAGACCACTGACAGGTAGGAGTGCTGATGTTCAAAGGTCACGAAAACGAAATTATGAATGGGCGAGATAGTGTGTAAAACAAGGAGAGTTTGCTAATTATTGGTAGGGAATCGTGAAAGCTATGTATATAACGATCATACATTTTTGGTTCCCTCACACGAGTTTTTATGTAGTGGGTCGATCCAGAAAATGAGCCGTGTATACATTATGATATCATGAAGCATTTTCGATAATCTCACTGGCTTGGCCTAACGTCGATTTTGCTTTGTGAGTATTGCGAAACATGACTTCCACTGGTCGAACAATTTAAATTAAACAAAACCGTCACTCGTTGATCCTTTCTGAAAAGTAACAAATATGACAGTTGTGACATAGTATTTTTATGTGCACCTTCATTCTATTTTGTATTATTATTATTATTATTATTATTGCTATTATCATCATTATTGAACGGTATTGCAGAGCGGACGGAAACCAGTCAAACCTGCGTCTGGCTGCCTTCGAGACGCTGATGGAGCTGATCAAGAACTCGCCCAAGGACTGCTACCCGGTGGTGCAGAACACCACCCTGCTCATGCTGAAGAAGCTAGAGCAGCTGCTCGACATGGAGACCCATGCGACGTCGGCCAATGACAAGGTACGGGTTACGGTATAGGTGATTATTGATTTAGTGGTAGGGTTACGGTATTGGTGATCATTGATTTAGTGGCTATGGTATCGTTGGAGTAATGTGAATGATATTGAATGATTTATTGTTAATAATAATAATATTAATAATGTTAATGGGGGTTTATCTTTGCAGTCCCAACTGATGGATCTGCAAGCGCTGTTGTGCGCCACCCTGCAGTCGGTCGTGCGCAAGATGCAGCCTGGAGACGCGCCCAAGGTATGGTTGAAGATATTCTTATCGCGAACTTGTGTCAACCTAGGCTACAGTAGCATTTCCCTGCATATTGCAGTATATGGCAAGCTACAGTAATCCAACCGAGATTACGGTATCATGCATTTTGTCGCATTTTTTGACGCAGTGGACGAAACACCATAGGACACATAATTGGCCATCTTATGCTTAAAAAATGCTGACCTATACTTTTGCATCCATTTATAATAATAATAATATTATTATTACTTAATTGCAGGTGGCCGATCCCATGATGAACGGTCTGCTGCAGATCATGGACAGGAGTGCGGGTCGTGCGAACAACGTCATCGAGGAGGCCCTCGTAGCCGTGGCTACGCTGGTCGAAGGTTGGAGCTTTAGTTGACTGTCTATGATCTTTGATCTTTGCAGTCCTCAGGGTTGCTTTCTTGACACTACTTCAGAATGCGGGGCCAATCCAAAAGGGGGTGAAAAAATATAATAAACACGAAGGAAAGGGCCTTTATACTAAACTTTTAGATTGGTCCTTTGTGCTGAGGCACGGTCTATTTCTTGACTTTCTATTCCGATGATCTTTGATCTTTGCAGCCCTCAAGGGTGATTTCGTGCGCTACGTCGACGTGCTGCGTCCTCATCTCCTTCGTGGACTCGCCACTGCTGATGAGACGGCTGTAGCCATTGCTGCCGTCGGAGTTGTCACTGATCTGTGCAGGTGGGTAGTAAAGAGACTAAAGTGTAGTCTGTGGTTTGTAGTTTGATCAGTCTAGCAGTGTATCTCAAGCTGCAGCGTATTGACATATATTTTAAAAAAACCAATTCCCGAAAACGAAAATGAGTTTTTGAAGATCTGCCATCCAGAATTTTTCGTTACGCACCCACGAATGTTTGTTTGCAGAGCTCTAGAGCGATCGATCGAGCCCATCCTCGACGACATCATGGCCGCCTTTATCAATGCTGTCCAGGTGAGAACAATTTAAAAAAAAAACAACTAACTAGCACATGTTTGTTTTTTATTCTCTACTAAATTCAGAATCCGCGTGTGAATTCGGAGGTGAAGGTGGCGATGCTGGGTGCGTTCGGAGACGTCGCCCTCGCCATCGGCACGTCCTTCGTGCGCTATCAGTCGCACGTCGTGCAACTGCTCAACGATGCCGCTGTCGCTGCGGTCGTCACGGATCTCGTGAGTTTTATTTTTATAAATATTTAAATATTATTGAAAAAATTGTAAAAAAAGCAGCTTTGAAGCGGTAACTAGTGGATGAAGAGCAGTAGTTGTAATAGATTTCGGCGGGAGATGTGAGATTGAGATCGGGAGATTTTGTGCAGTTTGGGGGACAAAAGTTGTCGCTAGTCTACTAATGGTTTAAGAGCCCTGGTGAATTCGCGCAACACCAAGGGGATTAATTCATTATTGACACTCGTTTGGGGATAAATCCTATTTCGTTGTCATTGTACTAGGCTATCTAATATCATTCTTGCAGGAGAACGCTGACCAGATCGAGTACGTGGATAAGCTGCGTGAGCAGTGCATCAGCGCCTACACCGGCATGCTGCAGGTACGGTAGCTATGGGCGGTTATTGATTTATTGATTGATTTGTGCTATCGATGCTTTGATATTATGAGCGCGAAGTATAACGTGCTTTTAGTAGCTGGATTCATGTTTCAAATGATTTATTATATGTTGTCAGAGGCACTTAATTTCGATTAACTCCTCAATATTTGGAGAATTCAATTAATCAATTATCTACTCTCTGCAGGGCATCCGCGAGGACAATGAGACGCCCGAGGCACTGGTGCGCACCCGACAGCTCGTGCAGCCCTTCGCACGACAGATGTGCGACCTGATCAATAAGTGAGTGAGGGACGGGGATACTGTAGATCAACTAGCTTTGGTAGTGTGGATGTGACCGTAGACATCTATTGTTGATTTCTATCTCATCTGTTAATCATATTGTTGTTCGCATAGCAGGTTAACTTGATGAGTGAGTATGTTCATTGTAACATTACTGTCATTGCAATGAAGTAATTACTGTCATTGCTATAAGGGCATTACTGTCATTACATTACTGTCGTTCATAGGTGGGCGGTTGAAAACGAATATTTTTTGCGCACAGCCTTGCCTTGCCATGGGGGACTTGCGCATAGCCTTTCCTCGCAAAAATCGGACAATTTCCAGTCGAATTCGTCAAAAAATGCGCACAGCCTTGCCTCACCCCTCCCCGGTTTGCGCACAGCCTTTCCCCCAGCGTGCCCACCTATTCTGTCATTGCAATATCACTGTCATTGCAGGTGCTGTGAGCCTCAGCCCGTGGCCGCCTCTGACAGTCTGCTGACGGCGTGTGCTGGACTGATCGGCGATCTGGTCACCATCTTCGGCCAGGAGATCATCACCGCCCTCGACATGACCAAGGTATACGGTAGTATTGATTGATTGATTGAGAAGCTACAGTAGTATCGATTGATTGATTGAGAAGCTACAGTAGTATCGATTGAGTGATTGATTGAGAAGCTACAGTAGTAGTATTGATAATTTTCGGTACCAGTTTTGGTTCGTTAAGTTGTTTGGATACTGAACGTTGTGGTTACTAATCTTGTTGATTGGAATGTACCATAACTTACAGTACGTATATTGAATCTACCGTAATCCAGGTGTCGTCGTTGCTCGCTCGTGGCCGTCGCAGTCGTGCGTCTCGCATCAAGACCCTCGCCAACTGGGCCACCAAGGAGGTGCGCAAGGTCGCCCCTCAGGCACTCGTCGTGTCGTAAACGTCGAACCGAGACGCGCACCCGACGCACCACCACACCACCGATCATCTTTTCATCGTAGTACACGCCGTTTCATCCGTTCTTCCCCGACTGCTAACCATTACTCGTCGTCTAGCATTGTTTCCTCGTTCAGTTATCGATTATCTTACAGTACCACCTCCTTCCTATGCTTGCGACCGTGGCCATTTGCTGATTTGTTCCACTCTATCTTTCCCCTAACTTGCTCGAGTATATTGATTAGTATATAATTGTCAACGAGGGCCTAATTCAACACACAAAAATAGTCACATATATTTGTATATTATACCGATATATTTGTTTGGAGTACACTTTTTTACCGTCTCATTTGCCCAAATGTACTCGAGCTTGTACCAAACGTGCGATTCCCAGGCTCCGCCTCTTTATCGATTACCTATACAACAACCACAATGAATATTTGTTTATGATATGTATTTCCACGCTTTTTTGTTCTGCTCTTCATTCGGCTTATTTTTTCTGTTTCTGTTGTGCGAGAGTGCGTGTGAGAGTTGTTTCGCCCCATGATCCCTGTCCCCCCTGCCTGTCTACCTACCGTAATGGTCCTACCGTATCCTCTACTCTAGCTCCGCCCTCCCCTCGTACAGTAACCAGCGTGATCTCGAACTGCTCGTCGCCTCATCAGTTTGTTTTGTGTTTCTGTTTTGGACTTTTCGCGCCTAATTTATTTGAATTTATGTACAATATTTCACTTTTGCCTGTTGAAAAAGTGGTGCAGAAGTAGTGGCCGCTCAAGATTACGCTGTTATGCCATGCCCCGCTCCTTGACAGTCAATCAATCGATATTTGCATCACTTGTTTGTATCCTGATTACGGTAGTTTGTAGCTTTGTACCGTACTACCACGATTAATATAGGTGTCGCTTGTTGAGTTTTGTTTCTTTACTTTTGTCTCTCTTTTGGATCACACACAACGTTGTGATCCCCTCTGAAATCTCGATTGAATCAAGCCTGCTTTAGCATCATCCTATCATATTCATTATCTTTCTAATCAATATTCACTGTATACCTTCCTGCAGTTCCATGCCTCTTAGTCTTCTATCTTTCTACTGTCCCACTTGATGCAATTTACGAGTCCCCAGCCCACCCTCCCTCTTTCCCGCGATATATTATAGCACCTAACTGTATCTTATATACCTTTTACCGATATGCCCCGCCCCCTTCCTTTGACGGTTCTTGTGCTGTGCACCTCATTATTATCATGATTTCTATTATTATTATTATTATTTACAGCTATGATTAGTCATTCGGTCACCACCCACATTTCGATTTCATATGTTTGCATACATTTTGTGAATTTTGCTGTTGTTTTTTCGTGAAAATTGTTTTTGCCGTCGCTCTCGTCGATTCTAACCACATGTTGTGCACAGAACGTCTAACCGCCCTACAGTATATAGTTTAGCCCCGCCCCCTACCGTAATCCATACACCAATCCACACACACTCAGTTATGACTTGCCCAATCGATATACCCACCCGCACTTACCGTATACCCCCACCGTACCCCGTTTGCACACACACACCATTCATACCACAAG
Organism: Parapristionchus giblindavisi; assembly: GCA_943737045.1. Classification (NCBI taxonomy): domain Eukaryota; kingdom Metazoa; phylum Nematoda; class Chromadorea; order Rhabditida; family Diplogasteridae; genus Parapristionchus; species Parapristionchus giblindavisi. The sequence continues at coordinate 695,490 of CALSFV010000235.1, forward strand.
ACCTTATTATACCCATTCGTGTCCCCGTGAGAGCGCCTTCGTTATCCCCAATTGTATCTCATAAATGTTTATCGATCGGTTATCGATTTTTTGTCAACTTTGTTGAGTGATTTTGCACATACACCACATAAACCGTACACGTATACTGTGAGAGCGAGTGAGAGAGATTTGAATGTGTATCTCTGACTATTCGATCGATTAAATGCATTTCTTCGTCGACTGATTGCTGGTTATCCGCACAATTTATTGATTGATTTTCGCAATTTAAATGAATTTACATGCAAGAGGAGCGAGAACTTATTCGTGATATGTTTGTCATGGTTGTCGTCGTGAAACGTAATTCAGTCGGGAATGCCTACCTACCTATCTACGTGAATCCAGGATGTGTGGAAAATTCTCGAAAACTGAGAAATTGGTGGTCAGTCGAGAGTTTGACGTTCTTGAACATGAAAGATCTGTGTAAAGTTATGGGTATATGGAATCCATATTATGGATGAGCGGTGAAACAAGTGTTGAGTTATACGAATTTGTTACGAAATGGCCTGATCAGCCCTTTATCCCTAGCGTTATAACAGCTGAACTGTATTTTACAGTAAAGATGGTGCTACTGGTCTGGCAAATGCAGCCTGCTCAAAGGTCAAAGTATTCGGTAAGGCACGGTTTTATCTTGACTTGGCTTGAATATGAATCATATGTTCTCTCTAGCTAGTCCTCCCTTTTTTTCTCCGCTTGATCTTCTGAACTTTGTGCCAGGTTCACTGGCTCTCTCTCTCACTCGCTCTATCTCTATTTCTTTCTCACCCTCTCTCTTTCTCTCCTCTCTCTCTCACACACACACACTCTCTCTCTCTCTCTCCTCTATTTCTCACTAACTCTATCTCTATCTCTGCTCGGCTCGTTTCTGCCTCTTCATCTCTCCCATAGCAGTAGCACTCCGTATCTCTATCCTCTCAAATAGTGGCTCGCATACTCTCTCTCAACTCCCTTGCACTGATCGTTTTCTCAACTCTTCACTTCTCCTTGTGCATACCGTTCTCTTCTCTATAGCTTTCTCTATCTAACCCTCTCAAAGTGTTTCTCTCTAACACATGGAGTGCGGCCATTGAAAAGTAGAGAGCACTCTAGCTTCTAGCTTGAAACGTCGTGCGCTCACTAACTCCTTCGAAAGAAGTAAACGCGGTCTTACAGGGCGCCCGAACTAATTTGACTATCCGCTCTGGCCACGCTCTCTCGCGACAAAGAAAGCGAGAGAGTGTGGCCAGAGCGGAGAGTTTCAAATTAGCTCGGGGTGTGCCTCTAACGTTTCGTACGCCTGTATATTCGATTTCTTATTTTGCCAAGCTTCTTCCGCATCCACAGTAGTCCTAAAGTGCCATATTCGTGTGTTATCGAAGAGTTCTGATCTTTGATCTTTGATCTGTTACAGTATGCCCCTTCCGTCCTACACCGTAGTGGACGAGGGCACGGACAAGCTGTGGTCGCAGTGGGCCGAGTGCGTGCGCGAACATCAGTGGACGAGTGACGATAATACTGGTATTGATCTTTGATCTTTGATCTCTGATCTTTGATTTATAATCTTTGATCTTTAAACGTTCAATGTTCACAGTGTTCACAAATTTGAATCCGCTTTCAAAATTTTAACATTGTTTGGGTGAAAATGTGTAGGTTTTAGTTTAGATAAGAATGGGCTTAATAATTAAAATAATAATAATAAAATTAATTTAAGTGCTCGGTCTCGCCCCTCGGCTGGCGTCTACGCGCGCTGTTTTTGCGCAGAAAGATGATGGTATTCGTTATTTTTGTGTAGTGCCTTGCCTTTACTATTCCCAAATAAAGATAAAAGATCAATCAATATTAGGAAAAACTGATGATTTCTAAAACTGCCTTGGACTGTCTCTGATAACATTATCAGTGGGTAAAATGATAAGGAAACCACCAAACCAGGCGGTTCCGGTCATTCGAATTCAGAAGTTTGCTATCAGCTATGAGTCAATGGGGTGATATTACGGGGTGATCTTTGACCTTTGATCTCTGATCCTCAGAATTATAAATGGTCATTGATCCTCTGTATAAGGTTATCCCTGTGTTCTGTTTGAACAACAATTTGCTGATGTACAATTTGCTGATGTACTGTAATAAAAAAAATTATCTTTTACTCTTTAAACTTCTGGGCTAGAAACGGATTTTTGAAGGGCAGTGCATTGTTTGATCTTTGATCTTCTGGATTAGAAATTTGTCCATGTCCCTAACAAATAAGCCTTGATCTTTAGCCCGATTAATTGCTTGATCTTTGATCTTTAGACCTGGATGAATAGTTTCTGATCCACTATCATTTGTTGATCTTTGATCTTTTCCCAGATGGTTCCTTTCTCGGCTGCGTGATCTGGAACGAATACGACGAAATTGCGTTCATAGGTGAGCAAAGAATTGAAGACTCCTAAAAAATCAATAAATCATCCTAATCAATCAATATCAGGCTTCTATCTCGTCCATCCGTCCGTGAAGGGACTCGGCATCGGAAGTGTACTGTGGAAGCGGGCGATCGATCGAATGCCCAAGGACTACAATATCGGACTGAGAGCGGGTTGGTGGACGCTTTTTTAACCGAAATTGAAGCGTGCTCTTGTATTGGCACTAGGGGAATAATACCCGACTGGATGATAGCCATTTGCATACTTTGTCTATACATTAGCGCTTGTGTCTCATATGCAAAGTTTATCATTATTATTTCTCCTATGTCTTCTGTATTTGCTGTCGCCCCTGTCACGGGTGTATCAAATAAAAAAAAAGAAACGATTTCATTATTTGTTCAGAAATTTTTAGAATATTTGATTGGGTTGGTCATTTTTATTGTTGAATTCTTTAAACATAATGTTCATCGATCGAACCGTCTAACATTTGACTTATGTGTAGTAGGTGAAACGTGAATCGTGCTGGGGGGGGGGTGGTGGTAAAAAAGTAAAGATATAAACTGTAATTCAAGGCACACGAAATCAAGCGAGTGATCACTGGACCAGTGCTGATTCAGTGGGGGGGGGGTATAATAGGCAGCCTAATAGGCCCTATAGGTCGATGAGAATCGTGGAACGAGAGACAGACAAATGGCTAATGAACAGACAAAGTAGCTATCATCCATTCGATTATTATTCAGCGGTTCTCGTTTGACCTGGTGCCCTTGTATTGAAAAGCGACAAATGACTGTGGTTCGATTTGTGTTTGTATTACATCGAGGCCATGTATATTTTCAAAAAATGCTTTTAGCACAACTGGTTCAAGTAATTATTGTCATTGCGTCGATCAATAATCGACACAATCAATCGATATCGCTTACAGTACCCGAGATGGCGGCGAAGTACGCGTCGCAGGACACGCCGCACGCGGTGTCATCACTGAACAAGTACGATCTGAGCTGCGCCCAGGTCCGCGAGGTACGGTATCTTTTATTTCAAGGAGTACTGTAATATTTGAATTTGAAAGTACCGTGTCATTTGAAATCTTAGGTAGCTTGTAAAGACTATTTGTCATAGGATACGCTCCCCTTATTCTTATTTTTCTAATATCAATCAATCGATTTTAATCCGTATGAGTGCACTTCTGTAAATGGTGCATGATTAGTGGAGTTATGGTTAGTGTAGTACATGGTGCTCTGAGAGCTCGGAAATGACCTCTCCCTAGTGTCATTTCCGTGCCGGCACTACCCCACTTTGGAGCTTTCCGTTTTGGAACTGGACGTTTTAAAACTCTTATCATTCACTCATATCAACTAGGTATATAGAAGAAGTGGCAGGCCAGTAGTACGGCATCTACGATATTACGACTTGACACGACATTTTGAGATACGAATGTTTTGGAAAAAGATATAACACTGTGATTGGCATATCCATCTCACCGATTCGCCTTGGCGACGGACATCCTTCAAAAAGACTTATCTAACAGATATATCCCATCCCCGATGCGTTCTATTGAAGGATTTATTATTATTATTATTATTATTATTATTATTATTATTATTATTATTATTAGATCTGCTCAAGCCATCCTCCATCGTCCTCGTCGTCGCTCTCCATCCGATCGATATCGGATCTGACGACGGAACAGCACGCTGATCTACTCCGATTCGACCGAGAAGTCACCGGCAGAGACAGGTACTTACAGTTAGGTCTTAAGGTCGGGTGTTAAGGTAGCTCTTAAGATGACCCTAGTACGCACTTATTAAGTATTCCTTAACTTAAGAAGTTTACCCTGACTTGAGTACCTTTAAAGGCACACCCTAGCTAATTTTATAAACTCTGCTCTGATACTGTTCTTTGTCTACGAGAGACCGTTGCCAGAGCGGAGTAAAATTAGGTCGAGGTATGCCGTTAACACGACACTAGCTCTTAAGTACCTTAAGAATACCCTAAGATTAAGTCCCCCTAAGAGGGTCTTAAAACGCGCTCTCTGTAAGGGCGGAGGGGTGAGGGCACAAAGTTTCAAAATCATCCTAGACCATTCATATTTGGTGGTTAGTGTCCCTAGGGGTGGGATACACTTCAGCCAAAAAATTGGCTCGAATTATCGATTTTTGATCTACCAAAAGTGAAAAAATCAACTTGATTTTTACCAATCGTGTCATATATCATTCGAAAGAGCGTTGAAAGTTAGGTAAACATGATAAGTTTCAAAAGATTTCGTTCATTGGTTTTTGAGAAAAATCCGATTTTTCGAAAAATGGCCAGATTATTTTCCTTTCGTTAAATAGCAGACAACATTCCCATCATTTCTTGTCTCTGGGCAGTTGATATATTATGTAAAAAGAGATGGGCTATCCGAATATCACAACTATTTTTACCATCTCCGTTACGGAATATGACATATTGGCAAAAAACCAGCCTTTTTTAGCGTTACAATCGTCGACGAGGGTTCGAATCCTGCCACGGGTGAAAATTTTTGCAAACTTTTTTCAATTACTTTTTTGCTTTTAATCATCTTTTTTTCGATTTTTAGGACTGCTTTAAGTGATTTTGAGATCGATGCAATGTTCTGAAAATGGAAGTAGCCAATTTTAAACATTTTTTATCAATGGATACATCAAGCACATACATCGTTGTCATTTGAATCATCTTCCACAACAGAATTAACATCGTTAAGTTCTCCATACATCAATTCAATCGTTTCTTCAATGTTGAAAATTTCATTCATGTTGTTTCTGATGGAAGTGACTATAAGATCGTCATCAGATAGCAATGCCTCATCATCAATTGCATCAACTTCGCTCGTAATTCAATCAACAATTACCTCCATTCTGTATTTTTTTTCTCCATTCTTTTTCCTCCATTCCTCCATTCTGAAAATTAAGCTATATACATGTCGAGAATTAATCTTTTTGCTTACTGCTCCAGTTTTCCAGTACAATCGGGTGGGACTTGTGCGAATGGTTTCCGTTCTTTGTTCTCGAGGTTGCTCTTCCTTTCAATGCTAAAATAGCATGAATGCGACTGTAGTTTCAGTTCGCCATCTTTCTCGTCGAGCTTGATGCGCTTGGCATCCTCAGCACCATTTCCAGCAGGACGCTTCAATAATATTTATTAGAACTAAAAAGAACAGTGCTCATCAGCATTAACTGCATAACTTACCTTTACGGTTCCTGCTTGAGCCTCATAAGACACTTCATGGGAAGGTGGTCGACAGTGAGCGGAAAGAAGTAGCAGAAAGAAGATAATTATCTTGAACATCTTCCTGAATTGCAACAAGAACGATAAATAAATAATTAATCTGATAAAACAAGAAATACTTCAAGAGAACTAAAAAATAAGCGGTAGTGAAGAAGAAAATGGGAACATTTGCAATGTGACTAATTTCTCGAGTGTACGAAAAAAATCTCTTCTCTAACACTAAGCGATGGATAGAAAGCAAGTGTCAATCAAAACCGTGGCATTTGGTACTAGTCACATTCTCGTTTTTTACGAAATGATCTTACTTTCACTAACATTTAAGTGATCTCCTTTAGAAAATAAGTTCTCGTACCAGCAAAATAAAAAATGGATTGAAATCATGTAATATCGCAATTGAAAATCACTTAAAGCAGTCCTAAAATCGAAAAAAGATGATTAAAAGCAAAAAAGTAATTGAAAAAAGTTTGCAAAAATTTTCACCCGTGGCAGGATTCGAACCCTCGTCGACGATTGTAACGCTAAAAAAGGCTGGTTTTTTGCCAATATGTCATATTCCGTAACGGAGATGGTAAAAATAGTTGTGATATTCGGATAGCCCATCTCTTTTTACATAATATATCAACTGCCCAGAGACAAGAAATGATGGGAATGTTGTCTGCTATTTAACGAAAGGAAAAGAATCTGGCTATTTTTCGAAAAATCGGATTTTTCTCAAAAACCAATGAACGAAATCTTTTGAAACTTATCATGTTTACATAACTTTCAACGCTCTTTCGAATGATATATGACACGATTGGTAAAAATCAAGTTGATTTTTTCACTTTTGGTAGATCAAAAATCGATAATTCGAGCCAATTTTTTGGCTGAAGTGTATACCACCCATAGGGACTCTAACCACCAAATATGAATGGTCTAGGATGATTTTGAAACTTTGTGCCCTCTCCCTGTCGCTACCCCTCCGCTGTTACGGAGAGTGCGTTTTAACTAAAGTACCCTAAGGTGCACTAGAGAATACGTTATTGAGACTTCCCCGACCATCTAATCCTTTCTTATTTTCCCATTGTCTATCCCCCCATTTTATTTCCGTGTACAAATCTTCTTCACTTATATCGTTTTTTTTACTTCTTCGCGATGTATGATAAATAAATAAATAAATAAATAATTATAAGGTCGGCTCTACTGGATGTCTTCTTCTCGTATGATCGCACTGCCGGTAGCTGTCTGGTAGACGACGAGGGCAAGATTCGAGGCTACGCTGGAGTGACTTCCACCTCGTTCCCAAGCAAGAACTGGTTCAAACTAGGACCGGTAAGTGCTAAGTCACATTGTTAAGTCAACCTAAGTCGCCATAGGTCGAAAAGTACGTTACTAACTAAGAAGCCTAGCCGTATTTTTGGATTTTTTTGTTGAAAACCTTGCCACATTTTGAAAATCTGTAACGTAGCTATTCGACATATGGTCTCTACGTGTTAATTCTTACAATTAAGGTCTACGCTTCCTCTCTAGAGGATGCACTCCAACTCATTCGACCTCTGGTTGATTACTGCGAGAGGTACGCTAGCTATCGATTACTGTAAAATGGAAACCAACCAATCGAAATATTCAGTTTCGCGGCTGATTCGCGTGTGCTGGTCAAGGTGCTTAGTGGTACGGTAGGTGCGAGCGAGCTGGAGGCAGTTCTGGGCGGGATCCCGCCCACCGACGAAGGAACCACGCTGTTCAGTAGACCGTTCAGCGAAACAATCAATAAATCCATGTGCTACGTTCCGCACAATAACTCGGGACATTTTGATGCTTAGGCTATGATAGAACTGTTATTACTGTAACTCGTTATGGATCGATTTTGGATAATACATTCTTCGTTTTGTTTTGTCAGGGAATAGTTTATTGAATTTATCGTAACTGATTTAATCTTTGTTTTGCATAATTTTTTCACGTGATATTTGATTGCCATTAATAAATTATGTCTTCGGATCATCTCTTGAATGACAATACAATACTTTATCATCTATCAAGTCATACCAACTCAGGAGTTTGAATCCATGCATGGTCACGGATAATTGTGCAATTAATCTTGCATGGAATATATTGAAATCATGCATGGATTATCCGTAATTATGCATGGATTCCGGGAAAATTCGTGCATGATCACGAATCACCGATATTCCATGCTTGATTATGCCATTAATTGCACAAATTTTACTTGAATCATGCATGGATTCAGACAGCTGAGTGGTGACAGTTCGAAATAAAGGAAATATAAATGAATAAAGGTGATCATAAATGACTCTAGTAAATGGTTTAGAGTAATGTATGTTACCTGTTCATGATATAATTCACTAATCTTTTAATGGCAAAGCCTTTCTTCATACCAATTCTGTGTCTCCTCTCCTTCCTCCGTTCAGCTCAATCGACGAAGCTGAAACTAATATTGATTAAATCGTTTTCACGTACTAGACAAGTGACATGCAGAGGCAGTGGGCGTGAGCATAACCAAATTGCATGTTCTCCTTTTACAGTGTGCAGCTGGCAATAAGCCAAGAGGAGATCTCCTTGTTTCCGACTCTTTCTTCGTAATTTCACTGGATTAGCTTATCTGACAGCGCTGTTTTCTAAAGCCGAGTCCTTTCCCGACAGCCATCCAGGGGGCCGCTCCAAAATGGCACTGGCAAGAAGTTCACTGTGGGTTTTCCGTAGAATTCGGGGAGGTTCAAGGAGAAAAGGAATTTCAAACAACAACAACACGAATGCAAGTTAGTATATTTAACAATATGAAACATATGTAACAGCCTCAACTGCACGCGAAAGGCGAACGTGGCAATTTACCAAAATGAGAAAAACCGGTTAAAACCTGTGGCAGGCCTAGCAATGAAACACTCGAAAGGACAGTATGACCTTTTTGACAATTTACGAACTGGGAGAAATGTATAGGAAAATAAATGCGAAACAATCCTCCGGGGTTTCAGAGTAATATTATAGTAAGAAGCGCACGAAAAGTACTATTTTAATTCTCTGCAAAACCGGAGTCACTTGACAATGACTTCATCCGGCTTTTAGCAAACAACGTAAAATCCTACTTTTGGTGTGAAAATTGTGATATGTCGCCTTTTCCATTTCAACGATTTTTAATTTTAATTATTAATGTAGTGGTATTATTATTGCTTTAATTATATCAACCACTATGTATACCGATTTGTTCGCATTTCTCCATTTCACCTGTTTCGTTATTTTTGAATTGCTTGGAATGCCGTCCCGATGTCAAAACCCGCGGCGTAAACCGCGTCGAGCACCACGACTCGTGAACATAGTGTACGCCGCGAGGTGTACTGTTCACCCTGCGGCATTCACCATCGTCACACGCCGTGGTTTGCGCCGTCTTTCCACCCTGTGGCGTATGCCGCGGGGGAGGAAAGGCGGCGTAAACTTTACCCCGCGGCATAATTCATTATGCCACGGGATTGGCACGGGGTACACCGCGAGTAAAATACTGGAGCAGGTTTGTCTCGCAGAACATTTTGAATATGGCGCTCGTCTATGCGCGCGCTCAACAGGAGCTTATCCAGAGTTACAGCTAACAGTTGATATTTCCAGGATGATCGTCTACTTAGCCATATATGGTTTACTTTTCATTCAATATACTCTGGTTCATTCGATCGACTTTTCCCAATGTGATAAATCAATGGTAAGATCCTTGTTTATCTCATTATGCTTGGTTTAAAAGCTTTTTATAAGAAAAAAGCTGAAAACTCTGATCGGTTTGCTTTCTTCCTTTTTTCTTCTTTTCTTTCGCGACTTTCGAAATTTACTTCGGTATATGTTTATTAAAGCTACGGCAAACATTTTTCCGCCCTTGAACTACTACTTCATAAGAAGACTTGAGGAAATTTGATTAATAATTCTCATAAATAAATAATTTAATATGCACCTTTTCACAGAAATGTTTCGTTGACAAAGCATGCACAGATGATGAACTTAATGTAAAGGATGCTCATGAACTGGTTAATTACAAGTTTAAAAAGAGTAAGGAGGATTTAAACTCACCGGGAGTGTGCCACCGTTTAATTTCGATCAAGTACGTCTTTTTTAGAAATTGATTTTTAAAATGTTGTGTTTTTAGCTCAACTAATGTTTTAATTTAGGGCTAATTCAGCTTTCCGTTGGCAATTTACGCTTGTTGATGAATCACTAACACCTCGAGATGGGATCAAACTAGAATGGAACCAAAAAGATCTCGTCACATGTGACAGTGCTAAAGTCCACTCGGAGTTCAATTCATCGATTAGTTCGTTTTCAGCTGTATATTGTTACATAACTGTGTTATAAATTACGGCACTAGCTAAAGTTACGACGTTTAGTGCAACTATCGAAGAAAAATGACGTGTCCGTAACCGACGGACCGCCATTTTGCGGCCGCAATTTGGCGGTACGTCCGTTACGGACGCCTAGAAAAATGAGACACTTTGCCAACACCTTTTGTACTATTCAATTTTGCTCTAAATATCTGCGTCTCTTTCTCTCGTAGAGTGCAATTATATATACGTGTTTTCCTTTACAGTCCACGTCAACGACACTTCCGATCCTTCTATTCGTTATAAGAATTGTTCATTCACTATCCAGTCCTCGAAGGAAATTGTAATTAATTTAATCTTATATAAGAAATGGATCAGCAAATTTTGAAACAACTTTTGGCGGTCTCTCCCTCAACCCTAACGACCCATATGGGTCTCATTCAGAATCGTTTCCGTAGCCTGAGGTGCTTCCCTTGTTAGGTCCGAGAATAATGTAAAACAGTCACGACTGTATCATTTATTTGATTCGACCGCGATCTCTGACCTTATTATGGGTGAGTCAACGAGAGAGAGGTCGTAAATGCGGTAAACCGGTAAACCGCAAGTGCCAGTGGGAACGGTGAGTCAAGAGTCATTCTCGGCTCAAAATCCGGTCAGGCTTGGTACTTTACAACATACTTTTCGACCTATGTCTCTGTGGCGATCTCTTCCTTATCAGTTAATTCGTCGACAACTATTAATGAAAAAATTTAAAAAATATGTTCGCTTTAAAAAAAGATGCGGCATGAAACATACGGGGCTCATGTGCGGCACTATATAGCGACGTCTTACGGTCAGGGTGGCTGAAAAAATTCATTAAATGTTTTAGAATTTCTCTTTTTGCAGCTTCCGTTCCTGCAGAGAGAATATCCTATTTCTGGACATTTGTACCTCAGTGACACCACCGCCTCCAAAATACATTCGCTTGTGCTTATGACGTACTACGATGGAGTTGTTAATAAGAGTACGCTAATATCTATTGATTACAAGTGCACAATATTGTTCTTTTTTTCAGTGAAATGCGACAATTCGACTGGTCAATCGATTATCGCACCGAATATCGAATGCCCCAATGGTGAAGAGTGTAGTCAGCCGGTCTTTGTCGAAGAATCAAAGGAGTACATGTGCGGTGGAAATTTCTTTATGAGGTGAGATTCCTCCGAATACGGAATTACACTGGGCATACATACTGTCACTTCAGTTTGAAATCCATAAATTTCGAACTTTTTATTTTGAACTATCAATTTGTTCTTAGATCATAGGCAAATGTAGCTTTGTAAATGCACGCATTGGAAGAGAGAAATGGGTTCCCCTCAACACTAGCATAGAACGAGAAGAATGGATCTAAAACTACTTGTTAACCTATCATATCACTTGCAGTTAACATACCACTTAACCAATTTTTTGGTTTTAATTAAAAGTAATGAATAAGTGTGAATAAGATGCACCTACAGAAAATATCTTACTTGAAAGGGAATGATTCCCTAACATCAAAGTCCCTTTATTATTAGGGAATTCTGTCGTTTTTGATCAAGGAATTCGACCAAGTTCCCTGATGAGGAATGTAGTGTCGTTGGCTGTGAATTTTTCTCTGTATGGTGATTGGCAGAGTGATGGCCCATCACTGATGGTGTTAAAAAGAAGAGCTGATAGTTATATAAAAATGATTTAATTAAATAATGTTCCTTGAGATATCACACTGGCGATGGAAAATGGATAGCTCTTAATGACCTGTTGAAGTTTGAATACTGTACGTACTATACGGTGGATTCGGCTAATAACACAGTCCATTTGTCTACAGAAGCTCGGGTCATGTGCAGTCGAAAGAGTGAGATCTTTGCAATCAATCAATAAATCGATAATTTACTCATTGTTCCAGGGTGTACATTGTGTAATTCTTCTGTACCATCAACGAAATGGGACGTTCCATGTCACGAGTACACGGTAATTGATGATATCGTAATAATAATATTAACTTAAAATCGATTATTTATTTCAGCAATAAGCAAATTTACGATTTTTTTAAATTCAAATATGATTATTGATTTCTAAGCAGTTATTTTTCAGTGTGGCATTCAGAAGATGTTGGTGCATAATCAGGTCAATTCGAATAATCGGCTAACTTGCTCTGATAAGGCTAATCAGACTAATCCTATGTACTCATATCAATCGTCTCTTGTTCGTTTCGAAGACATTAAATGCGTCGACAAAGGTTGGTTTGGACTTTATAAATTCGTTGTGATTAGTTGTATTGGCTTAGTTTAGTATATCATTTAGTCACGTGAAGCTTGGCTTATTATACCTCTAATCACCGTGTATATGATAGTCTATAATTTATATAATACAATATATTTAGTGGATTGCGCTGCGATATCTCCATCTACAGTATTCGAATGTCCTGATGACGTCAAAGAGGATTGTCTAAAGGCGAGTCATTAAATATTGATTGTCAATTATTGATTATTTTAAGCCGATGAATGAGAACAACGCGCACTATTGCCCATCCACTCATCATCTACATGTGCACTCTAATGGACAAGATGCCAAGGTAGTGCAAGTTATGCCTCCCGTCTTACAGTCATTTCATTCCTTTCGCATAAATCTGTTTTCATTCTATGGAACAGGGATCGGCAGCGTTTATCTATTTTCCGTGTGGAACCGCAACGAAAATACGCAAAGTGCGCCGACTTCCTTCTCCCATACACTTTCCATACACTTACACGCAACTACTCATAAATAGCGTACTTTCCCTCGTTTGCGCAGCCGATCTCTGTTTCTTTGCATGAAAACGCTATTTTCTAAATTAAAGCTTGGAACATTTGAACAAGCCGATTCAAAGTCTGCAAGCGTGGAACATCGAACCGTCGGTGCCCGTAGTGTTTTGGGTCTCATGTGAACGTACCACAGGAGTACTGTAGCCAGCTACCGTAACCGTCGATCAATATTTGATGAGTAAAGTGCGATGTTTTCCGCTTGGGACACAGTATCCTCAGTACACCGATGCTTCGCTGCTCCTACTAGACCCGGCTTTGGCGCCGTAACTAAAGAAACAGCAACGATATGACCGATACTTTCGTACCAATCAATAATTCTGATTACAGGAGGGAACCAATGCGACCTGTAGTGCAAAGACTGGACAGTGGATGATGGGAGTGGATGTAATCAAGGACTCTCATGTATACTGTATCAAGAACAAAGGTAAAGAAAGTGTCTGTTAAGCCGTGGAACATTCGCCGCAAGCTTGGAACATTGTGGCGTCGACTCAGGCGTCGCTGTTTGGTGTTGCATCCCATGTGGAAAACCCTGGTGATTCTTTGGGTTACTGTAGAAATTAGCCAACCACAATTTATGCGATGTCTCCATACAGTAACCCTTTCTACCATCATGAAGATCTGATACCCTATGAAAAGCGACACCGACGCCTCAATGTTATATCATACATTTTCGGTACCCTCGCCGCTTATTTCTATATAGTGGGTCCTTTCTCGAAATAGGGTAGGTTGGTTCTGAAAATTCGCTATTTTTCGCTTAAAATATCGTCATTTTTCGCATCAAGTGGCCTTAAATGTGTCATATATAGTGGGTCAATCTTCGCATTGCGATGGTATGAAAATGTATGATGTTATATGCTTGTGACAAACACAGCGTCGTCATCGTGCAAATGTTCCACGGCTTTGCTCGTATGATAAATATACTTTACTCCGTTTCTTCTGTTAAATATGAAATGATATGATTTGCTTATGTGAAAAAAATATAATGCGAATCATACGTGGGCGGGCATTGTCGCTGGAAATGAAAATATTGGGGTCGGAAGCAAAAAATGGAGAGTTTATACGTTGCTTTGAGTGATTTTTTTTGGAAAGTCGGGGGGTCGGGTACCAAAAATCGGGGGTGTGTTGCCGCTAGTGGTGCCCACGTATGATGCGAATATATTATTTTAACATAAATGGTAAATTTAAAGATTTTGATTAACTTTTGTTATTTTAAAATTATATTAGTGTACGTGTAAAATATTATTAGAATCTTCAAATATATATTGAGTTCTTGGCATGATTGAATTTATTGTTCCTCGATCAATAAATTGCATTGCTAATATACAATAATTGTTTGTTGCAGAATCGACAACCATTGCTGCTGCAGCATCTGGGTACGTAACGTTTACCAATTACACTGATACGGTATTATGGTCATGTTTATCGATTGAATGCTACTCTATTTTTAAAATTGCCAGTTATCGATTAATCGTAATTTTTTTTATTGCAGAAATGAGTTCCCCTATTGGATCCTTATCGTTGTCGGTGGAGTGATAATGGTTATTGCCATCGCAATTGCCATCGCATGTTTTCTTCGCCGACGAAAGGTATATGCTGGATGGATACTGTAGTTTGAGGTTGTGGGGGGTAGCTGAGGTTTATGGTATGATACAAGGATACTGTTGTTGGACCGTTTATGGTGTAATACATGGATACTGTAGTTATAGGGTTTATGGTATAATACATGGATACTGTAGTTATAGGGTTTATGGTATAATACATGGATACTGTAGTTAGAGGGTTTATGGTATAATACATGGATACTGTAGTTAGAGGGTTTATGGTATAATACATGGATACTGTAGTTATAGGGTTTATGGTATAATACATGGATACTGTAGTTAGAGGGTTTATGGTATAATCCATGGATACTTTAGTTAGTGAGTTTATGGTATAATACATGGATACTGTAGTTAGAGGGTTTATGGTATGGTATGGTATATTGTATAATACAACATTACATTACACACAGCACGCCACAGTGTGAACCTGATAAATATTGATTGACATGGATACTGTAAAGAAATGTAGTACAATAAATGTGCACTGTACATTGCTGATATCGTAAATAATATTTTCATTTCCACAGATGAAGAAAGACGGATACACGGAATTGGCAACTGACGATCCGAAGAAGGCCGCGTCTAAGAATAAGCCAATCAGACAGGTAAAAAGTATTCCAAATGTTTTTTTAAAGTTTTCAATCTTGTTGCAATGGATCGAACCCGGTTTTGTTACTAGGTGGGCTTTTTTCCTGCGCTCATGTCTGCCATCCAATCAGGGCCTTCCGCCTAGTATTGCCTCGCTAAAATGGAATTTTTTTCAGTGGAATTTGCAAAAAATAGCCAAGCGCACTTCCTTGCCTCACACTTCCCCCTTTTGCGCTCAACCTTTCCCAAAGTGTACACACCTTTGAGCGTATATGCTGGATGGGTACTTTAGTTATCCAGTGTATAGTGTATAGTGTAGAGTGTATAGGGCAGTTGGATACTGTAGTTAGGGGGTTTATGGTTAATACATGGATACTGTGAAGAGATGGTAAATAATATTTTAATTTCCACAGAACAAGAAAGCGGGATACTCGAAGCTTGTAACTGGCGATACTCGTGATCCGGAGAAGGCCACGGCTAAAGATAAACCACTTGCAAGCGATCAGGTAAAAAGTGTTCCAAACATACATGGGCGGGGTACCTGGAGCTCGATTCTACAGGGGGGGGGGGCATCCGAACAAAAAATGGTTAATTTTACAAGGGCCTTAACCTATTTTTTCAAAAATTTCAGCTAAATGTCATTTTTTAAAGGGGGCATCCCACAAATTTTCGAAAAACAAATTTTTACTTTAATTTTACAGGGGAAACCCATATCGGCGCCCATGTATGGTTGCAAATGTTTCTTCTTTTTTTAATTTTGAATCTGATTTAGTCAATCTGCTTTTGTTTTTTTCCTACTCTCCTCAATGACACTCGTTCAAAAACTATTAAGTCATCCCACAGAATTCTGATCCAAATCAAACTATTTGCAAAATTTGTTAGAAAGTACGCTAGTACTTTTTTCGGTGTCTTTTTTTTATAATTTTTGGTTTTTCAACAAACAATTACGAAAATGTCAGACGCAAACCATTAAAGGTGGAGTCCCTCGAATATTTTCGTAAAGAAACTGTGAAGACAGAAAGGTAGCAAAAGTTATTCTACCTACCGTACACTATTTCTTTTATTATGATTCAGCTTATTGATCGCTAGAAACATGAATGAACCATCAGGCCCAGTGCAGGGAAAGGCGCGCTTTTTGAAAATTGAGAAAATTCGACAATAGGATTTGAACTTGCGACAAATTGGTAACGACTCTGAACGTTTACCACTGCGCTATGGGATAGATGAGTAGCTGTGCTAACATCTCTCATATCACTTGGCATTTGCGCAAGAGAGATGTGATGGATTTGCATGAACATTCGCGGGTCTCCACCTTTAAGAAGAAGTTGTGCTAATATTACTCTCATAGAAGTCGAGCTCTCTTCCTCCTGAAGCACCACCGCCCAAATCTTCGTCTACGACTGCCGATGCCGAAAGGACCAATCTATCTTCGTCGAATACAAACGGTATCACTGCTAATGATTTTCTCTTCTTGTCCTGAAACAATCGAAGGCAGAATGCGCTTTTGTCGTTGCGCTTTTGTCATACTCGCAAACAAGCGAAGGCAGAATAACCACGTCATGTATACAACACCAAGATCAAAGATTAAGACAGCGGCTATTAACCTGTGGAACATTTACACGACGCCTTGAACATTTCGTCGTCGACGTCGGCATCGCTGTTCGTAGGGTGTTTGGTCTCAAGTGGAAAACCCTGACGATCCATTGGGTTGCTGTAGATAGTTACGATAGCCATCCACAATTGATACGGTAACTCCCTACAGTAACCCTATACGCCTTCAGGGATTCCCCTTAAGAACCAATATCCTATGAACAGCGACGTCGACTCCGCAATGTTGCATGCTTGTGACGAACGCCACATCGACGCAACTATGGTACAATTCATCCTTTTTCAGTCACATCAGTCAACGACAAAGAACCTACGTCCGCCCTCTCGATCAATGTCGTCGATGGAAATGCTGCCAAAGAGCAAAAGGTAGAGTTTAAAGTTGACTGACACGCATCCATCTCGTAAATGCAACACCGCATAACTCACGACAATCAGCGGCCAATAGAACTTTGTCATTATTATTGCCGTGGATGCGATAATACTCGTTGTCACCTTAAGAGGCGTGTTCCCTAAGACTCGATCATATTCGACCACCCCCGGACACGTGCGCTAGCAATGAGAACTGGGAGTCCATACTTGGGTGTTAGGAGTGTCATCGGTCCTTATTACACAAAACAGCTGAAATTTCCTGTTTGTGCCCTCAGGCTATTAGAAAAGTTAATTTCAAAAATAAACTTTTAAAAATCATAATTTCTCAAATTGTTGAGATGAAGTCTAAATACCATTTGCGATGCGTTTAGGGTGCACAGTGCTTGCTTATTCACTATTAGCATCGAATGTGCGTTGATTCCTAAACCACTTTTTTGACTCAAAATTTTGGTTTTTTCGGACAAATCATCGCTTGTTGTTGTTTGCTCCCAAAAGTTCCGACCAGGTATTGTAGCCTAAGCAGTTCTGCACTGATTTAACTTAAAACTGGGTTCTTCCCGATCGACCATTTTGTCGAATTTTTCGATCGAAGTTCCGTCATCGATGGTTGTCCCGAACAAATGCTGTATTTCTCAAACGATTGGTATGGAATTGTGGTCTACTCAAAGTTTCGAGGTGAGACGAGTAATATGGCACAAGAAGCCCATCACTTGGATCAATTTGAAAATTTCGATTTTCATGACCCGGGGGTCATGGTCCGAAAATTTCAAAATTTCTCAAGTTTGAAATGTTTTCATTTATGTGGCTTATTGTGAAGTACTAATGATGTGAATAATATTCAGCTAATGCTCAATGGCTGATCTCTCCTTTCAAACATTTTTCGAAAATATTCATTCTGATTGCGTGCGAAAAATCAGAATTGTGTTTGAATCAGTTTCCAACTTGCTTTCTGTAACATTCCGTCATAGTACTTTGTAATGGACATAATCAATATGAAAATTGTTAATTTTCGAAAATTCAGTTTTTTTTTGCCATGACTCCGGTCATGGAAATCGATTTTTCAAAAGTGAGCCGAATGCCGGCATTTCAGTTCTACTATGTTTACTCATCATGAAACTTCACATTGTCATTGTCATTTGCTCATTGTCGCAGCATTTGAGTCGAAAAACTGCAATATTTTAGAAATTTTCCGTGAAAGTAGGCACTCAAATTGAATTTTTTTAAATTTTCGAAAATGAACGATTTTCATATTGAATATGTACATTGTAAAGTACTATGACAGAATGTTACAGAAAGTAATTTGGAAACTGATTCAAACACAATTCTGATTTTTCGTACGCAATCAGAATGAAAATTTTCGAAAAAAAGGTTGAAAGGAGAGACCAGCGATTGAGCATTGGCTGAATATTATTCACATCATTAGTACTTCACAATAAGCCACATAAACGAAAACATTTCAAACTTGAGGAATTTTGAAATTTTCGGACCATGGTCATGAAAATCGAAAATTTCAAATTTATCCAAGTGATGGGCTTCTTGTGTCATATTACTCGTCTCACCTCGACACTTTGAGTAGGCCACAATTCCGCACCAATCGTTTGGAAAATACTGCATTTGTTTTGTTTGTCAGCGGTTACAACAATCGATGATTTGTCCGGAAAAAACACAATTTTGAGTCAAAAAAGTGGTTTAGGAATCAACGCACATTCGATGCTAATAGTGAATTAGCAAGCACTGTGCACCCTAAACGCATCGCAAATGGTATTTAGACTTCATCTCAACAATTTGAGAAATTATGATTTTTAAAAGTTTTTTTTTGAAATTAATTTTTCTAATAGCCTGAGGGCACAAACAGGAAATTTCAGCTGTTTTGTGTAATAAGGGCCGATGACACTCCTAACACCCAAGTATGGACTCCCAGTTCTCATTGCTAGCGCACGTGTCCGGGGGGTGGTCGAGTCTTAACGGCCATCTCTCTTAAGGTATATATGTACTAGATCTATAGTTTGATTGTTTATGGTATAATACATAGATACTGTAAAGAGATGGAGTATGGTAAATGTGTACTGTAACTTGCTGATATCGTAAATACTATTATCATTTTCGCAGAAGGCGAAGAAGACAGCAAAGAAACCAGCCGATGATACTCGTGATACGAAGAAGGCCGCGTCTAAGGAGAAACCACTCACATCCGCAAAGGTAAAAAGTGTTTTATATGTTTATTTTTTTAAAGTTTTGAATAATCTGTTTTGTGTGCAATGTATCGAACCGATACATTACATTTGATGTAAATGATGAATGCGATACAAGATCATAGGTCGAAAAGTATGTTACAAATTACCAAGCCTGATCTTTTTAGGATCGACCCACCACATACATCCCATTTTTATGCGGAAGATTACAAAAAAATAATGATTTTTCTAAATAGACCCACCGTATTTCGAAAATCGGCCCACTATATACAAAAATCCTGTGAAGTGCGCCGAAAATGTATGTTTGGTACTCGTGCTAATAAGCGACCAATAAGAGTTTGGCATTGTTATTGCCGTGGGTGTGATAATCATACATTTTCGGCGCCCTCACTGAATTTTATATATATATATATAGTGGGTCGATTTAGAAAAATCGTTATTTTTCGCTTAAATTGTAATCTTTCGCATAATAAATGAGCTTTATATAGTGGATCAATTCTTACACTGTGAGGGTATGAAAATGTATGGTGATAATACTCGTTGTCGCCTTAATGCATCGTTACATTTGCCTACTCCGTAACCCCCTCCGCCGCGTCTCCGTCGTTACGGCGGAGGTTACGGCGAAGGCACGTAAGGCAAATTTAATGATGCATAAGGTATATACTGCATGGATACTTTAGCTAGAGGGTATAGGATGCTGTAGTTAGATGGTTTATGTTATAATACAAAGATACTGTAAAGAGATGGAGTATGGTAAATGCGTACTGTAACTTGCTGATATCGTAAATACTATTCTCATTTTTGCAGAAGGAGAAGAAGAAGTCAACCGATGATAAGAAGAAGAAGAAGGAATCTGAGGATGAAGCACTCGAATCTACTCAGGTAAAAAGTGTTGTATATGTTTATTTAAAAAAAAATTGAATCATCTGTTTTGTCGCAATGGATCGAACCGATACATTACATTTGATGTTAATGATGAATGCGATACAAGATCAGTCAAATATAAACAAGATATTTGAAATTCTCTTAAGCATTCATGGGTCTCAATCTTTAGTTGCAAAAAATACCTGGCATTTATTCTATTTTGTAATATACTGATTTTTGTCCAAATCTAGTGCCTTTTTAGTCTGCTTTTGTTTTTCCCTACTCTCCTCAACGACACTCGTTCAAAAACTATAATAATTTCCAACGTCATGTGAGCCAGATATGCAAATTACTTGCGAAATGAAAAAAGCAAAACAATTACGAAAATGTCACACGCAAACCCTTAAGAAGAAGTTGTGTTAATATTACTCTCATAGAAGTCAATCGCAACTTCTGGAGCATCTACTCCGATTCCTATCGTGGGTGACCGTGCGACAAGCCGCAAGGTAAAAAGTGTTCCAAATATTTATTCTTTAAACTGATACGTGCTACAAAGTACCAAGCCTGACCGGATTTTGAGCCAAAATTTCATAAAAATCGAAAAAAACCTGACCAGATTTTGAAAACCGACCTATGCTTATGCACGTACGTCCGCGTAACTTTTTTAGTGCATTAGGTCACAAGTCGAAACTGAGGTGACCCATGAAGTTACTGTAAAAGATTACGATTATTGATCGATGATTGCGGTAATTTCCTACCGTATCCCAATTGAAACCCCCAAGAAGAAGATGTGCTAATATTATTATCATAGAACGTTCCGGCCAGCCCTGCTAGATCAACCGCAGCTTCTTCGCATAGACGAACAACCGAAAGACAGAATCAACCTGCATCGACGGCGAATGGTATCACTTCTAATGATTTCTTTCTTGCATAGGTCGAAAAGTAAGTTGGAAACTACCAAACCTGGCCGCATTTTGCGATTTTTTTGTTGAAAATTTTGTGAAAACCTGACCGCATTTTGTATTTTTTTTGTGAAAACAAGAGCGCATTTTGCAAATCTGTAACATCGCTATTCGACCTGTGTATTCTTGTACTCGAACAATCGAAGGCGGAATAACCACGGTAGATTCCGATGAACTCCAGAAATTTTCTCGACATTTGTCAAATTTTACGGTCCCATTCTCGGAATAGTGCCAGAAAGTCTTGAATAAGACACAAATTGTGAAGTTTATTTTAGTACCAACAAAGGAGCCACCATTCCGTATTCCTGCGAAGGACATAACGTTCTTGGGACCGCTCAAGGTGCGGAAACGCTTTCATGGCGATTGGGTAAGTGTTTATTGTGCGTATAAAATGTACTTGCATAAGAAAATGACAAACGGTGCTAACGAACGGAAGTCGCTCAAAGGATCTCGCCCCGCCTCTCGATTGTCTCTCCGCTGCCTCTCTCTAGCCCGACTAAAATTCGCCGCGCGCTATGTGATATATAAAAGAGATCAGACATAGTTTCTGAACCATGCAAAACAAGAAAGTCTCTTCTACAAATAAAACAAGTGATTTTTATACGCTCAATACAATCTTCACTAGTTTGGAATGAAAAGAGACCAACAAGGGCGTGGCGGTGTGAAGAAATTCAACGAGATAAAAAGTGGAACATTTGTGACAAAATCAATTTGCGAAGTTCACGAGGTTTATGTTTGTTCGCATTTTTCGTAGTCTAGATAATGTATTGTCTAACGATTTTGTGTTTGCTCAATGCACGCATGTAGGATAAAAGTTTAAGACATTATGGGGAGAGCAAAATTGACATACTGTGCATGGAATCTATCCGCAAATGTGCTGCCCTCGTGATTTCTAATTATGGATGTTCCTATGATTACATGAATCTCTAAAGCGAATTTGCACAATTTGTATCATGGCATTAGTCAAATTGCAAACTGGTATGCCGTAGAAAAAACCTACCGTATACCAGTTTCACAAAACAGAGTTCACTCAGACTTTGATTATTCTTCTTCGTAGGTATATTAGGCATGCCCATGGACGCTGAAATACCCCCATTATCTGCGGTTTGATAACATGATTCAGTTTTTTTTCTTCTTATAAGTGTTTCATTTTTTCCCGTCGACGATAGCCCAAAAAGTCGGGAATATGAAAGTTCCACAGCGGCATTTGATCAACAAAAAACGACTTTTGCGTAAGGGGGAATAACTCGATTCCAAGGAGGCTTCATTGGACTTACAGCATGTCAGGCTACAACCTTCCAAGTTGATCTTTGATCTTTCGCCCAGCGACGACATTTGCGCAAAATACTATCTCATATTTACGTTCTCACTCTTTCAATCAATTTTTATTTTCAATTTCAATGAAGAAAAAAATGTCTGTCTCTAATGTGAGAAACTTCAAGTTGCGAGGTAGCCTTTGAGTGATTTCGCTGGCAGTGTAATATTACTTCATTTCTTATATGACTATTCTGAAATGAGAAACATTGTCGTTGACGTTGAAAAGATCAAAGATCAACCAAATTTGCAGTAGTCTGAAGCACTAGAAGACCAATAAAGCCTTCAAATCGACTTTAGCATTATGCTCAACCCAGTTATGGCTCGTAGCTTGCTCATGTCGGTTGTGCATCCATCCCCTCTCTTCTTACTGGGCAAATGTTTTGTTGTGCAACTGTCGTCCCTCCTCATATCTAAATATCAATTGCAGGAGCATGACTACGAGAATGACAATTCGCCTCAGAAGGAGTACAAAGGAGAGATCGTATTTGCTCCTGAACTGAACGAAGCCGTGGCAATCGGTAAAGGAATAGAAGAACTCGAGGCGAGTTTTTCAGATTCTCTGAGATAACATAATTTATATTTTATGCAGCAATTTAGTTAAAAGCAGCAAAAACTGGGAGATATATGATGTAATTATTGTGGAAAAGAGTTCTTTATAGGTAAAGGAATTAGACGTTATTAACCGACCTATAAAGTAACAAGCGTGTACGAATTCGATGAAACCGTGTAACCCTATGCGGTGTTTATGCTTGAAACATTACGGTCGTCCTCTACATTCGTAGTGTGTTGGGTTCCAACTGGAAAACCCTGAGAGTGCACATGAGTACTGTAAAAAGTTGCCATGACCATCTATCAATAGTGGCTGACCACGGTAATTTCCTACATTCACCCTCTGGTTGCTCAGGGGTTTTCGTCCTGGGACCAAACATCCAAGCTTGACCGGATTTTGGGCCAAGTTTGCAAAAAATCGAAAAAAACCTGACCGGATTTTGAAAACCGATAACTCAGCTATTCGACCTATGGGGGATAGTTGAGTGTCCGCGCTAACTTCTCGCTTGACATTCGCACAAGAGAGATGTGAGACATTTACATGAACATTCGCGGGCCTCTATCTTTAAGGAGACATTGCTAGAGATTTTACCTTCGTACTGAAAGTAATCATGATCAGTGGTCGTAAGCATGAACCGTTTTCCGGGAAAATGTGACGTCATTAGCGTAAGCGGAGGCGTTTTCCAAAAATCCTCCGCCTACGCTTAAGACGTCACAGTTTCCCAAAAAAAAGGTTTCCCGTTGTTCTTGCATACCGCCACAGAGTACAAAGTTGATAAAAGTGTGAGCATTACAGGGTAGCAAGACTGACCCCAATGGTTCGATCTCCACCGATTCAAAAGGCTTCTACCTAAACGTAAGTGCTCTTTTAGTCCCAGCACAACCCGACCTAATCTGAAACTCTCCACTCTGGCTATGATCTCTCGCTTTCGTTGTCTACGAGAGCGTATTACGAGTACGGAGAGCTCAAAAAGAGCTCAGGATGTGCTCTTAGCTTCTATTTACGATGGCTGTGTTACAACTAGTGATAGCCGATATTTATATCCTAATCGATTACTTGCAGAATTTGGATCTGAATGAGCTTGGCATCAAGGTTGCAGATGAAAGTGTTCGGTTTTTTAACCTTTTAATAACTTTTATATTCTAGATTTTTTTAAATTTAAATTAATTAATGTCTTTTTCTCTTAAGGTATTCATTTCTCCTGCCGAGAAGGGAAAGAATGGAGTAAAGAAGGATATGAAGAAGAAGGAGGAAGAGAAGAGTAAGACTGAGAAAGATGGAAAGAAGGAGGAGAAGGGCAAGGAGAAGGACAAAGGTGAGGCGGAGAAGAAGGAGAAGGATAAGGATAAGAAGGAGTCCAAGGAGTGAACTAATAGTTGATGTAGAAGAATGCGATATAGACTGACTCATCCTCAAACACCCCCCCCCCCCCTACACCCACCCACCGTACACTAACCAACGAGAGCTATTCCCCATTTTTAGGTCACGCTAATTTATCCCCCCCCCCACCCATTCATTACCACCTCGTGACCCCCATTCTATCATATATGCTGTCAAAACAAAAAAAGTGAAACATTTGTGACAAATTGTGAGAAAACTTCAAACTATGCCGCTTTTTAGCGGTTTTCCCCACTTAATTGATGATGCATTTTCTAAGAATTTTTTAGTATGGGCGAGTTTGCCCAATGCACTTATGCAGGATACTGGATACAAAGTCTTCTTTTGTCACAAATATTTCTCTTTTTTTTCGTTTTAATGATGCATGCCCCCGTCCCATCGTTTTATATCAACTGCATAGCAGATTTTGTCGACTGTACCATACTTGTATTTCATATGATTGTATTCGATAGTTGCATGTATTATAAAGAGTGGGTGTGATGGATGTGTGCTATAGTCAGACGAAATAATGATCATATTGTGTGTAATCTACGGGCCTGATTTCCCGACACCAAGCCGACCTATGCGGATTGGACCTCATCAGTGGAATGAGCCACACAGGTATTGATGAAAAACGAAAATAATGAAAATTAAGAAGGAAAGAAGGTTTAGAATGAATAGTTTACACGAAGACAGATAGGTTAGTATAAACATGAAAATGTGGAAAGACATGCATGAAATCTTTCCGGAGGGGTGCATGGATTACTGTAGGAGTGTATGGATTACTGTAGGGGTGTATGGATTACTGTAGGTGTGTATGGATTACTGTAGGAGTGTATGGATTACTGTAGGGGTTCACGAATTACTGTAGGGTTGATACCTTCACTTCAATATCTGCATGTGCCTCCACCTCTTCCTCTCTCTCAATCTGTCTGGTTTACTCTGCCTCTATATCTTTCTCCCATCGTGATAACTACACTGACGGCAAACTGTCTAATATTTGAGACATAGGTTATCTTATGCACTGTTACATTTGCCTTACGTGTCTACGCCGTAACCCCCTCCGCCGCCTGTCCGACGCGACGGAGGGGGTTACGGCGTAGACACGTAAGGCAAATGTAACAGTGCATAAGGTACGACAATTAGAGAAACGTTGTCTCATATGTGAGAAAACTTAGTTAGCTTACTCCAGTCCCCGTTACAATCTCGAGCGAGAGAGTATTATCCAACGTGTCTTTTTGAGAGAGTTTGGAGTAAGCTAACCTTTCTCTATAGCTGAATAGTTAGACAACCTATATCTAAGAGAATTTGCCGTGAGTGTACAAGCACTGTAGGGGTATGGATTACTGTAGGGATATATTGATTACTGTAGTGGTACGTGGATTACTGTAGGGGTATATGGATCACTCTAGGTGTGTATGGATTACTGTAGGTGTGTATGGATTACTGTAGGTGTGTATGGATTACTGTAGGGGTGTATGGATTACTGTAGGTGTGTATGGATTACTGTAGGTGTGTATGGATTACTGTAGGTGTGTATGGATTACTGTAGGTGTGTATGGATTACTGTAGGTGTGTATGGATTACTGTAGGTGTGTATGGATTACTGTAGGTGTGTATGGATTACTGTAGGGGTGTATGGATTACTGTAGGGGTTCACGAATTACTGTAGGGTTGATACCTTCACTTCAACATCTGCATGTGCCTCCACCTCCTCCTCTCTCTCACTCTGTCTGGTTTACTCTACCACCTCTTTCTTCCGCTATATCTTTCACCCATCCTTATAACTACAAGTACTGTAGGGGCATGGATTATTGCAGGACTGCCAAGATTACTGTATGACAACTTTGATTACTGTAGGATAAAATATAATAATCATATAATAATGTATAATCAAATAAAAAGGAGTTAGTAGCTTTTAATTGGGGGAAAATATTATCTGCTAATTTTAAATTGTCACTAATTGTTACCACATTTATTTATGACAACAATCTTTATAATTTCTGATGTCTGACAACAAACTTCTCCGATAAACTTGTCAATCTTTGTTACACACATGCAAAAAGTACAAGTTTGCCAAAATTTTTTGTTTGCAGCATTCTATATGGTCTCTACGTGCTAATTCTTACAATTAAGGTCTACGCTTCCTCTCTAGAGGATGTACTCCAACTCGTTCGACCTTTGGTTGATTACTGCGAGAGGTATTTTCAGTTATTATTAACATATTACGGTTGTATACTGATATTCTTATAACGACAAGACTCTTATATCGACATAACGAAGATTTAATCAAGAGAAATTGGGAAAAAGATATCATTCATTTCCAAGGTCATATATGATATTTTACGAAGACTGTACCATACTTGTATTTCATATGATTGTATTCGATAGTTGCATGTATTATAAAGAGTGGGTGTGATGGATGTGTGCTATAGTCAGACGAAATAATGATCATATTGTGTGTAATCTACGGGCATGATTTCCCGACACCAAGCCGACCTATGCGGATTGGACCTCATCAGTGGAATGAGCCACACAGGTATTGATGAAAAACGAAAATAATGAAAATTAAGAAGGAAAGAAGGTTTAGAATGAATTGTTTACACGAAGACAGATAGGTTAGTATAAACATGAAAATGTGGAAAGACATGCATGAAATCTTTCCGGAGTATCTTGTTCGCCATAACCACTTTTGATTACTCTATGATAACTAGAATTACTGTTGGGGCGTATGGATTACTGCAGGTATGGATGGATTACTGCATGGGTGTATGGGTTACTGTAGGGGTGTATCGATTGCTGTAGGGGTGCATGGATTACTGTAGGAGTGTATGGATTACTGTAGGTATGGATGGATTACTGCATGGGTGTATGGGTTACTGTAGGAGTGTATGGATTACTGTAGGTATGGATGGATTACTGCATGGGTGTATGGGTTACTGTAGGGGTGTATGGATTACTGTAGGGGTGCATGGATTACTGTAGGAGTGTATGGATTACTGTAGGGGTGTATGGATTACTGTAGGTGTGTATGGATTACTGTAGGAGTGTATGGATTACTGTAGGGGTTCACGAATTACTGTAGGGTTGATACCTTCACTTCAATATCTGCATGTGCCTCCACCTCTTCCTCTCTCTCAATCTGTCTGGTTTACTCTGCCTCTATATCTTTCTCCCATCGTGATAACTACACTGACGGCAAACTGTCTAATATTTGAGACATAGGTTATCTTATGCACTGTTACATTTGCCTTACGTGTCTACGCCGTAACCCCCTCCGCCGCCTGTCCGACGCGACGGAGGGGGTTACGGCGTAGACACGTAAGGCAAATGTAACAGTGCATAAGGTACGACAATTAGAGAAACGTTGTCTCATATGTGAGAAAACTTAGTTAGCTTACTCCAGTCCCCGTTACAATCTCGAGCGAGAGAGTATTATCCAACGTGTCTTTTTGAGAGAGTTTGGAGTAAGCTAACCTTTCTCTATAGCTGAATAGTTAGACAACCTATATCTAAGAGAATTTGCCGTGAGTGTACAAGCACTGTAGGGGTATGGATTACTGTAGGGATATATTGATTACTGTAGTGGTACGTGGATTACTGTAGGGGTATATGGATCACTCTAGGTGTGTATGGATTACTGTAGGTGTGTATGGATTACTGTAGGTGTGTATGGATTACTGTAGGGGTGTATGGATTACTGTAGGTGTGTATGGATTACTGTAGGTGTGTATGGATTACTGTAGGTGTGTATGGATTACTGTAGGTGTGTATGGATTACTGTAGGTGTGTATGGATTACTGTAGGGGTGTATGGATTACTGTAGGTGTGTATGGATTACTGTAGGTGTGTATGGATTACTGTAGGGGTTCACGAATTACTGTAGGGTTGATACCTTCACTTCAACATCTGCATGTGCCTCCACCTCCTCCTCTCTCTCACTCTGTCTGGTTTACTCTACCTCTTTCTTCCGCTATATCTTTCACCCATCCTTATAACTACAAGTACTGTAGGGGCTTGGATTATTGCAGGACTGCCAAGATTACTGTATGACAACTTTGATTACTGTAGGATAAAATATAATAATCATATAATAATGTATAATCAAATAAAAAGGAGTTAGTAGCTTTTAATTGGGGGAAAATATTATCTGCTAATTTTAAATTGTCACTAATTGTTACCACATTTATTTATGACAACAATCTTTATAATTTCTGATGTCTGACAACAAACTTCTCCGATAAACTTGTCAATCTTTGTTACACACATGCAAAAAGTACAAGTTTGCCAAAATTTTTTGTTTGCAGCATTCTATATGGTCTCTACGTGCTAATTCTTACAATTAAGGTCTACGCTTCCTCTCTAGAGGATGTACTCCAACTCGTTCGACCTTTGGTTGATTACTGCGAGAGGTATTTTCAGTTATTATTAACATATTACGGTTGTATACTGATATTCTTATAACGACAAGACTCTTATATCGACATAACGAAGATTTAATCAAGAGAAATTGGGAAAAAGATATCATTCATTTCCAAGGTCATATATGATATTTTACGAAGCACATCTTTTTTCTGTATACACTGATTTATTGAACTATATTGTGGACCAGATGGATAGAGATACAACAGAGGTTCCAGAGGTTACAGAGGAGATGGAGCTTGAGCTACAGAGATAGAGGAGAGGTAGAAGTACAGATTACAGAGGTAGAGACGAGGAGCTTGAGACCTTTGTGACTTCATTCCTCTTTCTGCTCATTCTTCGATGGCTTAGAGGCAGTCTCCACGAACGATTGGTTGGGATCGATTGTCATTGGACGGATCTTCTTGTGGGTAGGAGCTGAATCAATATTTGATCTTTGATCTTTGATATTTGATCTCTTACCTTGGCCCTTCGTTGGTGCGTGTGCCTCCGCGACAGATTGATTGGGATCCACTGCCTTCTCCTTAGGAGGGACCTTCTTGAGATCATCGACACTTAGAATATGACCAGTGTCATAGTCATTCTCCTCTTGGGCTCCTCTGCGGAGGATCTCTGATCCTGAATTGATCTTTGGTCTTTGATCTTTTATATTTGATATTTACTTCCAAATTTGGGCGATTCCGGAGCTATCACTGAGAAACTGAGTCTATGATTCGCATCGAAGTGAGCCACGGCTCCACGATTAGCCTGTAAAACATTTGTTGATTTATCAATTTCACTATTCATTCTATTCATGATGACTTTTTCGGCATAGTAGGAGGCTGCCGAGAAGATGGTAAGGAGTTTTCCGTGTGCATAGAAGTTGAAACCATTCATCATCATCTAAACACTGATCTTTGATCTTTGATCTTTAGTCTCCTCTCTCACCTGATGTCCCCTTATTACCATTCTCAAGTTGTGTTTCTTGAGAAACGCATCCAAGGCATCCTCTCCGAAGTGTACGCTGACACCACGTACGGAATTCGGACGGCATCTTCAATCGATATCAATCAATACAATATATCGTATACGGTATGACATGTACAGTACCCCTTCAGATCAATCATAGGATCAGCCCACACGAGATCTACAGCTATTGGATCGTCACATGGATCGACGAGAGGTTTGGGTATCTGAATAGATCAAAGATCAAAGATCAGAGATCATTATAAATGTTACCTTGAGGATCTCGTCGAGCGAATTGATCTTGGGAGCGATACCACCGTGGCTGCAAAATACTCCGGATCCTGAAGTTAGTTTGATTATTTACAATCCAAATAAGATGATACAGACCTACAATACATACGAGAGGCATATGCGTAAAGGCCTCATTGATCATGTGGAAGAGTTTCGTAGCCTCGTCCTGAGTATATAATTTATCTATGATCTTTGATCTTTGATTTCTCACCGGTAGGAATCGCTCCTTAAGCTCATCCATGAACCCGTATACACGATTGATCGCCTTTGACTCGTGATTTCCACGTAGAAGATGGAACTAAAGAGATTACGGTAGACACACGACAAATCCGATTTCTAACCTACCGATTTCTTATATTTGATCTTGAGGAGGAAGACCATCATGATAACTTCGAGAGATTGCGAGCCTCTGGAAGATGAAACATTAAAGATCAAAGATCAAATATCAAAGATCAATCTAACCTATCAACATAATCTCCAAGGAAGACGTAACGTTGCGTCGCGTACCCAGGATTATCATCATCGGCAAACATTTCGAAGTATCGCAGTAGATCGGCGTACTGTAAATAATGACATTTCAAAAATCAATAAGTAGGCGGTGCCACATACTTGTCCATGAATGTCCCCGACAATCACACATGGGACTTTACAATAGACTAGGTTCGGTTCTCTTCTCAAGACGTCACGAACCATTATCAACACTTTGACAACGTCTCGGTAGTTCAAGTCGGCCTGAATTTGAAGAAAGTTTAAGGTAAATTGAACGTGACAGTATGCTTCATTAGATAACAATATCGTCTGTTCGATGTCTAACACTATCTCGTCATAAGAGAATAAATATGTGAAGTGAAGCGATCATTTTCGGAAGATTTATGAAGGTTTATGGGCTGCATTTGAGCCATGCCCTAGTGCGGTACTGCACCACAGTACAGTACTATGCCACAGTACCAGCTTAGAGTACCAGACTACAGTACCAAATTCGAGATGTATTTCGGGTGGGAGAGACTTTTGATCATATTTGCGACGAGTAGAGCACCCGATCCTTCTTCACCGCGGAATCGCTTCTGCTTCGGCGGCTTCTTCGTCTTGTCTTCGCTGAAATACGACGGAATTCAGTTTTATCGAATGTCATGCGATATATTCCAAAAGAACAGTCGAAGATTGAATTAAAGTTAGATTCAGCTTAAGTTCTATTTTATTCAACTCCTTAAACTTTAGTTCATTGAAATCAATTGAGTGGTAGACATTATACTAAGGTGTCAGAATCGATGCACGATCACGGATACAATAAAAATCGTGCATGATCCTCATGTAATCACAGAATCCATGCATGATCCGAGCATAGTTCTTGCATGATCATGGTATTAATTGGCCAAATTATCCGTGATCATGCTTGGATTCAATCATCAGTATTACAACATTGTACTTCAAGGATCAATAATAAACTTACGAGGGAGAAGACTTGATATCCTTCTTAGGATCCTCGAGATGGTCGTCCATTGTGTAGAGAATTGAATGAAGAAGGTTGAAGGTGAAGAACTCGAAGAGAAGAGATTGAGATGGAGTAGAAGACTGATAGAGAACTCAACCGATTTCGGTTATGAAAGTTGGAATGAATGAAAATGATTCAGATCATGCGGGAGGACTAGTCGTGGACATTATAATTAAATTATCCAACACAATATTCACATTCAATCTAATTAAGACCATTTGCATCCAACATTTCTGTTTTATCGATCGACATTTGGCATTATGATCACTGTTCTTATTCCAAACGAGCGGTCGTTTTACCCTTTTACATTTGCAGGGGTAGAGAAATAGTGCATGAAATGAGAGATCACAAGGAGACATAGAAAGATCGAGTTTTGCTAGCTATCGAGTAGCAGTCTTACATTACCAGCTACACACAAGCAAATGAGGCATATCAGCTTTATTTTGACAGTAAATGATTATTCTCATGAAAAAAGCACAGAAGTGTGGGGGGGGGGCGACAAAATAATACTGTAATAACCGAAGATGTCATATTGAATCAGGCATTAAAGGTTATATAACGCATGGCTATACAACGGTTATTAAAGGGATGCGACCTCTCTCAGTGGCCTCTTCATTGTGCACTGTTCTCTAATCAAGCTGTTGCCCACGCTCCGCTCGTGGATCTTAATCACTCATCTCTGACCCTATTCATGGATGCTCCAAATCCTCGACCCTCGAGTTTTTTTTTCAAAATAAGACTGTTCGGATAGAAGATTCATCACACGAAAACAAATATAGAACGTAGAGCGTTGAAGAGACTACCCGAACACATCACAGGCACAAACTCATGTAAAGATCAATAAATATTAAGTTCGTCACCTCTAGTCAATACCATCACAATATTAATTAATCATAATAGTAATCAAGCTGTTGCCCACGCTCCGCTCGTGGATCTTAATCACTCATCTCTGACCCTATTCATGGATCACAGCGTTCTCATGACTTTCAAAGCAAGAACGACCGCTCAACATACAAACTCTCTCGAATACAATGGTCTCTCCTTTGTCTTGCTTTGGAAGAAAAATGGCTTGGACCAGAATACTGTGGGATGCTCCAAATTCTCGACCCTCGAGTTTTTTTTTCAAAATAAGACTGTTCGGATAGAAGATTCATCACACGAATCGAAAGATGTATCTGATATTGACTCCCGATATGTTTAAAGCTCACTATTAGCACTGAAAGTAAAACTTTCAAGGCATGTAGAGAGTGATTTGCATACTTGGCTATCTCATTTTATCGTTGTCCCTCACACCAATTACCATATAATATAAACAATATTCGCCATCGTGGCAGGAGTCAGTCATGTGAACTAGAGGTGGTGAGTCGGAAACCGGAACGCCTCACGAAACGGGCGAGAAATGAGTCTAGTTTCGGCAAGTGCCAATTAGCCTATCGAAACCGGGGCGAAACGACCTCTCATTGACTCTCGTTTCGGCTTCATGCAAATTCACCTAGTGAGAGAGTCTGTTCCGGCTCGTTCCGGTTCGTTCCGCTTGCGATTGGAACCACCGGTGCTATCGCTTTTACAACAACAAAAATTGAAAATAAGCTCAAATTTTTTGGTTGTCAATAGAGATAGGTCAAAGACTATTACCTCGAAATAAAAGTAATGGTAAGATATATCTCAGCTGTGAAAATGGAGATATACATTTTCAGCATTCTCTGCTGTTTGATATTTCATAATATATTAATTTTAAAAATATTTATATTATTTATTTCAAAAATTATTTTATGTAATTTTTCCAATTTTCTAAATCAAGCTGAATATAAATCAATCAAACTGATCTTTTCAGTCAATGTATAGAATTTATCAAGGAATACAACCATGTTATGTTGGCCATACTACATAAGTTCATTATTGCGTAGTGATCGCGCAATCGAATTACACATTTTTGAAAAATTGTATTTCTTTAGTCAAAAGTCCTTTTCTTCTGAAACATTGTGAAAGGTGTAGAACCCCACTAGGGCTACACAGTCACACAATCTGGAATGGCTCCCATTCCGACTTCAAGCTGTAGCAGGGTTGCAACTTTGACCCCCAAACTTTATAACTCAGCTTCTAGATGTGCTGTATGATGCATTGCAAAGCTGCTTGCACAGGAACCATAATTTTAGAAGGCCTGTCCTCTGAACGGTAGAGACCAGGGCTGGGATTTCCGATTTTCCGATTTTTCGAATTTTCCGATTTTCCGATTTTCCGAAAATTTTTCGGAAAATTCGGAAAATTTCTTGTGACCAAAATACATTGAATAAAATATTTTTCCCATGTAAATATACATTAAAAACCAAAAATCAGTACTAAATTTTTTTTCATTTCGATTTTTTATATGTATGCTGACCAAAGTATACTGTACTAAAAATGACCATCAATCCTGATAATTGGCAACTCTTTCCTAAACCAGATTCGCAACCTTTGACCTAATGGTATGACAAAATTCTTTTTTTTCTTTCTCCCCTATTCGCGCTTGCTTTTCTCCTAAGTATCATTGCTCTTCTCCTGTACCTGTGGATGTAGAGGATGTTTAGTTCTGCTATATCATTTCGCTTAATCTCTCTCCGTCATGAAAATATTGAGCAGTTGCACATTCAAAAAAATTAACACCAGAGAATGCGAACTCAATAGTTTACCAACGATGCTGTTATATTTTTATATTTTGATTTTCAAAATAAACTTGCTGCAAATATCGCTTTTAGTATTTGCAGAACAATAACAACTTTAAAGAAAATATTTTCGGAAATTTCCGATTTTCCAATTTTCCGAAAATATTTTTTCCGAACAGCCCTGGTAGGTCCTCCCAACAAAAATTATTTTATGCCCTGAGGGCAAATGGCGAGCTATGACTACCATATTCAGGGGATAAACATTACTCGCCATTATGATCATTCCATCACTTAGAACGGGTCGTTAGCACATCTAGACGCTGAGTTATAAAGTTTGGGGGTCAACGTTGCAACCCTGCTACAGCTAGAAATCGGAGTCGGAGCCATTCCGGATTGTTTGACTGTGCAGCCCTGGCAGGGTTCTCCACTCTCAAAATGTTTCAGAAGAACAGGACTTTTGACTAAAGAAATAATTTTTTTCAAAAAGGAGTAATTAGATTGCGCTATCACTACGCAATAATGAACTAATGTAATATCACCAACACATCATGGTTGCATTCCTTAAAGAAGGGGACCCACGAGTTTTTTCGTGACTAAACTGGCCAGGCAGAACTGTAGATCACATCTCCCTGCATACAAAAACAATTTTCTCTAAAATTTTAGGTGCACAGGAATGTCGTAATCCGAGCATAAAGTTCATTGATCCCCCAGGGAAATGCGCGAGTTTTTGAATTTGCATATAAAGAAAATTGCAAACGAGAATCGAACCCACGTAGCGCGGTTACTAGCGCTAACTACTAACCACTGAGCTACACGCTCTATGCACCCATTCGCTCATATTTAATAGAGAACATAATGCCACTTCCTATGCCCCATGTTCTTCTTGTCAATAGTGCACTGCAAATCTCGTGGGTCCCCTTCTTTAATAAATTCTGTACATTGACTCAAAAGATCTGCTCGATTGCCTTCCTGGATCAAAAGTTATAAAAAATTGTAAAATTATCCGGAGACTTGTTGCCTACATTGTATATTGATTTCATGTGTAACATACAGTGCTGGCCAATATTCTATCATATTTTGGTTTTTCAGCCATTACTTTTTTCGTAGTCAACCGTTTCTCTTCATTTTTTAGTATGTTTGTAGAAATGATACTGTGATATAGTGACCCCATTTTTATCGAGATTGGATCACATACAACAGAATAGTGGTCAATTTACGAAAAATGACAATTTTCAGCGAATTCAGCACCTGTGCATATCGGCCATTGGGGTCACCGGGGCACCTTGGATTCAGTTCTACGTGTGGAATCTGTGTGCTGCAATGACTGTTGGAAAGTATCAAGGTGTGGGGTTGATCAGGTTATCGACGAAGGAGGCGAGAATCGCAGCCGAAGCGCGTTGAAGCTGCTCGGATTTCTCGGCCGCGTTCTTTTGCTTTATCTTCCTTCTATCCCTTCACAGCACGCTCCAATACCTCCCATATGTGCAGGATGATGTTCAGGAAACATGATTTACTATATCCATCCATCTACCGGACCCTACTACGGCGTAACTAGGCGACAACATGTGGTGGACCAGCACTTGAGACCGTTATCCATCACCATAACGAAGGCGTGGCGTGGACCCAAGACATTAGCGTCTTCTTCCAGATGTTCTCGAAGCTATAGCGATCGTAAATGCCCTACATCCGAAACCGGGGACCCATTCCGCGGCGGGAGAAGCATCCCCGAACAAGAATCGAAAAGCACTAGTGATAAGGGCCCCGCTACCATCTGTTCTGGACCCGCGAGGAGTGATATATGGTGGTCAGGACCGACGACAGCGTGCACTACCTCTTCGGTAGTGACTGTACGAAGTGGGTTCGTCGTCCTACTGGCTTTTTATTCGACCTCAAGTAACATTCCCCCGACGGTCAGGCATGTTGGTGGCAGTGTCCTTATCTGGAGATACTTCTCCCGCAGCGGAATGGGTCCCCGGTTTCGGATGTAGGGCATTTACGATCGCTACAACTTCGAGAACATCTGAGAGAAGATGATGCTGCCCTGGGTCCGCGCCACGCACCTTCGTTATGGCGCAGAATATAGATCTCAAGAACAGGTCCGCCCCATTTTTCCGCCAAGTTTCGTCGAAGTAGGGTCCGGGAAATGTACAAACATAGTCAATCATACAACCTGAGCATCATCCTGCACATTTGGGAGTAGTTGGAGCGTGCTGTGAAGGAATATAAGGAACAGAACACGGCCGAGAGGTTCTAGTAGATTCAGCGCACTTCTGCCGCGATTCTCGCCTCCACCTTCGACACCCTGATCAACCCCATGCCTTGATACTTTCACTCAGTCATTGCCGCATACAGATTCCACACGTAGAACTGAATCCAAGTTGCCCCGGTGCCGTCAATGGCCGATATGCACAGGTGCTGAATTCGCTGAAAATTGTTATTTTTCGTAAATTGACCACTATTCTGTTGTATGTGATCCAATCTCGATAAAAATAGGGTCACTATATCACAGTATCACCTACACAAACATACTAAAAATGAAGAGAAACGGTTGACTACGAAAAAAAGTTATGGCTGAAAAACCAAAATATGATATTGGCCAGCACTGTATAGTATACTATTTGTTAGAAGTTTTGTTGGATTATTGTTTTTCTTTTTACATTTCAGAGCAACGTTATATTTTCAAGCTATCGATATGATTTAGTATGCGGTATGTATTAGTATGTATTAGTATTAGTATGATTTAGTAAGGGGCGGGATAGCGTAGTGGTTGTGAGCGCTGCCTATAATCAGAGGATCACGAGTTCCATCCCCCGCCCTGAAAGATCCACCCAATACCGAGGGGGTTAAGAAATGTCGGAAGTGGTGTCAAAAACCACGATCTAAATCCTCCACTGTGAGCTCCAAGCACAGTTTGATCGTAGGCCATGGCCACTGGTCCTTCAGATCAGGATATGCCCTCTCAGCCAATAGATTGGAGGCGCTAACACTGCGACTCAGCGGTATAGTGTAACTCCACAATATGACAGACTTATCCTCATTTCAATATCAATCATGTAGGCAGTAATTAAGTGTTCTATTTCTTCTTTCACCGTATACTTGTACTATTTATATATACATATCAGGGCTGTGCGTAAAATCTTTTTCGTAAAATTTTCGTAAAACCTAATTTTACGACTTTTTTTCTCGTAAAATTCGTAAATTTTTTTTACGTCAAAATTATAAAAAAAATGTCCAACGGAATTTAGTGATAAAAGAAATAAAACCCTCGAATATTCATAAACGGCTCTCTTATACAAGGGACAGACGATAAACAAGATGTTATAGCAAAAAACTAGAAGACAATTATGTATGCATCCCCCAAAGATTGATTTTCCGCCAAGTCTTGGCAATAATTATACCAATTATTCAGTTTTTTTACGACGTAAAAATTTTACGAAAAAAAGTCGTAAAATCGTAAAACGTAAAATGCACAGCCCTGATACATATATTTTCCACGAAGTTCCGAATCGTAGTTTAAAGGGTAGAAAAAAGAAATCACATCTATAATATAATACAATTCTAATGGAAAAGACTTGCAATTATTGACCGGACTATGAATTTATTATTGATTTTTATGATTTGATTGTTTATTTTTTATATTAATTTCTAATAAATGCAAACAGTATCGGTGAATGACTATAGTTGCGCGCGTAAGTAAACGGTGAGCATGTTTTTCAAACAACGAAAATATAACGCAAATTCAAGCACTTAAAATGAGGCATGTGATCTTTTTTGATACTGTAGCATGGAAGCCGTCTAAATTGAAAAAAAAAACGATCCTACAGTAGCGGCCAAAAGTATTCGGAAAACAAATATTTTTCTCATTTTTAAGGTACAGGAAGTACCTGCTCATCCATTCTGTTTAACATCAAAATGTCTTCTATATATATTAGACGACAGTTCGCTTGTATTTCACGAAATTTCGAGTTCTTCCAGAGTTATAATTGGACAAATGAGGTCGAAAATTGTTAGTACTCGATTTTTTCAGACTATCAAAAAAATTAAAATGACTTTTTGGGGAACTAAAAGAGCATCGGTAGTCATTGTACTATAGGGTTAATCTTCTGTCTTCATGATAGTTGTCGTGGCAAGGTCTGAACCTAATCCGACAAATTCTAAGAATTTCGAAAAAAAATTTGGAAAAAATCCTTACAATTTTCGACTTCATTTCTCCAACTACAACTTCTCTCGAAGAACTCGAAAGTTTGTAGCCTGCAGCTTCACTGAAAACAGAGTTATGACATTTTACTCAATTTCAGGAGCGTGGGAAATTTCGATTTTTTCACATTAATGACTTACAAAGGAATGGTCTCAATTCGGCCTGGCCTTATGAGATGTCAATAGTGTGACTGAAATTAGTTATATATGCTGATCGCAAAACCGTTTTTAGACAGTGCCTAATCGACATGAGCATCGAGAAAATCGATATTGAAATTTGGCTTTTTTGGCTGATTCGAAAGTTCATGCTATCTCCTAGACTAAAATATCCCGATGGGTTCGTTAACTCATCAATCAACTATCGAGACAACGACCTGCTTTCCTATTTTCTTTTCTGGTTTTCATAATAACAGCAAAATATTTCAATCTTTCGACAAGAACAAAATTAGCAAAAGAAAATTGCTTCAATGAGGATCGAACCCGTGGCAATCAAAAGTGAACGTGGACACTTTATCCACTACACT
Source organism: Parapristionchus giblindavisi (assembly GCA_943737045.1). NCBI lineage: Eukaryota > Metazoa > Nematoda > Chromadorea > Rhabditida > Diplogasteridae > Parapristionchus > Parapristionchus giblindavisi. Next base: position 734,187 of record CALSFV010000235.1, read on the forward strand.
ACGGAAGTAGATGTCTTGATGGCTGATAGATGAGCTAATGAACCCATCGGGATAGTTTAGTGTAGGAGACCATGCGAACTTTCGAATCGACCAGCCAGCCAAGAAAGGCAAATTTCAAGATCGATTTTCTCGAAGCTCAGCTCGATTAGACACTGTCTAAAAACGGATTTGCGATCGGCATATATAACTAATTTTAGTCACACTATTGACATCTCATAAGGTCAGGCCGAATTGAGACCATTCCCTTGTTAGCTCGAATTGATGGCATAGCGGATTCTACTCCTCACTAAATGTCGTTCATACACTGCTAATAACAAGTCTCAGAAAAATCCCGCTGAGGAAATAATCACTGGAACTAGAAATGAACTTTTGAACTTGGAAAAATCAGCAAAACACTATATCGCATAGCAGGCATCGAACAATGAACGAACCAAATGAAAAAAGAGCAACTAGAGTCCGCCAAATGGATAAAGAAAGAGATATTTAAATGAGATCGTCACAGGACTATTCTTAGTTATACTTTTCTTTTTCATTACTTCTCCGGTATTGTTTACTCGCGGGGCACACCGTTCAATCCCGTGGTGTACCTCGCGAGGTACACCGCGGGGTAGAGCACTTAGACGGGGTACCTCGCGAGCTGCAGCCTCTAGACGGGGAGCCCCGCGAGGCGGGCGACGGCGAGATTTGATGTCCACCCCGCGAGGCACGCCGTCACTTCCACACCGTGGTGCACCTCGCGGTGTACCCCGCGAGATTTGGCCTCTCAACGGGGAGCCCCGCGAGCAAAAAATACCGGAGTTGTCATAATTTCAATCGGATATATCTCTTATTCGCTCGCAATGGTGAGTGGTCCGGCGCCTATTCGATATCAATTTCACGTTGTTGATAACGACAAAAAGTTTTACAAGTGTAAAATTTGTAAAATTCAGTTAAAACCGAGTTGATATCAAAAGCCCTAGATTTCGCGATTTTCATTATCGATTTTCTCGAAACACATACACATTTGAGATTTCTTAGTAATGGTGTCTTATCAGAATCACATACTGATTCGAATGGTAAACGTCACTAGTTTATCTCCACGGGAGTGTCTTTGCATTCCCCTGTAATCAGAATAGCCACTTTTTATTATATGACGACATAAATAACGCTCGTTTTTCGCTTTCCAAAAAATTAGTCGCAAAAATTTAATAAAGCATGGAGAATTCTAGAAATATTTTCCATTCTCATCTGTCACCTTCTGCCTTCTACCCGGCAGTTTGTGGATCAATTCGTGATAAAAGGACTAGTGCAAATTCCGGAAATAAGTGCCAAGTACGCTATGGATAGTGGCTCGGTCTTTGACGCTTTGCCCTTTGAGGAAGTGATCGAGCCTCGCGAAGAGATGACAACCATAGTCGGCAAGGTCGGGTGAGTACGGAGGGTGGTAGAGTATAGTTCAGTCATATCCCGCTAGCTCAGCCTGGGACGTTCTTTTGGTATGAGGTCGAGCGTTGTCATGTTGAAATTAGATCCGAGTGTCCTTCCCGTGTGATTGTTCGAGGTGGAGTCTTAACTTCCGTTGTTGGAGAGTGTAGACATGTGTCGTGACAGTCGTACCGTCGGGGAGGAGTTCCCAGTACTCGACTCCCCGTACCAAATAGCAGATACACAACATCACTTTTTGGGGGTAAAAATCGAGTTTGGGAGCATCTGCTGGTTCGTGCTTACTGAATCACAGTCTCCTTGGCTCTTCGTAATCGTAGAGCACCAACTTTTCATCACCAGTTAAAAGGTTGACTAGCCAAACAATCCGGCGATGTAGAGTTAGAAAACTCTTTGCCATGTCCAGTAGGCGATCCTTGGGGTAGTCGGCTAGGACGTGGGGTAGACATCTTCCCTATTTTCACCTATTTCCGAGAGTGTGAAGGCCATATACCACAGTGGTCTGGTTGAACCCCAAGTGTCATTGCTAAATCACTGCTACCGATATACTGATCAGCCTCTTCCTCTTGCAGTATTCGATCGAGATCCACACCCGGTAGGTGACTGGGTTGGTCTTCATCTTCGAGGGAAAAGTCCTGTTTCTCGAATTTGTCGACTCACTTTCTCTCCACTGTTACGTGAGGCACATGTGAGGGGTACACCTCTGTTAGGCGATGTTGGAAGTCAGGGTGTTTCAAGCCGGAGAAGAAGAGGAATAAAATAACATTGCGAATGTGAATTCCGTCAGGGGCGAAATTGTGCGGTTTTCTCGTCTGGAAGACACGCGGGAACTGAATAGAAAACAACCACAGAATACTCGAGGGGCCCCCTCTCCATCGTATTCGGGATGGAGGTTGGCAATAACAACAGTGCAAGAACGAGGCGACTGAAGTTGAGACAAAAAAGCGATTGTTACTTATGTCGTCACCTAATAAATATCTAAAAAAATAGTGATAACTAATACAATGAATTCTGAATTTTGTTTCATTTCAGCTATGCACGCTTAATCTCTCAAATCTAACAAAAAATTGAGAGGCAAATCCCCTGTTTAGTAAATAAATATGTCTCATATTCAATGTATTTCAACAACGATTCTACTGCAAGAAGCATCACACATTTATAGACACATTTGGGAATACAATGTAATTTGCTGTAAATGTTATCTTATAAATGGTGACAGAGGGGGCCGGATGACGGGACCAGCATCGGTGTTCCTTTCTTCTCACTATTCAGCACGCACGAAGTCGTTATCATTTAGGATTGCGTCGTTGTGCGCCTTTTTCCACCTTATCTTGGCTGAATCGATATTTGATATATGAGTATGCAAAGAAGTTTCTGTTAAATTAGTGTAAATTATTAAATTATTTGATTATTTGATAATTATTTGATAAAATTATTAAATTATTTGTTAAATTATTTGAGAACAATAATCGCGAAGTGATTTTTTTTTCTCGGGGATCGCAAAAATGTGCACTCGAAAGGAGATGAATGTTAATTGGATTCGAGAAGTTTCTAGGGGTCTGATATTTCAAAACTTGAAATGTACTAACACTTTCACTTCAAGTACACTTGTAAGTCTACTTCAAGTAAAACGTAAGTCTACTTAAAGTGAGACAGAAGACTACTTTACGTTGCCTCACTCAATGGTCTCTTCATTGCGCACACTATTTCTCTGTTCTCTAACAACGAGAGAGCGTTGCGCGTCGAAGAGACTATTGAGTGAGGTTACGCTCCCTAAAATAAGTAGACCTAAAGTAAAATTCAAGAAGGGTACACTTAATTTAATTTATCATACATCAAATAAGGTCCGAGGCATCCCCTCGGATTTCACAGAAAAAAGGAAGCCAGGCGATTTTGTAGTTCAGTAATAGTAAAAAAGTAATGGTTCAAAACTGAAAGTTCTAAAATGAAATTATACCCGAAGAGTCCTTAGGCGGTGGGATGGGAGTCGGGATAGACGTCTTCGTCGATTTCGAAGAATGCGTCAAAACTGGAGGATCAACCGAGCTCTTCGTCGTCGACTTATTCTAGGATAAAAAACTTATAATTAAATTATTCTTTATTAAATGAATTAATTAAGTTGTACAATCCATGTTAGTAAACATGCTGATACGATTATGGTTGAAATTGTAACAACGAGAATGAATTAAGTGAATTATGAAATTAAACAAAGAGAACAAGTTGTTTACCTCGCTGCTCAGAAAATCACCGTCGCCAACAGAAAGTGGTTGAGCTGAAAAAAAATTACTGCACCATAGTAGCAAGCATTTCAATAACGGATTTCACGATCTCATATGGAAACCAACTCTGTTATTTCCAAACTAGTAGACACAGACTAGCACTTTCCTGTTAGTTTACTCGAAGTGAAAGGAAATTTGACGAAATGCATTACCGTATTATACACCACTTCTAGTAAACTTACGTTTAACTAGCCGTAGACTTGCAAGTAGCCGTAGACTTGCAAGTCTACGGCTAGTGGGAATGATAAGTAAACTACTAGTTTGAAAATGCCTGAGAATAGGAACTTCCAACGAATTGCCGAATGTGTTTTTATATAATAGTGATAAAAAGTTGGGAAAGGGGGAGACGGTGGCGATAGTGCATTCAAAAGTAAAGAGATGTTTAAAAAAATATTAATTTCGTTGCATTTGTACAGACCATAGACGTGCATGGTTCTCAATTTGGAGTTCCGTTTTGAACGAAACAACATAAAAAGTTTAAAGTGCTCAATATCACATAGATTCCTGTGGAGTGTGAATCCCCTAGACACCACAGATCCCGCGTGCCCACTCAACCCCCCCCCCCCCCCCCCCCCCCCCCGCCCCGTCATTTGCTGAAACAATATTTGTTAATTGAAATCAAGAGGTTTCTAGGGGTTATCAACTCGGGAAAACGTGTTTTCCTGTTGTTTCAAGACAGATAAAGGGGAAGTGGTACCTCGTGAATTCGCGCAAAAAAAGGAAGCCATGCGATTTTGTTGTTCAGGAATAGTAAAAAAGTAATGGTTCAAAACTGAAAGTTCTAAAATGTTGTAATACCCGAAAAGTCTTTAGTCGGTGGGATGGGAGTCAGAATGCACGTCTTCGTCGACTTCGAAGAATGAGTCAAAACTGGAGGATCAACCGGGCTCTTCGTCGTAGTTTTCTTCTATAATAATATCTTTATTAAATGAATTAATTAAGTTGTACAAATCTTGGTTTGCATGTACGTTAAAGTTAAAACTAGATGCTGCTAGTGAATATTGAATTAATAATTGATTTTAATTATGCCTTATGGTATTTTAAAGTGTAGAAATTTAATTAGCTTGCACGTTTTTAAACTTAATGTTTTCAAACTTTGAATAAATCATGCTTAATTGTGCAAGCAAAGGCGCGAAATTTTGAAAATATGAAAGTTCGGCAATAGATTTCGAACACACGACGTTACGCTAACTAGTGAGCACTTTTACCACTGCGCTACGGGATTGATGAATTGTCGTGCTATAATAATTTCATGCATATCACTTGTCCCTTGCATAACAGTTATGTTATGTATTTGCATAGACTTTCGAGAGCCTCCATCTTTAAAAGGCAAAGAGTTTACAATAATAAAGATAACCATCTATTTTATGGTGTTATCTTCTACCTGCCTTACACAATGTAACACCGTACACTACAGTATATTTATCGCTAAGTGTCCATCTTGATTCAAACATTTATGAATCTTAAAATACCCTCCGAGGTCAGATAAATTTATTATTATTACTAAATAATATATTTATCTTCTCTAAACGGAGCAAAAAACGAGAAGATAGATCATGGTATATGTACTGATGGAAAACAATAAAGAAGAGACAAACTGCAAATTACTTAATCACAATTTTTAGAGTATTACAAAATATTGAAGAGTTGGCAACGGCTATTATTGATCATACCTTTCTACAGAGGAAACATCCAAGTCCTATGCCAACGCCGGCAACGAGTATAGCCGCGCCCACGCCAATGAAAATGAACGTGTAAGGTATCTCACTTCTGCAAAAACATAAATTCACAGTTAACCGCGATAAACCGCATAATAAAATCTCAATTAATTGATTAACAAGTCAAATCAACAATCTTCACGCACTGATTCGATGCTGCAGAAGAAGTGGTCGACTCTGGAAAAAAAACAACAACAACATAACGATGGACTAGTGTCTTTCTTTACCTTTGTTCTTGATACAGTATACATGAGAGTCCTTGAGTACATCAACACCCATCATCCACTGTCCAGTGGTCGTGTTGCAGGTCGCAGTGGTTACTTCCTGTAATTATTGATTGCTATAATTTAATTTAATTTATCATACATTGAATAAGTGCGACGACAAGTGATAAATAGATAGCGTGAATTATGTTTAGGCGACGGGATAGAAGCAATACAGGTACATCGGCGGGAAGACAGACTTTGGTGTTTATTTTATTGCGAGACCACAGCCATTTCTAGAAACATCGAATTGGATACTTCTCTGGTATTTTCAAACTAGTAGTTTGCTTATCCTTCACACTAGCCGTAAACTTGCAAGTCTACGGCTAGTTAAACGTAAGTTTGTTAGAAGTGTTGTATAATACGGTAATCCATTTCGTGAAATGTGCTTGCATTTGTAGTAAACTAACAGCAAACTGCTAGTGTGTGACGTAACGAAAGTAAACTACTAGTTTGGAAATACCATAGTGTGTCGCAATCGGAAAGCATTGTTCTATAGATTACTGTAGAAAGTTACTGTTATTCCTGCACGTTAGCTATCGAATATTGATCGATGGTTACCATAATTGGCCACATTAAATTGAATACAGTGCTCTTTTTTGGTTTCCACATGTGACCCAAAATACTACTAGCATCGATGGCTCGATATATTCCACGCTAGTGGGCTGTGCTTTGGTTTTATTTTTTTATTTAGATAACGTGTAATACCTTGGCATCGTGCCCCTTAGACTGCACGAGCAGATGATGAGTGGCTGGGCAAGAATGCGTGTTATTCGCATAGGTCGGCTTAAAATAATGAATAATTGACAATCAATATTTACTGACTCGCCTTTAGACAATCCTCTTCGGCGTCACCAGGACAGTCGAATATTGTAGATGAAGAGATCATAGTGCAATCCACTAAATAAAAATATATAATGTAATTTATTAAATGTACAATTAAAGAAAAATGTTTAATTTTCGCATTTATTATGACACTTCAGATTAAGGTGTGAAATTCCAGAAATGATTTTATTTCCCATCCATTTTATGAACGCTGATTTCATTTCATGTTCGCGAAATTTCTCGAATGCTTTCTTTTAATTCTTCAACACTCGAGAATAATTTATAGTAATTAAATCTTCGAGATTTCGTATCTCAATGTCGAATTTCAATCTCACACTTCACTCTGGTATTTTTTTCCTACCAGGAACCCCCTAAATTTCCAACCAGGCCACCGGCAAGGTTCCTGGTAGGAAACGCTACCGGGTTCCTGGTAGCCTAGCAGGTATTTGCATTATTCACTTCTCAAGGATGTATTTGCTTCTTACAATTAGACTAATGAGTTAACACCGTCACTTCAGGTGCAGTGGAATAGCTATTTTCATTTTGTTTATCTTGGTAGAGTAGATAAAGTTTGAAACCAACCCTTGTCGACGCATTTGATGTCATCGAAACGAGTGTGAGCCGATTTATAGTAGTACAAAGCATTGGTAATATTTGATCGGGCAGAGCACTTTAGTAGATTGGAAGGATGAAGTTGGCCTTGAACAAGCATCTTCCGAGGACACTACAAAATAGTTTCATAAAATAAGATGTAATTTGAAAATTTTTTCTCGGACATTGCGAGAGAGCGTTGCGAGATGGAGACGCCGTCATAATTGGGGTTCTTTTTGTTCTCATACCACACCTTGTACTCGAAGCATGGCACGTCCCAGTCTGTTGATGCCAAAGATGGATTACATAGTGTACATCCTGAAAAGATAGATCAATTATCGATTTATTGATTTTAATAATAATAATAATTATTATTATTACTATTATTATTAAATAATAATAATTACTATTATTCCTTCAATAGAACACATCGACGATGGTAAAGGGGACGGGATGGGAATATTTAGTAACGATCTCACTCTTTCGGCTGCATGTAACGCGAGCAGTTGAGGAGAGAAGGACTGAGTGGCGAGTGGCATCCTTCATATAGAACGAACAGTATTCACTCGTTAAGATAGCACCGTTCATCCATTTGCCATCTCCTTTGTGATATCTCAAGTTATTATATTATTGTGGGGGTAATTGTTATTATTATGATCATGCATGCGAAATGGGTTTTGTACCCAAACTAATAAAAACATGGGGAAAATCAATGATGTAATGACATTTTTGGATTTTTCAAATTTTTCTGTTTTTTCAGCTTTTGTTTTCTTATTTTACAAAAAAATGTTCTGTCCCAGCCCTCGCTAGGAACGCTCTCGTATGAATCAGTGTGGCGAAGGCCAGATGGGTTTGGTGTGATTTAGAGGAATGATAGTCCAGAGGAAGGCGGAATATTTGGTTCCGAGTGTTACTTTTTACACCCACTCTAGTTATTAACAGATTTGGCATTTTCTTTTACAAGTACATTTTACACGTAGATTATATGCACATTTAAAAGAATTTATGAAAATTGCAAGATACAAGAGTGAACTACAGAATATATACTAAAATTGGAATCTACCGCGCAGCAGGGCCGGGATTTTTTGAAAATAATTTTAAAAAAAATTTGAAATCAAGAAATTTAAAAAAAATGGCTCAAAATTTTTTTGAAAAAATACTTTACTCTGTTTATAAGGATAATTAGCCACTCAAACACATTATTTTTATCAGAACATTGACAAAAACAGTCAACAACGCAATCAACAGAATTCTGAAACGTTAAAATTATGAAGCAATGATTTTAGATAGTAAGCTGTGAACGCTGTATTGTGGTATACCGTAGGAGTTTCTACCGTATACCAAAATCCTAGCCCGTAGATAAACTTTTTTAAATGATAAATTGGATGTATATGAGAGGAATCGCCAGAGGTTCGACCACCCCCCGGACATAGAAATTTCGACCCCCTGAAAAATTCAGATTAAGTACTTTGAACGATGCTCTATCGAACTGCGTTGGCCGAATTTGCATATCTGCTCTCATTTTCGAGTAGTGGTAGGTCAAAGTTGGCAGGTACGGTATTTTTGGCTCGAGTGTGCGTCAGAAAAATGATCAGAACTCCGTTCAAAATAATGATAGAAACTTTTCCAAAAAAAGCATCGAAAGAGGAGATCTTGGGCAACATTTCCCAGTTGATGACGTCATTTGTCGACCATGCGCCGGTGCGGGGCGGTCGGTTTTATGAAAAAGTGACGTAACTTTCCTAATCGGAAAAAGTGCACTTTTCTTCTATGCGCGTTTTGTTGCACCCATATGTGTCTAAAAATGATCCAAGTTTCAGAGGATTTGAGAAATGCAAAAAAAAATGGCGTTGATTTTAGTAACGCGACCTCGGACCTGTCAAAGGAAAGAACGGCTTATTCCTTTATCAAGAAGCAGCAAAGGAGCTAAAATGACTCAAAAACATCCGAAAATACATTACGAGCTCAAAATACCCATATATGACAGTTATTTGAAACACAAAATCACCGAGTTCCGAAAAATTTGAAAAAAACCATATTTTGCTTTTACACGTGAAAAAATACGTTTCAGTAATGTTAATTAATCTTTATAATATTTCTTATAATGTTTTTGAACATTTATGCTTTTGGAAGTGAAGGCCTACCTGCTCTTAGAGCCGAGATTTCCGCCATCGAGAATACACGCGCGCGCCCCAACTCCGCGCGACTGCTCATCATCCGCTCTCTCACTCCCACACGCTCTTTCGTGAACAGACAGGGAGAGAAAAAAAGGAGAAGGGAGACTAGCATCTGGCAACTACACGAAATGGAGATGTTAGAAAACTCTGAGCGAACAGAGTTGCATTTGAACAACAAAGAACGAGTGTGAGCCCCCAACCCCCCCAAACCTTCCTCGCGCGCTCTCTCTCTTCAAGGAATGATGAAGTACAATGTCAAAACTAATGTTAGATAAGATACATTTATTAGAGAAATCAGTCATAATTGAAAACAATTAACATTGAAATAACATATTACAAAGACATCCGTTGTATCATGTTGCTATGTTACTATTACTATTACTATGTTTAGTAAATCAATTCATCTCTCACCTTCCCCCCATCCCCATCCACCTCTATTTTAATAATTTTATTCTTTCACATATTTTTTTGCACTCGTACACTTTGTACTTGTTGAAACACCCTTGCGGTGTACGATAAATAAATAAATAAAATAAGCAAAATCATTCGAGGCGTCGAGGTAAAGAGGTACCGCTCTAAAAACACCGTGCGGGTTCGAACCCCGGTCCGATCCAAATCTTTTGCTGATTTTTACACACGCAGAAAACGTGTTCCAAGGTATTTTTTCGTGCTAATAATGATGAAACAAGTTGTTTTGAGTCATTCTGAGCTGGAAAACGTTCATTTTATGGCAACACATCGCGCGGAGTTGGGGCGCGCGCATGTAATTTCGATGGCGGAAATCTCGGCTCTAAGAGCAGGTAGGCCTTCACTTCCAAATGCATAAATGTTCAAAAACATTATATGAAATACTATAAAGATTAATTAACATTACTGAAACGTTTTTTTCACGTGGAAAAGCAAAATATGGTTTTTTTCAAATTTTTCGGAACTCGGTGATTTTGTGTTTCAAATAACTGTCATATATGGGTATTTTGAGCTCGTAATGTATTTTCGGATGTTTTTGAGTCATTTTAGCTCCTTTGCTGCTTCTTGATAAAGGAATAAGCCGTTCTTTCCTTTGACAGGTCCGAGGTCGCGTTACTAAAATCAACGCCATTTTTTTTGCATTTCTCAAATCCTCTGAAACTTGGATCATTTTTAGACACATATGGGTGCAACAAAACGCGCATAGAAGAAAAGTGCACTTTTTCCGATTAGGAAAGTTACGTCACTTTTTCATAAATCCAACCGCCCCGCACCGGCGCATGGTCGACAAATGACGTCATCAACTGGGAAATGTCGCCCAAGATCTCCTCTTTCGATGCTTTTTTTGGAAAAGTTTCTATCATTATTTTGAACGGAGTTCTGATCATTTTTCTGACGCACACTCGGGCCAAAAATACCGTACCTGCCAACTTTGACCTACCGCTACTCGAAAATGAGAGCAGATATGCAAATTCGGCCAACGCAGTTCGATAGAGCATCGTTCAAAGTACTTAATCTGAATTTTTCAGGGGGTCGAAATTTCTATGTCCGCGGACCCTCCGAAACGGTCGATTTTCTCGCGATTCCTGTCATATACAAATCACCTCATAAAGTAGTTTTTGGGACACGAATGCTTGTTAGCTTGTGAGAACTGGCCAGGCTCCGTACATTCTTCATCTTCGGGGCAATCGATGACCCCGCCGAATAGTGCCTGGTCTGTGGAATTGTCGCATTTCACTGAAAATCAGCAATATCTAGATGTATTCAATCGATAGACGAGTACTTTTATTAACAACATGGCCGTATTTGACAAGATTAATGGGCGAATGAGTGGGAGACTTCAGCCCCGTGTCTGAGAAGGTCAGATCCGCAGAAATTGGAAACTCCTTCTCGAGATAGGGAAGCTGAAATGTAATGAGTTTGTTGTTATCGAGAGTTCATATTATTTCCACTTATACACATATAAATAATTAAGAAAAATTAACATAATTACTATTGGCTTAGAAGAACTGATAGTAAAGGAACAGTTTGTAGAACGATGAGAAGGATCGGATGTGTCGGTGATATTGACTGAAAAGGAAATCATTTTAGCAATTGCGCTTTAAAAAATTTAGTTCTCCCAATCCCTAACCTAGTCAAAACTCCGCTCTCAATCTGGGCTTTTACAATAGAGTAGCTATTCTTTGCATATAAAAAACAACCTACTAAAAGATGGCAAAATGCTCAAAGTTCAATTGGCAAAAGAGACTGTCAATTAACAATATCGTCGCATATTACTGGTAAGTTATCACATTAAAGAAAAAAAAAACTACAAAAGCCATGCGTCTTCTTCTGTTGATCTGCTACATGAAATGTGGATAAACCTTTTTCAAATTCTGTAATCTAATCAAAAGACAGAATTTATTTTATTTTAGAAATTTTTGGTGCTAATTTTTTTTTATTATAAAGTTCCCAGAACTTTTGATGATTTTCATCGTTTTTCAAATGTTTATTTATGAAGGAAATTCAGAAAACGAATTAAAGAAAAATTGTTTGAAAAAATGGATTTGGAAAAACGTGAAAATCAGTTCACTAAAATATTATTAAAGAAGATGAATAAGGATATTTGGAGTACGCTATTGCCATAAAGAACGTGGGACATATGTAGTGACTTTATTTTCGCCATCAGATTTCAGAGGTTGAGCACGTAGCGCATGTAGCTCAGTGTTTTGTAGTCAGTCATTCCAACGTTGCCACTAGGGTTCGATTTCCGTTTGCAATCTCACCAGGACGTTACAACGGTGGTAATAACCGAACACATTTAGTAACTTTTGCATACGAGTATTGAATGCATATATAAGAGGCCTTAGAATAAGAAACTGGCGTAGAATGAAAAGAACCAGGGTTTCAGCCAAATCTGACAACGTCGGATTTGGCACAAGAGGGCTGACAATTTAGACGTTTTCATTGTTGGCATTTCGCTGAAGCTGCCTGTCTGTCAAATGTGCAAAGTGCTTATTTGGCATGTGAACCGTCAACCAAATTATAAAGCTTCATTATTGACAATCGGTAAAATACAGTCGATGGACAAAAATGAACAATGCAATGTTGGCAGAGAGGGTGTGGACACAGAACTGACAATTGTGATGGGATCATAATTGGCAGACTAGATCATTGGGGCTAAAATTGAGAGCATTGGAAAGATGACAAATTTGCAGCCGTCAATGTTGGCAACATTCTCAAAGTGTCGTTCTGCCAATATATAAGTTGTCATAATTGGCGTTTTCCGAAAAATTCTAAAGTGCCAATTCTGACATCGTCCAATTTGGCAATAGATGTAAAATATCGGAATGCCATTTTTGATTCTTTCATTATTGGCAGAAATGCTTAATTCAGAATTAGCCAAATATGACATCGTCATAAATGGCAGAAATTTCGCGCAGTTGATAACATGCCAAATTTGACATCGTCATAATTGGGACAAATATGACGGCGTCGAATTTGGCGAAGTCGTGAGAGTGACAAAAATGACGAAGTCAAATTTGGCGAAGTCATGAGCGTGCCAAAAATGACGACGTCAAAGTTGGGACAAATTCGACGAAGTCAAATTTGGCGAAGTCATGAGCGGGCCAAAAATGACGACGTCAAATTTGGCGAAGTCATGAGCGTGCCAAAAATGACGAAGTCAAAATTGGCGAAGTCATGACCGTGCCAAAAATGACGAAGTCAAAATTGGCGAAGTCATGAGCGTGCCAAAAATGACGACGTCAAAATTGGCGAAGTCATGAGCGTGCCAAAAATGACGACGTCAAATTTGGCGAAGTCATGAGCGTGCCAAAAATGACAACGTCAAAGTTGGGACAAATTCGACGAAGTCAAAGTTGGCAGACTGTTGCCAACTTTGACGTCGTCATTTTTGGCACATTTTTGAGAACTAGTAATGCTTCTTATTGAAATGATACAGCCTTTTGTGCACAAGACGCCGAGCGGCCACAGAAAGTGTAACGCGAAATTAGGCCCAAATTATGTCAAAATGGCTCAAATCTGATTGAAATCTTGAAAGGGACATGAGTGGGTTTCTTCGGAGCAGGCCAAACTTCGGAACAAACGAAAGGAAAATTTGAATAATAACAACTAGTAAAGAGCAATAAGAACAATAACAAAGACGTTTAGAGTAGCACATCATGATCGAGTTGTGTGCACGCGGCGCATCATTTATTTCGGAGCGAATGTCCGAATAGAGGTAGTGTTCAATAGCTTTTGAAGTGGGGATTTTCGAGTAGTTTAACACAATTCGATTATGATGCACTACAGAATGTTTTTTGGTAAACTATTAGGTATTACATAGAGAAGTAAACGTTACAAAAAAGGTGTGTGTGTACACAATTAAAAGAGGAATGGTAAGGGGTTTAGAGACTACCGAAGTCACATCATCAGGTCTCATCGTAGTTGCGGTCCTTCTCTTCTTCGTCTCTTCTTCTTCTCCATTGATGATCACGAAGGCGCATCGTCATCGTCATTCCTGTAAAAGAAAACAAACATAAATAAATAAATATTGATTTTCACAGAGCTTGCTCTTACTGGTACTCCGGGTTTGCAGGGTAATATTAGAGTAAGTAGCGTGAAAAAGTAACTTACTTTATACTTACTTTTTTCACTATATGCTCATGAAAGAGTAAAACAGCAACAAAAAAGTAAGTATAAAGTAAGTTACATTTGCGCACTACTTACTATGATATTACCATGCAAAACTGGAGTACCGTATTTTGAAGACCGCATTTTTGATCTTATAAGAGTGTATTTGGAAGATAGAACACCTGTGCTTGGTGTGAAAAGGTGCACACGTGATTTTCAAGAAACTGTAAAATATCAAGGTACAGTGTAGGCAACAAGTCTCCGGACACTTTTACATTTTTTTATAACTTTTGATCCAGGAAAGCAATCAAACTGATCTTTTCAGTCAATGTACAGAATTTATTAAGGAATACAACCATGATGTGTTGGTGATGTAACATTAGTTCATTATTGCGTAGTGGTGACGCAATCGAATTATACTTTTTTGTAAAATTTTATTTCTTTAGTCGGAAGTCCTGTTCTTCTGAAACATTATGAGAGTGTAGAACCCCACTAGGGCTGCACAGCCAAACAATCCGGAATGGCTCCGACTCCGATTTCAAGCTGTAGCAGGGTTTCAACTTTGACTCCCATACTTTATAACTCAGCTTCTAGATGTGCTGACGACCCGTACTAAGTGCTAAAATGATGCTAGTGGCGAGTAATGTTTATCCCCAGATTATGGTAGTTATAGATCGTCATTTGTCCTCAGGGCATAAAATAATTTTTTTTTGTTGGGATGACCGATTTTGAAACCCTACAGTTCAGAATGCAGGTCTTCTAAAATTATGGTTCGTACGCAAGCAGCTTTGCAATGTGTCATATATTTATTTCCCTTATTTTGGTTTGGTTCCGATTCCTTTCAGACCCATAGCAAAAGTTATGCTGAGGTCTACTCGATGCGCGCTCTTGTGCTTTCTCTCTCACTGCTCTCATCCCTGGGCCTCTATTGATGAAATCTCTTATTTGCAAAGCACCTATGCATGTTAGAGATGTTCACAAAAGTTTTTACACTATTGCTGAACTTCGATCTTTGATCTTTGGATTTCGAACTTTGATCGCTGAAACCGAGTAGACCTTAGCATAACTTTTTCTACGGGCCTGAAGGGAATCGGAACCAAACCAACATAAGGGAAATAAATATATGATACATGTCCAAGCTGCTTGCGCAGGAATCATAATTTTAGAAGAACTGCCCTCTGAACTGTAGTGTCTCAAAATCGGTCATCCCAACAAAAAAATTAATTTATGCCCTGAGGGCAAATGACGATCTATAACTACCATAATCTGGGGATAAACATTACTCGCCACTAGCATCGTTTTAGCACTTAGAACGGGTCGTTAGCACATCTAGAAGCTGATGCGTTAAAATGTAGTGGAAAACCGAAGAAAGCGACTTTCCGAGTGTTAAAATGTACCCTGGAAAACAGAAAATGGAAAGTCGATATTTGAATTCGCGGGCGCGAATAATGTGCGGGAATTCAAATTCCGACTTCTCGACTGCCAATTTATATGTTTAAAAACGAAAGTAAATCCGGAATTCCTTTTTCTTTCACTTTTCGTCTTCTTTTGACATCGGAAACTCGCAGTCGCGAATGAAAATTTGAATTCCCGCACATTATTCGTTCCCGCGAATTCAAATATCGACTTTCCATTTTCGGTTTTCCAGGATGCATTTTAACACTCGGAAGGTCGCTTTTTTCTGTTTACCACCACATTTTAACGCGTCATGAGTTATAAAGTTTGGGGGACAAAGTTGCAACCCTGCTACAGCTTGAAATCGGAGTCGGAGCCATTCCGGATTGTTTGACTGTGCAGCCCTAGTGGTGTACTGCACTCTTATAATGTTTCAGAAGAACAGGACTTTCGACTAAAGAAATAAAAATTTTCAAAAAAGTGTAATTCGATTGCGTCATCACTACGCAATAATGAACTAATGTTACATCACCAACACATCATGGTTGTATTCCTTAATAAATTCTGTACATTGACTGAAAAGATCAGTTTGATTGCTTTCCTGGATCAAAAGTTATAAAAAAATGTAAAAGTGTCCGGAGACTTGTTGCCTACACTGTACCTTGATATTTTACAGTTTCTTGAAAATCACGTGTGCACCTTTTCACACCAAGCACAGGTGTTCTATCTTCCAAATACACTCTTATAAGATCAAAAATGCGGTCTTCAAAATACGGTACTCCAGTTTTGCATGGTAATATCATAGTAAGTAGTGCGCAAATGTAACTTACTTTATACTTACTTTTTTGTGAAAAAAGTAAGTATAAAGTAAGTTACTTTTTCACGCTACTTACTCTAATATTACCCTGCAAACCCGGAGTACCAGTAAGAGCAAGCTCTGTGAAAATCAATATTTATTTATTTATGTTTGTTTTCTTTTACAGGAATGACGATGACGATGCGCCTTCGTGATCATCAATGGAGAAGAAGAAGAGACGAAGAAGAGAAGGACCGCAACTACGATGAGACCTGATGATGTGACTTCGGTAGTCTCTAAACCCCTTACCATTCCTCTTTTAATTGTGTACACACACACCTTTTTTGTAACGTTTACTTCTCTATGTAATACCTAATAGTTTACCAAAAAACATTCTGTAGTGCATCATAATCGAATTGTGTTAAACTACTCGAAAATCCCCACTTCAAAAGCTATTGAACACTACCTCTATTCGGACATTCGCTCCGAAATAAATGATGCGCCGCGTGCACACAACTCGATCATGATGTGCTACTCTAAACGTCTTTGTTATTGTTCTTATTGCTCTTTACTAGTTGTTATTATTCAAATTTTCCTTTCGTTTGTTCCGAAGTTTGGCCTGCTCCGAAGAAACCCACTCATGTCCCTTTCAAGATTTCAATCAGATTTGAGCCATTTTGACATAATTTGGGCCTAATTTCGCGTTACACTTTCTGTGGCCGCTCGGCGTCTTGTGCACAAAAGGCTGTATCATTTCAATAAGAAGCATTACTAGTTCTCAAAAATGTGCCAAAAATGACGACGTCAAAGTTGGCAACAGTCTGCCAACTTTGACTTCGTCGAATTTGTCCCAACTTTGACGTTGTCATTTTTGGCACGCTCATGACTTCGCCAATTTTGACGTCGTCATTTTTGGCACGCTCATGACTTCGCCAATTTTGACTTCGTCATTTTTGGCACGGTCATGACTTCGCCAATTTTGACTTCGTCATTTTTGGCACGCTCATGACTTCGCCAAATTTGACGTCGTCATTTTTGGCCCGCTCATGACTTCGCCAAATTTGACTTCGTCGAATTTGTCCCAACTTTGACGTCGTCATTTTTGGCACGCTCATGGCTTCGCCAAATTTGACTTCGTCATTTTTGTCACTCTTACGACTTCGCCAAATTCGACGCCGTCATATTTGTCCCAATTATGACGATGTCAAATTTGGCATGTTATCGACTGCGCGAAATTTCTGCCATTTATGACGATGTCATATTTGGCGAATTCTTGATTAAGTCTTTCTGGCAATAATGAAAGAGTCAAAAATGGCATTTCGAAATTTTACATCTATTGCCAAATTTGAACATTGCAACTTGGCATTCAATCCGAAAATGTAACTTGCCAAATCTGATCTCATCATAATTGGCAGAAATGAATTTGAGCATTTCCGCCAATTGTGCTTCCTTCATTATTGGCAATGCCAACATTTACTTTGTCAAATTTGTCTCCATAGTCCCTGACAAAATGGCTATCGTCATTTTTGGCAACACCCCCTACCTCACCCTCTTGCCAATTATTCACAATGCATTTTTGGCAGCGAGAAGTCTGCCAACATTGAACATTGCTTTGTTGTCAATTTGTTGTATCCCACTAGAAGACAATAAATAAAGTATCAATATTGGCAAATGTACAATTTCATGCACATGACAACATTGCACACTGCTTTATTGGCATGCCAAATCCGACGTTGTCAGATTTGGCTGAAAACCTGGTTCTTTTCATTCTACGCCAGTTTCTTATTCTAAGGCCTCTTATATGCTCTCTTGATTTTCAGATCTTGAAGTATTTCACTAGACTGATTGAAACAAATTCAATATACATCTTGATGAAAGTCTACATCACATGAGGTGCCCTTTTCCAGGAAATTCTAACTTATTGCATTAGACAATGGTTGCTCTTTTGAACTTAAAACGTACTGAATGACTTATTGAATGCAGAGACTAGTCCTTTACTGTCGCACGAGATCAGATTCGTTTCGTTCCACTCAAGTTTCACTCCAGCTTTTATCGTTGTATCAATCATTGAGAATTGCCAAAGGAAAGCAGATAGTGCCCTAAATTGTATGAAATGATTTAGTTGCAAACACACAGCTCCGATAAAATTAAATTTTTTTTTAAATTAAAAAAAAAACAAACCTGATCGATATTGCACGATTGCACGTTCCCGCGTTGAGTAAATGTTCTCCATTTCTGTATTCAACGAGGTCGCTGGGACTTTGCTGATTGATAATCTTACATGACAAATCAACGAAGCATTTCTGCGAATGATTTGTTTTAAATTACAACATTCATTAGTCACATTTTATCAAATGTTCTAACTAAAAACAAGATTGTTATATCTTAATCAATAGAAAAAATATCATAAAAATAATATATTGTATATATATGAAACAATACAGGTTTATAAAGCAAAAACAATGGATAACTGAAAACTCTCGACATAGATTGAATGAGGATAATATTGGACAGGATATGTGTTTGATTATATGGGCAAGAAATTTAAATTTTAAAAAAATCGGATAACGCTAAAATGAACAAAATTGAATCTTACCATTGATTGTTCACATTGGGAGAAATCAATCGAATGCACCAGAGAATATTGAATGAATAGTAAGCCATATATGGCTAAGTAGACGATCATCCTAGAAATATCAACGATGAGATGTAAGTTCTGGAGAAAGAGGTCGAAAATTGACGAGCCTCTAAGGATAGTCAAAATGATAAAAGAAACCTTAATCGACAGAATTCAATGAAGATTAAAAAACGTGAACCAATCTATAGGAATGGTGGATGGTATAATGAAAAGAAGAAGAATGGACGATGATTGTTTAATTCATTACGCAAATAAGTTATTGTTTTAATTTTTCATGATTTCGGAGTGGAATTTTTTTTTAATACTGGACTTTATACTCGGCCAAAACCGGACAAAACAATGTATAGTGTTCAAATCATGAAAAAAGAAACAGGAGGCGAGAGTATGTGAAACGGGGAGACTTAATATGAATATGGGGAGAATCATCCAAGTATCGACATTGTAATTGATCTTTCCCGTTGTTAAAGAATTCACTGAACTTGGAATTAAAGATCTGACAACGAATAGTTTACAAAAGAGAGCGAAAAAAGTTTGCACGTGTGCCAAAATGCCCATCTTGCGGCGGATATTTGAGACGGGTTGACTCACAAAAGCGATAAATCGCAGATTTTGAAAGTTGATTCTTACTAAGTCGACCATGCTTATTATCGCTATGTAGGTCACTTCCCGTAGTTTCTTCCATCACAAAAACCATTCCCTAGTCAGGCCGCGCAGGTCCACTGTGGATTTCATATTACATTTTACATTATAACAACTTTATTCAGCTATTGTTATAATGTAAAATGTAATCGGTTCATTTAGTTTCATATATAGAAACTAAATGAACCGATTGGCTTGAAATTTAAATCATAAACAGCACAAACCATAATGATGAAAATATAAACAATTGAGCTCGCCGTAACCGTGCAAACGCATTTTGTATCACCATAATTGAGAGATCATGTATGAGGAAATTGATATTCGTTCAGGAGGAGGTGCCTCTTTATCGATAATAGTTAAAGGGACGGTATCCCTTGGAGTACTCTGGGAACTCTTTGAGCCCTGGGAACGGTCCTTCCTTCATCTAGTATAATATTGAGCGTATAAAAATCACTTGTTTTATTTGTAGAAGAGATTATTTCTTGTTTTGCATGGTTCAGAAACTATTCCGATCTCTTTTATATCAAATAACGCGCGGCGAAGGTCAGCCGGGTTAGGTGAGAGGCAGCGGAGAGACAATCGAGAGGCGGAGCGAGATCTAGCCTTTGAGCGACTTCCGTTCTTTAGAGCACAGTGTCATTTTCATATGCAAGTATGTACATTTTATACGCAAAATACTTGATTTGAATAAATTGATTGACTGATCTCTTGGGGAATTATATGTATCTACGTTCAACTTCGTGTCAGATCCCCGCACGGAAAAGTCGAACTAGAGCATTTCAAAGAAGTCAACAAAAATCACAACCCGATCTGGCATTCGAATCCTTCAAGCACCGCGAAACAGAGCGCCCTAGACCACTTGGCCAGCTAGAGATGTGTCTGTCCTAGATACGACACATTTGCATAATCTGGTTAAATTAAGAGGCAGCACAGACATTCCCTATGTAAATCAAAATTCGATTTGCATACACTGCATTAATATTAGATTTGCATCAAATATCGATGATCCAGCCAAGCTCCAGCGTGGAAATCAATCGCGCATTCCTTAAACTACAGTATGATGATTCGTCAATTCGGACGCAAATGATTATCATCCAGTCTGCTATTATTCCTCGGCTCTCATTCGACCCAGTTCCGCTCAACAGCAATATTCGGACTACGCACACTATGATGCAGGGCTGGGATTTTTTTGTTTGGTATTTTTTTCTTTTTTTTGGGTTTTTTTGGGTTTTTGAGAATTTTTTGTTTGGTATTTTTTTTGTTTGGTTTTTCTGTAAAAACCAAAAAATAACAAAAAAAACGGATATATAAAATTAACAAAAAATTTGCTTGAAATGTTAGTTTGTGATCAGCTTTGTTGGTAATTTTTTACCGCAAGATAATTTTGGGAACTGTAATATTACGAAACAGTTTTAAAGAAGGGGACCCTAAGTTTTTTCGTGATCAAACTGACCGCCACGACTATAGATATCTCAATAAATACAAAACTAATTTTCTGTAAAATTATAGATGCCCCGGAATACGGTAATCCGTGCTAAATGTTCGTTTTTGCACCAAGGGAATGCAAGGGACAACGGGCCTTTTCGAATTTTAAAGATGAATATATAGAGAAATGTAAACGGGAATCGAAAATGCGTGGCGCGGCTACAAGCGCTGACTACTAACAACTGAGCTACACTGGCTACACTTTCGTCTCTCGAATCTAATAGAGAACAGAATGTCACATAATTGTACCCACGTTCTTCATGATAATAGCGAAGCACAATTTCCAGATTTCCTTTCTTTGACCAATCAATAAAATTCTGCCGATAACGAATCAATAGCGAATTTAGCTTCTATCTTTGATTTAGTTGTTAATTTTAAGAATTTTAACTCTCAATTAAGAGTAGTTGTTATTTGAAGGAAGACTAACACGAGATAAAAATTTTATTAAGAGATGAAAATTTTCTCGGAAAAGTGGGGAAAAAATAATTTTATTGTCTTTTTTTTTGTTTTTTTTTGTTTGGTGAGAAATTTTTTTTGTTAGACCCAAACAAAAAATTTTTTGGCCGAAAAATTTTTTTGTCCCAGCCCTGCTATGGTGCATTCGTACGCTACTGTTTAAAGGGAGCGTGACCTCTCTCAATGACCTCTTCATAGCGCATACTATTTTTCTGTTCTCTAACAACGATAGAGCGTCGAGCGTTGAAGAGTGGTGTTAGCCCCTTGAATGACAAAATCAGGCAGAGAGGATGAACGAGAACACGAAGAGAAAGAAACTAAACTTTCTATATTCATCTTTTATACAACTTTCTATTTTTATATTCTATACTGATGATTATATATCATTTGTATTTGCCTTATTCTTCTTTCCCTCAATTCAATTCAATCATTTATCATATCAGACATGCATTAATGCATTCCCTCATCGCTCTTCTTCTTCTTCATTCTTTTTTATTCTTCCGTCTTACCATTCTTTTTTTGCAGGAGAAATTAATGCCTGTAAAATAAAGAGATTAATTAATTTAAATTTTTAAAAAAATGTAGACTATTTTCATCCTTTAAATAAAAGTCAAAAACAAACGAACACTTTCGTCCTTGATCTTGATGCCAACATCGGCAAGCTTTAGATTCTGCAAGTAATCGATTAGAACATAAATATCGACCATTACTAGGTGTAACACAGCTATCGTAAACAGAAGCTAAGAGATTTTATAATCTCCGTTCAGGTGAATCGTAGATAAAGAAAGCGAGAGAATTGTTACGAAAGTTTCAATTTAGGTCGGGCTGTTTTGGGAATATAACAGCACTCACCTCTAGGTATGTACCCTTTCGTCCCGTGGAAATGGACGCATCGTCTATTTTGGAACTTCTAGTCTTCTGTAATACGCAAACTTTTATCAACTTTGCACTCTGATTATGGCAACTTTCATTACGGTTCACAAAGAAAAATCCCTAGCAACGTCCTCTTAATTTACACAATGCCTACGCGTCGTTCGACGCAGGTTTGTGGGATGTCTGCTCCCAGGCCGAAAGCCCTGAGAGACCAGAGAATATAGGAAGTTACGATCGATGCCTTATATTGATCGACGGGCACGGTAACTTTTTTACTGAACCCATATGTTCTCCCATGGCTTTCCACTCGGGTACGAACATCGAGGGTGATCGCACTGTCGCGAGCCAGTGTCAAACACCACATGTGTCGTGCAAATGTTCCACGGTTTCATCCAATTCATCCCTCCTAGGTAAGGTCAAGCGGGAACATGCTCGTTCCCTTATATGTACATAGATGAGTGGAAAGGTATACTTCAAATATATAAAAGAAATATTTTTCCAGAATAAATAAATCATATATCAGCCAGTTTTTGATGATTTAAATTGCTAAAATATAAATTATGGTATCTCCGAAAAGCAGAAAAACTTACTTCATATTCTTCAACGCCTTTGCCAATTGTCACGACTGCATTTTTCTCAGGCGCCATCTCGATTGGGCCGTGGAAAGATTTTCCAGGAGTGTTATCGTCTTCGAATATGTTTTTCTGCAATTTATTTTTAGGGATGGGATTTGATGGGGGGGGGGGGGGGCGAAGAGAGGTGACGGATTTGCAACCGAAATTGGCGCGTTAGACTACTGTACATTTCGTTGATCTTTGATCTTTTCAGAGTTGACAACATTTGCACAACATTTCAAATTTTAGCATAGAATGGCCATATACGCATATTTTGTATAATGGGACATTGAAAAATAATGGATTGACATCGAAAGTCTTGCTTCGTATGAGTATAATTCAGAAGCAAGTTATGGCCTGTTGCGCAAAAAAAGACGTTTTCTGGTTGCTCAAATTAGGTTGCGGAACTGCTTTATTAACGAATGATGAAGAGTACCGTCAAAACAAAAAAAGTAATACATTTATGAAAAATTTTGACTAAAGATCAGGGTTTTGTAAACTTTGAATCATCTGGATGATAAGGTAGTGGATCTGTATGATTGTCCAAATGATCAATTACTTTTACTTTATTTATTTATTTATTTCAAATATATTCGTGAACTCATTTATGGCAGAGTCAGAGAATCGCGCGGCGACGGCGGCAAAAGCGCGGAATTTATATTGTTCGGACAGTTTTAATTCTGTAATGGGATTTGTTACAACATTCCAGTTTTGTAAACATTCACAATTAGGCAGTCAGATCCTACAGCATGCTATTTTTTTCTCCGCAGCTCTCCCTCTGGTATTTTGCCACTTAAAGTCTGCTTAAACTTTCCCACTTTAAGTAGACTTTAAGTAAACTTAAAGTGAGACGTAAGTCTACTTAAAGTGGTGTGGTATACTGTAATGCATTTCGTCAAATGTTCTTTCATTTAAAGTTTACTTAAAGTCTACTTAAAGTCTGTGACGTAGTTTAAGTAGACTTTAAGTGGCAAAATACCAGAGCCTGATAATTTTTTTTGCGGTTATCCTATATAAGGGCATTGATCAAACACATCCACACCAGGGCTGGGCGTCAAATGAAAATTTGAGGGATTCGTAAAAACGTCAATTTGAAGATTAGAAAATCCGTCAAATTCGTCAAAATATTGCAAATGCTTCTTGCGTAATTCAAAATCATCTTTTAACAAGGGTTTTCAACTGAAAGCAACAAAAAAAGCACAACGACTTGATAAAAACATCGAGTCGTAGATAATTACTGAAAATCCTAATTCTGGATATTCTTATTTCATGAAGAAAAGCGATTTTGTTCATTACTGACCATTTACAGTTTTTCATAGAAATAAGAGGAGACGAAAAATATATAATTTAAAAATTACATATTATTGTTGATTATTCTCGAACATTTCAGCTTTTATTGTCGCTTTAATTTTTGACGGATTTGACGGATAAAATGTGACGGTTTCCTTCAAAAACTAATGGATACCATCAATCCGACAAATATGTCAAAACGTCAAAAGTCAAATCCCAGCCCTGAGCCACACTAATAAACAATACATGAAGATTGCGAAAATACTACAAAAATATCAACATCGTCAATGCCAGAAATTGATTTTGTCTCAATTTGTCACAAGTGTTTCACTTTTTCATCGTTTTGAAATTCTTCGCACCCTCTTGCCCTTTTTGGTTTCGTTCCATTTAAAAGATGTGAAGATTGTAAAGACTTACAAACTCTGTTCCTTCGCGCTTCCTGAACTTCAGGTTACCATTAAAGTTAAATTGGTCCGCCGTCGGTGGCCTGAGCGATTTTTCAGGCTCTAAAATAAACTTTAACACCACTGAGTAGGATTCCGCTGTCTAGAACCCCTGGCCGAAACAGCGGGGCCGTATCTATTATATATTGCATGTTATATAGTATTACTATAGTACATTTGTATGATTTTATATACAGTGTAGCCTAAAAGTCATGGGACACTTTTTCAACTTTTCATAACTTTTGATCCAGGAAAGCAATCAAGCTGATCTTTTGAGTCAATGTACAGAATTTATCAAATGATACAACCATGATGTGTTGGTGTAATTAAATTAGTTCACTGTTGCATAGTACTGATTCTATCGAAATGCACTTTTTTTGAAAAATTACATTTCTTTGGTGAAAGGCGCTGTTCTTCTGAATCACTGTGAGAGTGTAGACATATAATAGGGCTGCACAGTCAAACAATCCGGAATGGCTCTGACTCCGATTTCGAGCTGTAGCTTTGTTGCAACTTTGACCCCCAAAATTTATAACAGCTTCTAGATGTGCTAACGACCCGCTCTAAGTGCTGAAATGATTCTAGTGGCGAGTAACGTTTATCCCCAGGTTATGGTAGTCAAAGCTCGACATTTGCCCTCAAGGCATTAAATATTTTTTTGGAGGAGGACTGAATTTGAGACCCTACCGTTCAGAGGCCGGGTCTTCTAAAAATATGGCTCCTGCGCAAGCAGCTTTATAATGTATCATATACTTATTTCCCTTATTTTGGTTTAGTTCCGATTCCTTTTAGACCCGTAGCTAAAGTTATGCTGAGGTCTACTCGGTTTCAGCGATCAAAGATCAAAATACAATGATCAAAGATCGAAGTTCAGCAATAGTATAAAACTTTTGTGAACATCTCTAACATGCATAGGTGCTGTGAAAATAAAAGATTTCATCAATAGAGGGCCGGGAACGAGAGAAGTGAGAGAGAAAGCACAAGAGCGCGCACCGAGTAGACCTCAGCATAACTTTAGCTACGGGTCTAAAAGGAATCGAAACTAAACCAAAATAAGGGAAATAAATATATGATACATTACAAAGCTGCTTGCGCAGGAGCCATATTTTTAGAATGCCCGCCCTCTGAACGGTAGGGTCTCAAATTCAGTCCTCCTTCAAAAAAATTATTTTATGCCCTGAGGGCAAATGTCGAGCTTTGACTACCATAATCTGGGGATAAACGTTACTCGCCAATAGAATCATTTCAGCACTTAGAGAGGGTCGTTAGCACATCTAGAAGCTGAGTTATAAATTTTGGGGGTCAAAGTTGCAACAAAGCTACAGCTCGAAATCGGAGTCAGAGCCATTCCGGATTGTTTGACTGTGCAGCCCTATTATATGTCTACACTCTCACAGTGATTCAGAAGAACAGCGCCTTTCACCAAAGAAATGTAATTTTTCAAAAAAGTGTATTTCGATAGAATCAGTACTATGCAACAGTGAACTAATTTAATTACACCAACACATCATGGTTGTATCCCTTGATAAATTCTGTACATTGACTCAAAAGATCATCTTGATTGCTTTCCTGGATTAAAAGTTATAAAAAGTTGAAAAAGCGTCCCATGACTTTTAGGCTACACTGTACTGTACTTCACGTAGAATTTTCCATTTTTGCTATATTCAAGACTTTTGGTACTTTTCCAAGGGAATGCCACCTTATTCCAATATGTGAACGAATGGACTGCAAAAAAGGAGGATTTTCGACTGACTCCATATTGAGAAAATTTCCGCTAAAAAAAAAACTACGCCATGTTCAAAAGCAAAGGACAAATGAGCAAATCCGAGCGACGATGTGAGTAATATCGGGCTACACAAATATCCAATTAAAAGCTAGTATTTTTTTCTATTCAAATGAAATATCCGTACTTTCGTGATTTATTACCTACCAGACATGAAAATCTAATGGTCTCGTGATCCAACGTATCGCGACCAATCTAACCAGACGCTACGCAGATGCTTTGCAAATTTGCGAAAAAAAACAGACCCAAATTGGAAAACTATCTTAGTTTTTAAGCATAATAATACTACTACTTTATTATACAGGTATGTAATAAAAGGTAAAGGTAAAGGTACAACCCGTTATTCAAGGCACACGAAGTCCTGCGGGTGATCACTGCTATGCCAGCGATCGATAAAGATCGCTGGTATGTAATACACATTACATATTTGGACAAAAACAAGGAAATAATTGAATAGATATTTTATTATACCACAAAATGTTTTTTTGTCGTTTATTCTTTGATCATCCCTCAACGGAATCTACCGGGGTTATTCCACCTTCGATTGTTAGAATACAAGAATAAAATCATTAGAAGCGATACCGTTAGGATCGATGAGCTCCGGCTGCATCTCTGCTGCAGTGGGAGGAACATCCTACGAGAAAAATATTAGGACAACTGAGGGTTTGCATCTAAGGTTTTCGTAATACGACATTTCGCTAACTACGAATTTCATAATTTTCATTATCTTTGTATGTTGAAAACTTTGATTTGTCAGCAAAAACATAGCAAAGGGACACCGGAGAACCAGAAATACTGCAAAATATCTTTCAAATTTGGTTCATTCATGATTGTGGCGATAAATGCGCCGAATCAGCTGGAAAAAATCGAGTACGGAATATTGACCAACTTCATGTACCACATTTTCTTCACTATTGTCGTGCGCTCTACGCTCGACAATAGTAGATTAGTGCATTATTAGAAGTGTCGATGTTCAGCAATCATTTCTTTCTAATTTTTTTAAAATTTTTTTTAGAATTTTCAAAACTACAGTAAACACATATATTAGCTACCGTAATCCTTACTATAATTTGGGACTCAATGCACTCCAAAATGTATGCCGATTTATACACTCAAGGCAAATTCTCTTAGATATAGGTTGTCTAACTGTTCAGCTATAGAGAAAGCTTAGCTTACTCCAAACTCTCTCAAAAAGACACGTTAAATAATACTCTCTCGCTCGAGATAGTAACGGGGACTGGAGTAAGCTAACTAACAATCTCAAAGTTATCTCACATTTGAGACAACGTTTCTCTAATTGTCGGATCTTAGATACCCTATGACTCAAATATGAGACAGTTTGCCGTTAGTGTACGTAGCGAAATTCAACATGCTTTTATCTAACAAAGTTAGGAAAATTAACAGCGCAAAACTCTCTCGAATATAATGATCTCTCGTTTGTCTTCAAAGACTAATGGCGCACTAAAAAATAGTGGAAAACGGAAAATGGCGACTTTCCAGGGTCTAAAAAAGTACACTGGAAAACCGAAAATTTGAATTCGCGGGCGCGAAAAAAGGTGCGGGAATTCAAATTCTGACCTTCTAAATGCGCTTTTCTGCGGTTTTAAGAAGGATTCTAAGTAGGAATTCAAGTTCCAATAATTATAAATGCGGAACAATGAAATTTTGGCTCATAATTTTAATTGCCGCACCTTTTTCGCACCCGCGAATTCAAATTTCGAGTTTCCATTTTAGGTTTTCCAGTGTACATTTTTAGACCCTGGAAAGTCGCCATTTTCCGTTTTCCACTATTTTTTAGTGCGCCATAATTGTTTGTGCAGAAATCTGTGTTTTACAGTGAGTTAACGGCTTTGTTTTTTTCAATAATTGACTTATGGAGAGTTGAGAAAAAACAATGCAGATAGGATAAATAGCAGGTTACTAAAAGTACTTAAGGTACTCTGTTACTCAATATGGAGACCACCTAATGATCATGAAAATGTCAAATACCTTGATGACAATGGACCAACCTTGTATCGCATTCATCACTAACATCAAATGCAATACGCCGGGTTCGAACCCTTCAAACTCGAATGTCAGGGTTCGAACCCTACACGGCAAAAAAGATTATTGGTGTTTAAATTTTAAGAAGAAACAGTTGGAACATTTTTACTTTATTTGCTGATTTCTCCTTAGATGATGTATCCTTAGCTAATTTCTCCTTAGGTTCCTTAACTTCTGCCGCTGATTTCTGCAGAAATAAGAATAGTATTTACGATATCAGCAAGTTACCCCACGCATTTACCATACTCCATCTTTTTACGGTATGCATGTACCACAGACATTCTAACTACACTACCAGGATACTGAAGGTACTTAAGGTACATATAACGCGTTTTGAAGAAAGGGACTATCGAGATTTTTCGTGACTAAACTGGCCAGGCAGAACTATAGATCATAACTGCTTGTATCCAAAAAAAACAATTTTCTCTTAAATGTTAGGTGCCCTGGAATACCGTAATCCGAGCTCAAAGTGCGTTGTTATGACAATAAATCATCAGAGAACGGGCGCATTTTCAAATATGAGGGATAAATATATTGAAAATTGCAAATTAGAAACGAACCCGCGTGGCGCGGATTCAAAGCGCCGGCTACTAACCACTGACATGTGAACTACATTCTCTATGCGCTCAATCTCTCAATTCTAAAAACTCCTGTTTCCCCTTCTTTAACATATAAATTTAAAGAACAAACTTGTAGAAGACTCTTTTGACTCTTGCTCTTTGAACCAGACGGGGCGGACTCGACTTGGTCGTTGGAAGTGGCTTTCTTAATGAGAATATTATTTTTACTAAAGATGGAGACCGTCTAATGATGATGAAAATCTCAAATACTTTGATGACAACCTTGTATCGCCTTTACAGAAACGCATTACAGAAACGATACAGGAACATTTAAATTTCAAGAACAAACATTTTTAGCACTCTTAGTCTGGCTCTTTAAAGCAGACGGAGTGGTCTGCACTGGGCCGTCGACTGGGCCGTTGGAAGCGGCCTTCTTCTGCGTAAATGAGAATATTATTAATGATATCATCATGCACATTTACAATACAATACCCCATCTCTTTACAGTATCCATGTACCACAGACCCTCTAGACACAGTATCCATCCAGCACATACTTTTCGGCGCCAGATCAGATAAACTGCAATCGCTACTGCGATAACAATTATCAATCCTATTACAACGAAAATGATCCAATAGGGAAACTTGTTCCTGCAATAAAACATTAAGATAAATCGACAATTTTTTAAAATGATTAAAAATTGAATTAAAAATTAAAATGTAAAATAAATTAATCAATAAATTGCTTAAATTTTTAGACATAGCGTTTCAATCAATCGATAAACATGATCATAATACTGTATCTGTGGAATTAGCACATAATACATACTCAGATGCTGCAGAAGAAGCGGTAGTAGATTCTGCAACAAACAATTATCGTATATTATTAATATAATTTATTGATCGTGGAACATTCAATTAAATCATGGCGAGAAATCAATAATAATATTCGGCGACGTGTAACTTTTCCACTGCTTAATAGTCACTTTCATCACCTTTATTCTTGATACAGTATACATGAGAGTCCTTGATAACATCAACTCCCACCATCCACTGTCCAGTCGTCGTATTGCAGGTCGCAGTGGCTCCCTCCTGTAATCAAAATTATTGATTGGTATACAAGTGCTCTTCTGACTCTGAATCTAGCATAGAAACTCTTCTGGTTTCTTTTATTAGGGCGTGATTCTTTTATTAAAAACTAAAGCCCGCGAAAATTCGAAGCATGGGTGTTCATAGTATATTGTAGAGCTTTAAAAGGCGTTCTCGGTAAGAATGCAGTGAACGGTATGGAAGATGGCGCAATTGGTGAAAATCGTTTCTGTGTTAAAATGTAATTCGCGCAAGCCATTGAAATTATTATTTATGTCTAGGGTAACTGACTACAGTACTCCTGAGGACATTGGAGGTTTCGCATAAGACCCAAAATACTACGAGCACGTTTACACTCTTGTGGATTTTGATTAGGTTTCGTTCAAATGTTTCATCCATTTATTACTTGCAATACCTTGACATCTTTTCTCTTAGACTGCACGTATAGATGGTGAGTGGCTGGGCATGAGTGCGTGTTATTCTCATTGGTAGTCTTTAAAATAATCAATAATTGATATAAGATCCAAAATGCTAATGTAATAAACAAATATTGATTGACTCTCCTTTAGACACTCCTCTTTGGCGTCATCAGGACATTCGAATACTGTAGATGGAGATATCTTAGCGCAATCCGCTAAATAAAACATTAATGTTCTGTAATTCGTTAATTGCTAAATTTAAGATGATCGTCCTATATGAATAGGCAGTGACATTCGAGATATGAGATCTTGAACTGATCATCTATTACTACTCGAAATTAATTTCATTAAAATCGAGATCTCGAGTATAATTCGAGGAAAAAAAGTTCGAGAATGATTCCAGATTTTCTCTTCCATTCAAACTTTTATGCGTTGGAAATATCGAATAATTTTGAGCTCTGGAAAATTCCTCGAGATCTCGTATCTCAATCTCAAATGTCGCACCTCACTTCAGATTCATTAGAAATGCTACTTTAAATTAATTTGTCTTGGTTGATTGGTAAATATCCAAAATACCAACATTTTTTGACGCATTGGATGTCTGATAAATGAACATGAGTCGAGTTAAAGGAGTACACAGCATTGGTAACATTTGACTCGGCAGAGCAGGTTAGTCGATTGGAAGGATGTAGTTTGCCATGTACCAGCATCTTCTGTGTGTGAGGACACTGCAAAATAGTTACATAAAATCAATTTAACTAATTCGATTAAACGAAAGAGAACATTTTAAATATTATATTACTGTATCAATTATAGAATTTTGAGTCTGCTCGGGAATACTTTAACGACGGTCTCTTCATATCTCACGACAGTTCTAACATTGACAGCGTTACGAAATGAAGAGACCGTGGGGTTCTATTGATGTGTATCACGCGTGTCGCGTAAGGTTCGAATAAACGGTGGCACATTGAAAAAGTCGAAAATGAGCAGAAGTCATTTTTCGGTAGCCCATATGGTCCCTAACAATATAGCAAGAGCTTTTGTGCATATCTTCATTTTCAACGTCGAGAGACGTCGTCAAACTTTTTTGACGCCAAAATCGGCCGACATTGGATTTGGACTTTGTATACATACCATACCTTGAACTCGAAGCATGGGTCATCCCATTGTTTTAATGATAAAGAAGGATTACACAATGTACATCCTGAAACGATTGATCAATTAAGGATTTTTTATCGATTCACAGTAACAATCGTACTCATTCGGCTGCACTTGACGCGAGCAACTTTGGGCAGAACATCGGAGGAATTCCCCATGTAGAATGAGCAATCTTTCTTCTTAAGTATATCACCTTTCTTCCATTTTCCATCTCCATTGTGATATCTAAAGGCACAATCATTATTTATGTATTTTGAATATTGTCATGAGAAAAAACCTCATAAAGTAGTTTTTGGGACAATTATACTCGTTAGTTGAGTGCTTAGGTGCGGGTGTACATTCTTCGTTCGAGGGGCAATCGGCTGACAGCGTTTCTTCTGTCGAATTCTCGCATATCACTGAAAATCAATAATCATACAACCATTATCGCTCGATAGTAGCGAACTCTTATTAGTCACGTATTGGTAGTGATCCAGAGGTACATTATCGTGCCAGTCATGTTTGTTGTTTGGGAGAGTTAATTTATGGTCCAAAGACAGAGGAAATGCTTTGTTGAGGTAGGGAACCTGCAAAGTATTTAAGTTGTCCTTATTTATTTATTTTCATATACAGCAACGGCCCAAAAAGGCAACATAAGAATGGAACATCGTGTTTTTTGAATATAACCTTTTTTTAAAAATTGATGAATCGTTCAACAAAATTTCAGGTACAGTACCACGACCGCATTATTTATTCGTAAAAATAAGCGAATTTTGGGAAATTAGACACTGGTCTACACCATTAATTTAATTTTTTAATTATTTTTTGTTGATTTTTCTGTGTCCTCCTTCTGTGTCCCTCAATTCCTCCTATTGGTTTCATCATCGTATGCGTACTTTCCAAAGAGTTTGATAACCGGTTGTGAATTGTTTATCTTGAGGTTTTTGACAAAATTTGATAAATATATTTTTTAATTTTTTAAGACTACTATCAATTGTAATATACCGTAGATTCGGGGTTAAATATACTTCTTTTTCATACATAATGTACATGCATGAACATCCTTCACACTTATCCCCTTATTCCACAATACCACACATAGTACCGTCCAAAAGTATACCAAAAGTACATTTTTCAGTGTAACTTAGCTTGTAGCCGACCAATCAGCCTAATGTTTTACAGTATCGGCGTAAAGTGATGAGACGCTTTTTCATTTTTTCATAACTTTTGATCCAGAAAAGCAATCAAGCTGATCTTTTCAGTCAATGTACAGAATTTATCAGGGAATATTACCATGATGTGTTGGTATAATTAAATTAGTTCACTGATGCGTAGTGATGACGCTATCGAAATACACTTTTTTGAAAAATTACATTTCTTTAGTGAAAGGTACTGTTCTTCTGAAACATTGTGAGAGTGGAGACACCCACTAGGGCTGCACAGTCACACAATCCGGAATGTCTTCAATTCCGATTTCAAGCTGTAGCAGAGTCGCAACTTTGACCCACAAAATTTATAACTCAGCTTCTAGATGTGCTAACGACCCGCTCTAAGTGCTGAAATTATGCTAGTGGCGAGTAATGCTTATCCCCAGATTATGGTTGTCATAGCTCTTCATTTGCCCTCAGGGCATAAAATAATTTTTTTGTTGGGAGGACCGAATTTGAGACCCTATCGTTCAGAGGGCGGGTCTTCTAAAATTATGGTTCCTGCGCAAGCAGCTTTGCAATATATCACATATTAATATCCCTTATTTTGGTTTAGTTCCGATTCCTTTCAGACCCGCAGCAAACGTTATGCTGAGGTCTACTCGGTGCGCGCTTTTGCGCTTTCTCTCTCATTGCTCTCACCCCTGGGCCTGTATTGATGAAATCTCTTATTTGCCATGCACCTATGAATGTTAGAGATGTTCACAAAAGTTTTTACACTATTGCTGAACTTCGATCTTTGATCTTTGGATTTTGATCTTTGATCGCTGAAACCGAGTAGACCTCAGCATAACTATAGCTACGGGTCTAAAAGGAATCGGAACTAAACAAAAATAAAGGAAATAAATAAATGATACATTACAATGCTGCTTGCGCAGGAACCATAATTTTAGAAGACCTGCCCTCTGAACGGTAGGGCATCAAAATCGTTCTTCCTAACAAAAAAAATATTTTATGCCCTGAGGGCAAATTACGAGCTATGACTACCGTAATCTGGGGATAAACATCACTCGCCACTAGCATCATTTTAACACATAGAACGGGTCGTTAGCACATCTAGAAGCTGAGTTATAAATTTTGGGGGTCAAAGTTGCGGCCCTGCTACAGCTTGAAATCGGAATCGGAGCCATTCCGGATTGTGTGACTGTGCAGCCCTAGTGGGTATCTCCACTCTCACAATGTTTCAGAAGAACAGTACCTTTCACTAAAGAAATGTAATTTTTTCAAAAAAGTGTATTTCGATAGCATCATCACTACGCATCAGTGAACTAATTTAATTATACCAACACATCGTGGTAATATTCCCTGATAAATTCTGTACATTGACTGAAAAGATCAGCTTGATTGCTTTTCTGGATCAAAAGTTATGAAAAAATGAAAAAGTGTCCCATGACTTTTAGGCTACACTGTAGGTCGGCGAAAGGAATCTCAGTCGATCTGATCGGCATACCATTGCTAGATGCAGAGTCATGAGTATGAAGTTGGCCGACCTCGCTTACAATTAGCAATACAAAACGGACGTCAAGACCATTTCCTGCTCTGCAAATCGTCCAATTCTGAAAAGCTCTGGCAGGCCTCCCCTGACAATGTCGAAGATCGACAGATTCATTACAAGAATCAGAAAGGCTAACTCCCGAAAATTCGAAGTCATGGAACGCTTGCAAAGTTAGCTTCGGGTAGTTTTCTTCCTGGAATACTCAGCCCGGAGTTATCTTTGAGCGCCCATACGTCAGCAGCACCTTCGTCAGCACCTCTATGTACTTTTCCTTACTGATAATGCCCTTATGCAGCAAGCAGATATCGCAGATTTTTGAAGAAAAAAAACACTTTTCGGAAGATGAATTGGCCTTCAGTTTTGCGAAATAGCTCAGCGTAAATGAAAATTACTAAAAAAATTACACTTAATTTCCGCATAATTAGACAACCAGATAAATAAATTGAACTGCAAACAACAGACGGGTTTGGTCGTAGTTTCGCGGGGAATTGCTGAAAGATTTCCGCAGATTTCTTGGGAGCGTACCTGAAGCCTTAGCAGGAAAGCGTATTTTCAGATCAAACTATGAAAATCAGTAGAAACTTCATTGATAAACGATAAATTAGATCTCGATAATAAATCTGACAACTTTTGGAGTCGCGCTCACAGTGCGTTTCAATTACACAAACAAGTTACAAAATAATTACCATTTCTTCGGAGGACTCGATAGCGAATGAACAATTTGTAGCACGGCTAGAAGGATCAGAAGTATCAGTGAGCCGGACTGAAAAAAGGAAAGAATTTCATATTTTATGTGGACAAACAGTGACGTGGTTCGCGGTCGTATACTTGGTAATGCTCCCAACTTGTCCTGGCCATATGAGATAGAAATAGCATGAATAGAATCAGTTCTCAATGCTGATTATGAATCCGCATTCAAACGTTGCCCAATCGAGCTGGGCTTCAGAAAATCGATATTGACATTCGACTAGTTCATTAGAAAATTCACACCTTATCTACATTATCCACCAAACCACACCAGCAGTTGTAGTTGATAGATGAGTTAATGAACGCATAAGGATTGTTTGTGCACGAAGTCACGATTTTCTCTTTTTTTCGAATCAGCTAGACGATTTTCAATATCGAATTTCTCGAAGCTCAGCTCTATTGGGCAACGTTTGAAAGCGGATTCGTAATCAGCATCGAAAACCGATTCTATTCATGCTTTTGCCATCTCATATGGCAACAACAAGTTGGGAGCATCCCTTTGTTAGGCACGCACCGTGCCGCCAGAGTAATGCGTTTACAAGACAAGTGTGTGAGACCAAAACCAATTGCAGCTTGAAACATACTAATCGATGAATTGAACAATGACTGGACTCGAGTACTGTTACATGTGACCAGTTCTTGTGCATTCCACTCAAGTTTTACTCCATCTCCAGGTTCTAGCGATTTATCAACAATTGCGAATTGCCAATGGAAAGCCGACAGTGCCCTTAATTAAAATCATTCATTGAGTTTAAAGCGCAGCTCTGATAAAAGTCTTAAAAGGCGCACCTAATCGATATGGCTCGATCGCAAGTTCCAGACGTAGCTAATGTGTCTAAATGCATGTAACTAATCAGATCGGAAGGCATTGTTGTGGTCTTGTCTTTGCATGACATATCAACGAAGCACACCTATAATTGAAATGTATAATAATATTTATGCGTTTTCAAGGAAACACGGTACAGAAAATAACAAATAATATAAAATGTGTGAATGAATGAGACGAACAGATAGAGATCGTTGAGATGATTTTTTTTGGTGAACACAAAAACTGTCGAAATTGAATTAATATGGGGAATAGGAAGATCATTTCAATCAATTTTCACTCAGGGAAAATAAAGGTAATCCGGTTTTTAGGTCGAACAAGAAGCCTTGCCGCTCTAGGAAAGAAGCTATTATGCCTGTAGTGAAAGCGTGAGCCTGGATTATTAAAATTGAGACCATTATGAGTTGTATAAGTGCGAAAGTAATATGGTTTTCGATTAGAGATTTTATATTTCCCTCTGATAAGTTTCATAGCTGATTTGATATCGATTTCTTCTCTTCGTGTTTCAAGGGTATCTAGATTTAGTTGTTTATTTCTTTGCATGCTTGAGGGCATTGAGTCCCATGTGGCATTGAAACAACGCATGAATATTCGTCTGGTAAAATAGTTTTGGACCCTTTCTAAGATCTTTTTATCTCCTATCTGATATGGATTGAAGACTATTGAAGCACTTTCTAGAATTGGTCTGATATAGATTGAGTACGTTTTTAACAGTACAGTCACGTTCTTGGTGAGTAATGCTCTAAGGATTATGTGGCAAGTATCATGATAATTTAAACTATAATATCATTTACTATATATTGAATAATGCACATGCGATCAAATATACAGCACGTGTTCATAAACGAACAAAGATGAAATTGTTTAGAAAAAATCTTACCATTGATACTCCACATTGGGAAAAGTCGATCGAATTAACCAGAGCATATTGAATGAATAATAAGCCATATATGGCTAAGTAGACGATCATCCTGGAAAGTTCAACGGTGAGATGGAACCAATAGAGAAGCTCATGTGGAGCTCGAGCTTTGACGAGCCTCCATGGAGCTTTATCGTCAAAATGTTCCATGAGCGACAAACCTGGATCTATCGATCGAGAAGGAAGATTTAAAAAGTTAACCAGTTTATAGAAATGGTGGATGATATAATAAAAAAGAAGAAGAATGGAACGATCATAATTCTATTACCTATGCAAATCATTAATTCTTTTCTCTTTTCATGTAATTTCGACGTGAACAGACGTAGTGGCCGAAACACCATGAAGCTTAAAGATGGAGGCCCTCGAATGTCTATGCAAATGTATAACATATCTATTATGCAAGGGACTAGTTATATGCAAGAAATTAGCACGACCATTCCATCAATCCCGTAGCGCCGTGGTAAAAGTGCTCACTAGTAAGCGTAACGTCACGGGTTCGAAACCTATTGCTGAACTTTCCTATTTTCAAAATTTCGCGTCTTTGCCTGTACATCAAGCATGGATTCATTCATGATTCTACGGTAGAACTGATAAGATTACGGTATGACAACCTTGATTACTATAGGGATGCATGGGTTACTGTAGAACTGATAAGATTACGGTATGACAACCTTGATTACTATAGGGATGCATGGGTTACTGTAGAACTGATAAGATTACGGTATGACAACCTTGATTACTATAGGGATGCATGGGTTACTGTAGAACTGATAAGATTACGGTATGACAACCTTGATTACTATAGGGATGCATGGGTTACTGTAGAACTGATAAGATTACGGTATGACATCCTTGATTACTATAGGGATGCATGGGTTACTGTAGAACTGATAAGATTACGGTATGACAACCTTGATTACTATAGGGATGCATGGGTTACTGTAGAACTGATAAGATTACGGTATGACAACCTTGATTACTATAGGGATGCATGTGTTACTGTAGAACTGATAAGATTACGGTATGACAACCTTGATTACTATAGGGATGCATGGGTTACTGTAGAACTGATAAGATTACGGTATGACAACCTTAATTACTATAGGGATGCATGGGTTACTGTAGAACTGATAAGATTACGGTATGACAACCTTGATTACTATAGGGATGCATGGGTTACTGTAGAACTGATAAGATTACGGTATGACAACCTTGATTACTATAGGGATGCATGGGTTACTGTAGAACTGATAAGATTACGGTATGACAACCTTGTTTACTATAGGGATGCATGGGTTACTGTAGAACTGATAAGATTACGGTATGACAACCTTGATTACTATAGGGATGCATGGGTTACTGTAGAACTGATAAGATTACGGTATGACAACCTTGATTACTATAGGGATGCATGGGTTACTGTAGAACTGATAAGATTACGGTATGACAACCTTGATTACTATAGGGATGCATGGGTTACTGTAGAACTGATAAGATTACGGTATGACAACTTTGATTACTATAGGGATGCATGGGTTACTGTAGAACTGATAAGATTACGGTATGACAACCTTGATTACTATAGGGATGCATGGGTTACTGTAGAACTGATAAGATTACGGTATGACAACCTTGATTACTATAGGGATGCATGTGTTACTGTAGAACTGATAAGATTACGGTATGACAACCTTGATTACTATAGGGATGCATGGGTTACTGTAGAACTGATAAGATTACGGTATGACAACCTTAATTACTATAGGGATGCATGGGTTACTGTAGAACTGATAAGATTACGGTATGACAACCTTGATTACTATAGGGATGCATGGGTTACTGTAGAACTGATAAGATTACGGTATGACAACCTTGATTACTATAGGGATGCATGGGTTACTGTAGAACTGATAAGATTACGGTATGACAACCTTGTTTACTATAGGGATGCATGGGTTACTGTAGAACTGATAAGATTACGGTATGACAACCTTGATTACTATAGGGATGCATGGGTTACTGTAGAACTGATAAGATTACGGTATGACAACCTTGATTACTATAGGGATGCATGGGTTACTGTAGAACTGATAAGATTACGGTATGACAACCTTGATTACTATAGGGATGCATGGGTTACTGTAGAACTGATAAGATTACGGTATGACAACTTTGATTACTATAGGGATGCATGGGTTACTGTAGAACTGATAAGATAACGGTATGACAACCTTGATTACTATAGGGATGCATGGGTTACTGTAGAACTGATAAGATTACGGTATGACAACCTTGATTACTATAGGGATGCATGGGTTACTGTAGAACTGATAAGATTACGGTATGACAACCTTGATTACTATAGGGATGCATGGGTTACTGTAGAACTGATAAGATTACGGTATGACAACCTTGATTACTATAGGGATGCATGGGTTACTGTAGAACTGATAAGATTACGGTATGACATCCTTGATTACTATAGGGATGCATGGGTTACTGTAGAACTGATAAGATTACGGTATGACAACCTTGATTACTATAGGGATGCATGGGTTACTGTAGAACTGATAAGATTACGGTATGACAACCTTGATTACTATAGGGATGCATGGGTTACTGTAGAACTGATAAGATTACGGTATGACATCCTTGATTACTATAGGGATGCATGGGTTACTGTAGAACTGATAAGATTACGGTATGACAACCTTGATTACTATAGGGATGCATGGGTTACTGTAGAACTGATAAGATTACGGTATGACAACCTTGTTTACTATAGGGATGCATGGGTTACTGTAGAACTGATAAGATTACGGTATGACAACCTTGATTACTATAGGGATGCATGGGTTACTGTAGAACTGATAAGATTACGGTATGACAACCTTGATTACTATAGGGATGCATGGGTTACTGTAGAACTGATAAGATTACGGTATGACAACCTTGATTACTATAGGGATGCATGGGTTACTGTAGAACTGATAAGATTACGGTATGACAACCTTGATTACTATAGGGATGCATGGGTTACTGTAGAACTGATAAGATTACGGTATGACAACCTTGATTACTATAGGGATGCATGGGTTACTGTAGAACTGATAAGATTACGGTATGACAACCTTGATTACTATAGGGATGCATGGGTTACTGTAGAACTGATAAGATTACGGTATGACAACTTTGATTACTATAGGGATGCATGGGTTACTGTAGAACTGATAAGATTACGGTATGACAACCTTGATTACTATAGGGATGCATGGGTTACTGTAGAACTGATAAGATTACGGTATGACAACCTTGATTACTATAGGGATGCATGGGTTACTGTAGGATGCATGGGTTACTGTAGAACTGATAAGATTACGGTATGACAACCTTGATTACTATAGGGATGCATGGGTTACTGTAGAACTGATAAGATTACGGTATGACAACCTTGATTACTATAGGGATGCATGGGTTACTGTAGAACTGATAAGATTACGGTATGACATCCTTGATTACTATAGGGATGCATGGGTTACTGTAGAACTGATAAGATTACGGTATGACAACCTTGATTACTATAGGGATGCATGGGTTACTGTAGAACTGATAAGATTACGGTATGACAACCTTGATTACTATAGGGATGCATGGGTTACTGTAGAACTGATAAGATTACGGTATGACATCCTTGATTACTATAGGGATGCATGGGTTACTGTAGAACTGATAAGATTACGGTATGACAACCTTGATTACTATAGGGATGCATGGGTTACTGTAGAACTGATAAGATTACGGTATGACAACCTTGATTACTATAGGGATGCATGGGTTACTGTAGAACTGATAAGATTACGGTATGACATCCTTGATTACTATAGGGATGCATGGGTTACTGTAGAACTGATAAGATTACGGTATGACAACCTTGATTACTATAGGGATGCATGGGTTACTGTAGAACTGATAAGATTACGGTATGACAACCTTGATTACTATAGGGATGCATGGGTTACTGTAGAACTGATAAGATTACGGTATGACAACCTTGATTACTATAGGGATGCATGGGTTACTGTAGCTGATAAGATTGGGTATAGGGATGCATGGGTTACTGTAGAACTGATACGATGACGGTGTGACAACCTTGATTACTATAGGGATGCATGGGTTACTGTAGAACTGATACGATGACGGTGTGACAACCTTGATTACTATAGGGATGCATGGGTTATTGTAGAACTGATACGATGACGGTGTGACAACCTTGATTACTATAGGGATGCATGGGTTACTGTAGAACTGATACGATGACGGTGTGACAACCTTGATTACTATAGGGATGCATGGGTTACTGTAGAACTGATACGATGACGGTGTGACAACCTTGATTACTATAGGGATGCATGGGTTACTGTAGAACTGATACGATGACGGTGTGACAACCTTGATTACTATAGGGATGCATGGGTTACTGTAGAACTGATACGACGACGGTGTGACAACCTTGATTACTATAGGGATGCATGGGTTACTGCAGGGTTACACGGATTAATGTAGGATTCACTTCATCATCTACATCTGCTTCCACCTCTTCCTCTCTCTTACTCTGTCTGGTTCACTCTACCTCTTTCTTCCTCTATATCAGGGCTGTTCGGAAAAAATATTTTCGGAATGTGTGGGAAATTTCCGGAAATATTTTCGGAAAATTCGGAAAATTTTCGGAAAATATTGTTTAAAGTTGTTATTTTCCTGGAAATACAAAAAATGATACTATTTAGCAACAAGTATATTTTGAAACTCAAAATAAAAAAAAATATAATGGCATCTTTGGAACTATTGAGTCCGTTTTGGTATGTGTAAATTTTGGGAATGAGTAACTGCTCAATATTGTCATGGTCGAGAGAGAAAATATTCTTATTGTTAGCAGAACTGAATATCTTCACAGGAACAGGACAAGAGCAATGAAGCTTAAAGAAGGGGGGCCAGGAGGCTCAGTAGTTAGTAGTCGGCGCTTGTAACAGCGCCACGTGGGTTTGATTCCTACTTGCAATTTTCAATACATTTATCTTTCATATTTGAAATTGCGCGCGTTCCCTAAGGATTTATTAGAGTAATAACGAACTTTGAGCTCGGATTACGATATTCCAGTGCACCTATAATTTTAGAAAAAATTGTTTTTTTGGATTTTAGGAAAAATTGTTTATGGGTCACGAAAAACTCGTGGGTCAACTTCTTTAAGAGGAAGGCGAGATCGAATAGGAGAGAAAGCACAGCTGATTTCGTAATACCGTTATGTCAAGGGGTGCGAATCTGGTTAGCTGCCACCTATCAGGATTGATGGTTATTTCGACACAGTATACTTTGGCCAGCATACTTACAAAACAATCGTTATGAAAAATAGAATTCATTACTGATTTTGTATATTTTTCATGAGAAAAATATTTTATTCAATGATTTTTAGTCACTAGAATTTTTCCGAACTTTCCGAAAATTTTCCGGAAAATCGGAAATCAAAATTTTCCGAAAAAGGTCGGAAAATCGGAAAATTGGAAAACGGAAATCCCAGCCCTGCTCTATACCTTTCTCCCATCCTGATAACTGCAACTACTGTAGGGGTAAACTATAATACCTATGTAGCAGGGCTGTGCATTTTCCGTTTTTCGAATTTTCCGAGAAACAATTTCTTAAATTTTTCGAAAACCTTTTTTCGCACAACCCTGATAAGTATTGATTGATTGATTGATTGATTGATTGATTGATTGATTGATTGATTAGATGATAGTGCTCAAAAGCAATATTCGGACTGCATGCACTGTGCATTCGTACACCACTGTTTAATGACAAGATCAAGCAGAGGGGATGAACGAGAAAACGAAGAGAAAAGAACCAAAATTTGTATATTTAACTTTATTTCACTTTTTACATTTAATGAGACAAATGATTAATTTTAATTTTTCGTCTCTTTCTTCTTTCCGTTATCCTTCTTCGATTTCTTCGTATTCTCTTCCTTTGTATTCTTATTTTTGATAGCGGGAGATATGAATACCTGTAAAATAAAGGGATTAAAGGAAGTATGAAACGATCTGACGAATATTTTTACTATTTTTTTTCTTTATTGTTTTCGATTTATATTGACCCAAGGCCAGTCTTGACGAAATATGAAAAGAAATAATGTACTCTAAATATTTTATTTTTCAATTCAAATAAATAAAATCATTTCGTGATAAGATAAACAACGGAAACCCGCCTTGGACGAAAAAGTCATACGGTTTAGTGAATTGATTGGCTTGAAAGATTTTGCAGCGCAGATCTTGCTCTGAGTTACGTTTTTACTGTCATCGTTGTTTTGCTTTTATTACTTTGTTTTTTGTCGCTATTTTTATTTCTAATCGTTAACCCCTGACTAGAGAATGAGTGTTGAAACGCCTACTCGTCTACATTCACTAGAATAAGTCCATTTACTTGCAAAGAGTTTGATGAACTTAAGATAAGTTCGTCAAGCTCATCAGATTTTGATCGAATTACCTGTGTTTTCCATAACTATATACGCATTTACTTTCATTTTTGGTCAATTCATGATTCTGATTATAGTTAATATGCCGCCCTTTGATCGGTCCAACTTCTGGAGTACTGGATGGAGGAGGAAAGAATAAAAAGGTAGGACTCTTGCAATTTATCTGAATGATGTATAACAGCAGTTACTGTTGTTGTTTAATAAGTGAATATCAGTAGTATTAGGCGGCACTACTTCAGAATAGGGTACCAGTCCAAAATAATAGTATAATTGCCTAATATAAACATCATTTCTCTTGTGTTTCTTGACCCGTTGATTTCCTGTTTCTGAGAAATGTTATATTGGTTTGGTACTGCTGTGGGTCGGTTGCACTTCTATTGGTACAGGTTTGCTATAATATTAATAATAATATTTTATTCGCGTCAAGCGATCATCGCTAGGTGTTGTAGGAACCCGTTGATTTCCTATTTCTGTGAAATGTTATATTGGTTTGGTACTGCTGTGGGTCGGTTACAATAACAGTGGAGATTTATTATAACAACAACAACAATAATATTAATTTATCGACAAGCGATCATCATTAGGTGTGGTATGGACTCGTTGATTTCCTGTTTCTGTGAAATGTTATTTTGGTTTGGGACTGGTGTGGGTCGGTTACTCCTCTTGAGATACATATTTGCTATAATAATAATAACAATGATTATAATAACAATATTTTATTCGCGTCAAGCGGTCATCGCTAGGTGGGGTAGGTGGGCACCCGTCGATTTCCTGTTTCTAAGAAATGGTATATTTGTTTGGGACTGCTGTGGGTTGGTTACATTTGTGGTGCTTGCAGATTTTCTAAATCATGTTAAACAACATTGCTTCAAATTATAGATGAATGTAAGAGTTTGAGATAGCGAAAATGAATAATGTGAATGGCTAATTGCAGGCAGCCGAGAATGGCCGCGTGCCCGAGCACACGTCACGACACTACGCCAAGGGCGCCGTCGCTCATCTGTCGCCCATCCTGCTGGAGACGCTCGCGAAGCAAGGTGTGTAATGAATGGTCTAACCCTGGTTCTCAGGACTAACTATATCTTGGACAACTATTAACCAGAACTTTTCCCCGGCAGTTATGTATGATAACTTGCCATAAAAGCGACGTTTGTGCTGAATTCTATAAAAGTTGTTGCACATCTTGCTCATAGAACCCGTTGATTTTTTCATAGCTGTGATTGTTTTTATATACGTTTTTATATACTGTTTTTATATGTTTAAAAGTCGCCAAAAATGGCGAGAGAGTGTTTACAACAAGGAGTTTGCTATTTTCTTTTAATTTCGCAACTTTTGAAGCTACTAATTTGCAGAAGAGGCTGACGACGACGATGACTGGACGCCATCGAAGGCAGCCGGCGTGTGCATCATGCTGCTCGCCCAGGTTGTTGGCAATGACGTCATCGACTCGGTCCTGCCCTTCCTCGCCCACTTTGCCAGCCCGAAGTGGCAGTACCGCGAGGCCTTTGGGTAAGGTGCTCGTTTTGATCTTTGATCTTTTGTGAGATCCTGGATATTGATTGATCTATGGGTAATTATTGCTACCTATTATTGATTGATTGATATTTTCAGTTCTATCCTCGATGGTCCCGACCCAGTCAAGCTCGTACCCCTCGTCGAGCAAGCTCTGCCCCCACTCATTCAAGCCATGTCCGACTCGAATGTAGGTTTTGAGGGGGGGGGA
This sequence comes from Parapristionchus giblindavisi, assembly GCA_943737045.1. Taxonomy (NCBI): domain Eukaryota; kingdom Metazoa; phylum Nematoda; class Chromadorea; order Rhabditida; family Diplogasteridae; genus Parapristionchus; species Parapristionchus giblindavisi. The sequence continues at coordinate 779,140 of CALSFV010000235.1, forward strand.
TAATTACAGCGTAGTAGACGTAGAAGTAGGAGAAGTGATTTTGAAATGTAGTACAGTCACATAACGAATCGAGCACATACACATATGAGCATGGACTGTTTCGGCAACTGCCGCCTATGCTGGGAAACGAAATTGCATAGAACCAAGTAGAGAGATGGCATCTTTAAAAAACAATCGATAAATACGGTAGAAAAAGCTTAGTTCCAATTTGATCTTTGATCTTTGTCAGGTGCACGTTCGTGACACTGCCGCCTGGACTATCGGTCGAATGTGCGAGACGTGCGGAGATGTCGTGACGAGACCCGCAGTGTTATCGGTACGGTAGTTGTCTGTTATTGATTTATTGACGTGCAATTATTGATTTTTAAATGATGCTATCGGTACGGTAGTTGTCTGTTATTGATTGATATACAATTATTGATTTTTTTAATTGGAATAAATCTATCCATATTTATTTATTTATTCTTCAGGGTCTTCTTCCTGGGCGCCCTGCATCAGGAGCCCAGAGTGGCCTCGAATGTGTGCTGGGTAAGTAACACTGTTGAAGTTTGATCTTTGATCTTTGTTATCTGTATTTTGATCTTTGATCTCTACTTCCATTGTAGGCCATCGTCTCACTGACCAAGGCCGCGTACGATCAGTCGTGCTCTAATGGCACGGATAGCTCGGGTCAGCCCGACTCGTTCGTGCTCTCGGGCTGCTTCGAGCCCATGATACAGGAGCTGATCAAGACCACTGACAGGTAGGAGTGCTGATGTTCAAAGCTCACGAAAACGAAATTATGAATGGGCGAGATAGTGTGTAAAACAAGGAGAGTTTGCTAATTATTGGTATGGAATCGTGAAAGCTATGTATATAACGATCATACATTTTTGGTTCCCTCACACGAGTTTTTATGTAGTGGGTCGATCCAGAAAATGAGCCGTGTATACATTATGATATCATGAAGCATTTTCGATAATCTCACTGGCTTGGCCTAACGTCGATTTTGCTTTGTGAGTATTGCGAAACATGACTTCCACTGGTCGAACAATTTAAATTAAACAAAACCGTCACTCGTTGATCCTTTCTCAAAAGTAACAAATATGACAGTTGTGACATAGTATTTTTATGTGCACCTTCATTCTGTTTTGTATTATTATTATTATTATTATTATTGCTATTATCATCATTATTGAACGGTATTGCAGAGCGGACGGAAACCAGTCAAACCTGCGTCTGGCTGCCTTCGAGACGCTGATGGAGCTGATCAATAACTCGCCCAAGGACTGCTACCCGGTGGTGCAGAACACCACCCTGCTCATGCTGAAGAAGCTAGAGCAGCTGCTCGACATGGAGACCCATGCGACGTCGGCCAATGACAAGGTACGGGTTACGGTATAGGTGATTATTGATTTAGTGGTAGGGTTACGGTATTGGTGATCATTGATTTAGTGGCTATGGTATCGTTGGAGTAATGTGAATGATATTGAATGATTTATTGTTAATAATAATAATATTAATAATGTTAATGGGGGTTTATCTTTGCAGTCCCAACTGATGGATCTGCAAGCGCTACTGTGCGCCACCCTGCAGTCGGTCGTGCGCAAGATGCAGCCTGGAGACGCGCCCAAGGTATGGTTGAAGATATTGTTATCGCAAACTTGTTTCAACCTAGGCTACAGTAGCATTTCCCTGCATATTGCAGTATATGGCAAGCTACAGTAATCCAACCGAGATTACGGTATCATGCAATTTGAGTGCATTTTGTCGCATTTTTTTGACGCAGTGGACGAAACACCATAGGACACATAATTGGCCATCTTATGCTTAAAAAATGCTGACCTATACTTTTGCATCTATTAATAATAATAATATTATTATTATTACTTAATTGCAGGTGGCCGATCCCATGATGAACGGTCTGCTGCAGATCATGGACAGGAGTGCGGGCCGGGCGAACAACGTCATCGAGGATGCGCTCGTCGCCGTGGCTACTCTGGTCGAAGGTTGGAGCTTTTGTTGACTGTCTATGATCTTTGCTCTTTGCAGCCCTCAGGGGTGCCTTCTTGACACTACTTCAGAATACGGGACCAGTGCAAAAGGGGGTGAAAAAATTAAATTAACACGAACGAAAGGGCCTTTTATACTAAACTTTTGGATTTGGACTGGTTATTTGTGCTGAGGCACGGTCTGTTTCTTGACTTTCTATTCCGATGATCTTTGATCTTTGATCTTTGTAGCCCTCAAGGGTGATTTTGTGCGCTACGTCGACGTGCTGCGTCCTCATCTCCTTCGTGGACTGGCCACTGCCGATGAAACGGCCGTAGCCATTGCTGCCGTCGGAGTCGTCACTGATCTGTGCAGGTAGGTAGTAAAGAGACTAGAGTGTAGTCTGTGTTTTGTAGTTTGATCAGTCTATGCCAAATTGTAGCCCATTGACAAGAAATGTTAATGGTCAGTGATCCTGGTTGTCTTTTGGCATAGAGTTAGATTCATTTCAAAGTAATCGTAATAAAGCAATGTATGGCATGGAATGAAATGTGTGTGCATGTGAGCCCTTGCAGAGTGGACCGATTTTAATGCAAAAAACAGCTCATTTTCCGCATAGTATTACGACAGTGAGAAATTATTATTATTATTATTATTATTATTATTATTATTATTATTATTATTATTATTATTATTATATTTTCGAAAACGAAAATGGGTTTTTGAAGATCTGCGCCATCCAGATTTTTCCGTTTTACACCATCGAATTTATGTTTGCAGAGCCCTGGAGCGATCGATCGAGCCCATCCTCGACGACATCATGGCCGCCTTTATCAATGCTGTCCAGGTGAGAACAATTTTATTTTTGAAAATGGAAATTTCGAATTTTAAATTTGGGCAGGTGGTTCTGTGTTTCATGAACATTATTTTCGAGAGTGTATATGTGCGAAGCTAATACTTACAGCGTTCTTAATTTCAGGGGAAAAATATAAATCGCATATCGTATTGTAATTACGTTTCGATATTGTGCAAATAAAGCAATCAATAAATTGATCAAGCATTCATTTCGCACATTCAGAATCCGCGCGTGAATTCGGAGGTGAAGGTGGCGATGCTGGGTGCGTTCGGAGACGTCGCCCTGGCCATCGGCACGTCCTTCGTGCGCTACCAGTCGCACGTCGTGCAACTGCTCAACGATGCTGCAGTCGCTGCGGTCGTCACGGATCTCGTGAGTTTTATTTTTATAAATATTATTTAAATATTATTTAAGAAATTGTAAAAAAAGCAGCTTTGAAGCGGTAACTAGTGGATGAAGAGCAGTAGTTGTAATTGATTTCGGCGGGAGATGTGAGATTGAGATCGGGAGATTTTGTGCAGCTTGGGGGACAAAAGTTGTCGCGAGTCTACTAATGGTTTAAGAGCCCTGGTGAATTCGCGCAACACCAAGGGGATTAATTCATTATTGACACTCGTTTGGGGATAAATCCAATTTCGTTGTCATTGTACTAGGCTATCTAATATCATTCTTGCAGGAGAACGCTGACCAGATCGAGTACGTGGATAAGCTGCGTGAGCAGTGCATCAGCGCCTACACCGGCATGCTGCAGGTACGGTAGCTATGGGCGGTTATTGATTTATTGATTGATTTGTGCCGTCGATGCTTTGATGTTGCGAGCGCGAAGTATAACGTGCTTTTGGTAGCTGGATTCATGTTTCAAATGGTTTATTATATGTTGTCAGAGGCACTTAATTTCGATTAACTCCTCAATATTTGGAGAATTCAATTAATCAATTATCTACTCTCTGCAGGGCATCCGCGAGGACAATGAGACGCCCGAGGCACTGGTGCGCACCCGACAGCTCGTGCAGCCCTTCGCACGACAGATGTGCGACCTGATCAATAAGTGAGTGAGGGACGGGGATACTGTAGATCAACTAGCTTTGGTAGTGTGGATGTGACCGTAGACATCTATTGTTGATTTCTATCTCATCTGTTAATCATATTGTTGTTCGCATAGCAGGTTAACCTGATGAGTGAGTATGTTCATTGCAACATTACTGTCATTGCAATGAAGTAATTACTGTCATTGCTATAAGGTCGTTACTGTCATTACATTACTGTCATTCATAGGTGGGCGGTTGAAAACGATTTTTTTGCGCACAGCCTTGCCTTGCCATGGGGGACTTGCGCATAGCCTTTCCTCGCAAAAATCGGACAATTTCCGGTCGAATTCGTCGAAAAAATGCGCACAGCCTTGCCTCACCCCTCCCCGGTTTGCGCACAGCCTTTCTCCCCCAGCGTGCCCACCTATGCTGTCATTGCAATATCACTGTCATTGCAGGTGCTGTGAGCCTCAGCCCGTGGCCGCCTCTGACAGTCTGCTGACGTCGTGTGCTGGACTGATCGGCGATCTGGTCACCTTCTTCGGCCAGGAGATCATCACCGCCCTCGACATGACCAAGGTATACGGTAGTATTGATTGATTGATTGAGAAGCTACAGTAGTATCGATTGATTGATTGATTGAGAAGCTACAGTAGTAGTATTGATAATTTTCGGTACCAGTTTTGGTTCGTTAAGTTGTTTGGATACTGAACGTTGTGGTTACTAATCTTGTTGATTGGAATCAGGGCTGGGACAAAAAATAATTTCGACCAAAAAATTTTTTGTTTGGGTTCAACAAAAAAAATTTCTCACCAAACAAAAAAAAAACAAAAAAAACCAAAAAAAATAAAATAATTAATTTTTCCCACTCTTACTTTAAATAGTAACTATTCTTTATTCAGAGTCAAAATTCTTAAAATCAACAACTAAAACAAACATAGAAGATAAATTCGTTGTCGATTTGTTATCGGCAGCATTTTATTGATTAGTTAAAGTAGGGGAATCAGGAAATTGAGGGTGCGGCATACATTTTAGGCACCCTCACCGTTTTATTTTTATATAGTGGGTAGATTTCGTTATTTTTCGGTTGAATTATAATTTTTAGCTTAAAAAAGAACCCTCATATAGGGGGCAGATGCTAAAAAGAGCCGTATAGAGTGTGTCGATCCTCACCTTGTGAGGGTATGTAAATGTATGGGGTGCGCTGTTATCATGTAGAACGTGGGACCAATTATGTGGCATTCTGTATTCTCTAATAGATTCGAAAGGACAAAGGCGTAGCCCGTGTAGCACTGGTTAGTAATCAGCGCTTGTAACCGCACCACGAGCGTTTGGATTCCCGTTTGCGATTTTCTCTATATCCAGCTTTCAAATTCGAAAGGCAGCATTGTCCCTGGCATTTCTTTGGCGCAACAACGAACTTTCATGTCGGATTACGGTATTCCGGGGTATCCATAATTTGAGATAATATTGATTTTGTATTCAGGTAGATGTCATCTATAGCCCTCCCTGACAAGTATAATCACTCAAGAAAAAAATCCCCTTCTTTAACACTATTCCGTAATATTACACTCACCAATGTTGTCTTACGGTGAAAAATGAACAACAAAACTGATCATAAACTAACTTTTCAAGCAAATTTGTGTAAATTTTCTTTATCCGATTTTTTTTTGTTATTTTTTGGTTTTTGCAGAAAAACCAAACAAAAAAAATACCAAACAAAAAATTCTCAAAAACCCAAAAAAACCAAAAAACAAAAAAAAATACCAAACAAAAAATCCCAGCCCTGATTGGAATGTTCCATAACTTACAGTACGTATATTGAATCTACCGTAATCCAGGTGTCGTCGTTGCTCGCTCGTGGCCGTCGCAGTCGTGCGTCTCGCATCAAGACCCTCGCCAACTGGGCCACCAAGGAGGTGCGCAAGGTCACCCCTCAGGCACTCGTCGTGTCGTGAACGTCGAACCGAGACGCCGCACCCGACGCACCACCACACCACCGATCATCTTTTCATCGTAGTACACGCCGTTTCATCCGTTGTTCCCCGACTGCTAACCATTACTCGTCGTCTAGCATTGTTTCCTCGTTCAGTTATCGATTATCTTACAGTACCACCTCCTTCCTATGCTTGCGACCGTGGCCATTTGCTGATTTGTTCCACTCTATCTTTCCCCTAACTTGCTCGAGTATATTGATTAGTATATAATTGTCAACGAGGGCCTAATTCAACACACAAAAATAGTCACATATATTTGTATATTATACCGATATATTTGTTTGGAGTACACTTTTTTACCGTCTCATTTGCCCAAATGTACTCGAGCTTGTACCAAACGTGCGATTCCCAGGCTCCGCCTCTTTATCGATTACCTATACAACAACCACAATGAATATTTGTTTATGATATGTATTTCCACGCTTTTTTGTTCTGCTCTTCATTCGGCTTATTTTTTTTCTGTTTCTGTTGTGCGAGAGTGCGTGTGAGAGTTGTTTCGCCCCATGATCCCTGTCCCCCCTGCCTGTCGACCTACCGTATCCTCTACTCTAGCTCCGCCCTCCCCTCGTACAGTAACCAGCGTGATCTCGAACTGCTCGTCGCCTCATCAGTTTGTTTTGTGTTTCTGTTTTGGACTTTTCGCGCCTAATTTATTTGAATTTATGTACAATATTTCACTTTTGCCTGTTGAAAAAGTGGTGCAGAAGTAGTGGCCGCTCAAGATTACGCTGTTATGCCATGCCCCGCTCCTTGACAGTCAATCAATCGATATTTGCATCACTTGTTTGTATCCTGATTACGGTAGTTTGTAGCTTTGTACCGTACTACCACGATTAATATAGGTGTCGCTTGTTGAGTTTTGTTTCTTTTCTTTTGTCTCTCTTTTGGATCACACACAAAGTTGTGATCCCCTCTGAAATCTCTATTGAATCAAGCCTGCTTTAGCATCATCCTATCATATTCATTATCTTTCTAATCAATATTCACTGTATACCTTCCTGTAGTTCCATGCCTCTTAGTCTTCTATCTTTCTACTGTCCCACTTGATGCAATTTACGAGTCCCCAGCCCACCCTCCCTCTTTCCCGCGATATATTCTAGCACCTAACTGTATCTTGTATACCTTTTACCGATATACCCCGCCCCCTTCCTTTGACGGTTCTTGTGCTGTGCACCTCATTATTATCATGATTATTATTATTATTATTATTTTTATTTCTAATACAGCTATGATTAGTCATTCGGTCACCACCCACATTTCGATTTCATATGTTTGCATACATTTTGTGAATTTTGCTGTTGTTTTTTTTTTCGTGAAAATTGTTTTTGCCGTCGCTCTCGTCGATTCTAACCACATGTTGTGCACAGAACGTCTAACCGCCCCACATTTCTAGTATATATATAGTTTAGCCCCGCCCCCTACCGTAATCCATACACACTCAGTTATGACTTGCCCAATCGATATACCCACCCGCACTTACCGTATACCCAACCGTACCCCGTTTGCACACACACCATTCATACCACAAGACCTTATTATACCCATTCGTGTCCCCGTGAGAGCGCCTTCATTATTATCCCCAATTGTATCTCATAAATCTTTATCGATCGGTTATCGATTTTTTGTCAACTTTGTTGAGTGATTTTGCACATACACCACATAAACCGTACACGTAGACTGTGAGAGCGAGTGAGAGAGATTTGAATGTGTATCTCTGATTATTCGATCGATTAAATGCATTTCTTCGTCGACAGACCGTTTGTTATCCGCACCATTTATTGATTGATTTTCGCAATTTAAATGAATTTACATGCAAGCGGAGCGAGAACTTATTCGTGATATGTTTGTCGTGGTTGTCGTCGTGAAACGTAATTCAGTCGGGAATGCCTACCTACCTATCTACGTGAATCCAGGATGTGTGGAAAATTCTCGAAAACTGAGAAATTGGTGGTCAGTCGAGAGTTTGACGTTCTTGAACATGAAAGATCTGTGTAAAGTTATGGGTATATGGAATCCATATTATGGATGAGCGGTGAAACAAGTGTTGAGTTATACGAATTTGTTACGAAATGGCCTGATCAGCCCTTTATCCCTAGCGTTATAACAGCTGAACTGTATTTTACAGTAAAGATGGTGCTACTGGTCTGGCAAATGCAGCCTGCTCAAAGGTCAAAGTATCCGGTAAGGCACGGTTTTATCTTGACTTGGCTTGAATATGAATCATATGTTCTCTCTAGCTAGTCCTCCCTTTTTTTCTCCGCTTGATCTTCTGAACTTTGTGCCAGGTTCACTGGCTCTCTCTCACTCGCTCTATCTCTATTTCTTTCTCACCCTCTCTCTTTCTCTCCTCTCTCTCTCACACACACACACTCTCTCTCTCTCTCTCCTCTATTTCTCACTAACTCTATCTCTATCTCTGCTCGGCTCGTTTCTGCCTCTTCATCTCTCCCATAGCAGTAGCACTCCGTATCTCTATCCTCTCAAATAGTGGCTCGCATACTCTCTCTCAACTCCCTTGCACTGATCGTTTTCTCAACTCTTCACTTCTCCTTGTGCATACCGTTCTCTTCTCTATAGCTTTCTCTATCTAACCCTCTCAAAGTGTTTCTCTCTAACACATGGAGTGCGGCCATTGAAAAGTAGAGAGCACTCTAGCTTCTAGCTTGAAACGTCGCTCACTAACTCCTTCGAAATAGGGCCTTAAAGGGACTCTCCGAGCTAATTGAGCTCTCCGCTCTGGCTACGTTCTCTCGCGACAAAGAAAGCGAGAGAGTGTGGCCAGAGCGGGGAGTTTCAAATTAGCTCGGGGTGTGCCTTTAGCGTTTCTTACGTCAGCTTTATATTCGATTTCTTATTTTGCCAAGCTTCTTCCGCATCCACAGTAGTCCTAAAGTGCCATATTCGTGTGTTATCGAAGAGTTCTGATCTTTGATCTTTGATCTTTGATCTGTTACAGTATGCCCCTTCCGTCCTATACCGTAGTGGACGAGGGCACGGACAAGCTGTGGTCGCAGTGGGCCGAGTGCGTGCGCGAACAGGAGTGGACGAGTGACGATAATACTGGTATTGATCTTTGATCTTTGATCTCTGATCTTTGATTTATAATCTTTGATCTTTAAACGTTCAATGTTCACAGTGTTCACAAATTTGAATCCGCTTTCAAAATTTTAACATTGTTTGGGTGAAAATGTGTAGGTTTTAGTTTAGATAAGAATGGGCTTAATAATTAAAATAATAATAATAAAATTAATTTAAGTGCTCGGTCTCGCCCCTCGGCTGGCGTCTACGCGCGCTGTTTTTGCGCAGAAAGATGATGGTATTCGTTATTTTTGTGTAGTGCCTTGCCTTTACTATTCCCAAATAAAGATAAAAGATCAATCAATATTAGGAAAAACTGATGATTTCTAAAACTGCCTTGGACTGTCTCTGATAACATTATCAGTGGGTAAAATGATAAGGAAACCACTAAACCAGGCAGTTCCGGTCATTCGAAATCAGAAGTTTGATATCAGCTATGAGTCAATGGGGTGATATTACGGGGTGATCTTTGACCTTTGATCTCTGATCCTCAGAATTATAAATGGTCATTGATCCTCTGTATAAGGTTATCCCTGTGTTCTGTTTGAACAACAATTTGCTTTCTGATGTACTGTAATAAAAAAAATTATCTTTTACTCTTTAAACTTCTGGGCTAGAAACGGATTTTTGAATGGCAGTGCATTGTTTGATCTTTGATCTTCTGGATTAGAAATTTGTCCATGTCCCTAACAAATAAGCCTTGATCTTTAGCCCGATTAATTGCTTGATCTTTGATCTTTAGACCTGGATGAATAGTTTCTGATCCACTATCATTTGTTGATCTTTGATCTTTTCCCAGATGGTTCCTTTCTCGGCTGCGTGATCTGGAACGAATACGACGAAATTGCGTTCATAGGTGAGCAAAGAATTGAAGACTCCTAAAAAATCAATAAATCATCCTAATCAATCAATATCAGGCTTCTATCTCGTCCATCCGTCCGTGAAGGGACTCGGCATCGGAAGTGTACTGTGGAAGCGGGCGATCGATCGAATGCCCAAGGACTACAATATCGGACTGAGAGCGGGTTGGTGGACGCTTTTTTAACCGAAATTGAAGCGTGCTCTTGTATTGGCACTAGGGGAATAATACCCGACTGGATGATAGCCAGTTGCATACTTTGTCTATACATTAGCGCTTGTGTCTCATATGCAAAGTTTATCATTATTATTTCTCCTATGTCTTATGTATTTGCTGTCGCCCCTGTCACGGGTGTATCAAATAAAAAAAAGAAACGATTTCATTATTTGTTCAGAAATTTTTAGAATATTTGATTGGGTTGGTCATTTTTATTGTTGAATTCTTTAAACATCATGTTCATCGATCGAACCGTCTAACATTTGACTTATGTGTAGTAGGTGAAACGTGAATCGTGCTGGGGGGGGGGGGGTGGTGGTAAAAAAGTAAAGATATAAACTGTAATCATACATTGCCATACCCTCGCAGTGCGAGGATTGACCCACTATATAAGGCCATTTTAGGTCACTTGATAAAAAAAATTAGGCTAAAAATGACGATTTTTAAGCGAAAATAACGAATGTTGTAACTCAACCCACCCTATTTCGAGAATTGACCCAGTATATAAACATAAACGGCGAGGGTACCGAAAATGTATGACTGTAATTCAAGGCACACGAAATCAAGCGAGTGATCACTGGGCCAGTGCTGATTCAGTGGGGGGGGGGGGGGGGGGTATAATAGGCAGCCTAATAGGACCTATACGTCGATGAGAATCGTGGAACGAGAGACAGACAAATGGCTAATGAACAGACAAAGTAGCTATCATCCATTCGATTATTATTCAGCGGTTCTCGTTTGACCTGGTGCCCTTGTATTGAAAAGCGATAAATGACTGTGGTTCGATTTGTGTTTGTATTACATCGAGGCCATGTATATTTTCAAAAAAATGCTTTTAGCACAACTGGTTTAAGTAATTATCGTCATTGCTTCGATCAATAATCGGCACAATCAATCGATACCGCTTACAGTACCCGAGATGGCGGCGAAGTACGCGTCGCAGGACACCCCGCACGCGGTGTCATCACTGAACAAGTACGATCTGAGCTGCGCCCAGGTCCGGGAGGTACGGTATCTTTTATTTCAAGGAGTACTGTAATATTTGAATTTGAAAGTACCGTGTCATTTGAAATCTTAGGTAGCTTGTAAAGACTATTTGTCATAGGATACGCTCCCCTTATTCTTATTTTTCTAATATCAATCAATCGATTTTAATCCGTATGAGTGCACTTCTGTAAATGGTGCATGATTAGTGGAGTTATGGTTAGTGTAGTACATGGTGCTCTGAGAGCTCGGAAATGACCTCTCCCTAGTGTCATTTCCGTGCCGGCACTACCCCACTTTGGAGCTTTCCGTTTTGGAACTGGACGTTTTAAAACTCTTATCATTCACTCATATCAACTAGGTATATAGAAGAAGTGGCAGGCCAGTAGTACGGCATCTACGATATTACGACTTGACACGACATTTTGAGATACGAATGTTTTGGAAAAAGATATAACACTGTGATTGGCATATCCATCTCACCGATTCGCCTTGGCGACGGACATCCTTCAAAAAGACTTATCTAACAGATATATCCCATCCCCGATGCGTTCTATTGAAGGATTTATTATTATTATTATTATTATTATTATTATTATTATTATTATTATTATTATTATTAGATCTGCTCAAGCCATCCTCCATCGTCCTCGTCGTCGCTCTCCATCCGATCGATATCGGATCTGACGACGGAACAGCACGCTGATCTACTCCGATTCGACCGAGAAGTCACCGGCAGAGACAGGTACTTACAGTTAGGTCTTAAGGTCGGGTGTTAAGGTAGCTCTTAAGATGACCCTAGTACGCACTTATTAAGTATTCCTTAACTTAAGAAGTTTACCCTGACTTGAGTACCTTTAAAGGCACACCCTAGCTAATTTTATAAACTCTGCTCTGATACTGTTCTTTGTCTACGAGAGACCGTTGCCAGAGCGGAGTAAAATTAGGTCGAGGTATGCCGTTAACACGACACTAGCTCTTAAGTACCTTAAGAATACCCTAAGATTAAGTCCCCCTAAGAGGGTCTTAACTAAAGTACCCTAAGGTGCACTAGAGAATACGTTATTGAGACTTCCCCGACCATCTAATCCTTTCTTATTTTCCCATTGTCTATCCCCCCATTTTATTTCCGTGTACAAATCTTCTTCACTTATATCGTTTTTTTTACTTCTTCGCGATGTATGATAAATAAATAAATAAATAAATAATTATAAGGTCGGCTCTACTGGATGTCTTCTTCTCGTATGATCGCACTGCCGGTAGCTGTCTGGTAGACGACGAGGGCAAGATTCGAGGCTACGCTGGAGTGACTTCCACCTCGTTCCCAAGCAAGAACTGGTTCAAACTAGGACCGGTAAGTGCTAAGTCACATTGTTAAGTCAACCTAAGTCGCCATAGGTCGAAAAGTACGTTACTAACTAAGAAGCCTAGCCGTATTTTTGGATTTTTTTGTTGAAAACCTTGCCACATTTTGAAAATCTGTAACGTAGCTATTCGACATATGGTCTCTACGTGTTAATTCTTACAATTAAGGTCTACGCTTCCTCTCTAGAGGATGCACTCCAACTCATTCGACCTCTGGTTGATTACTGCGAGAGGTACGCTAGCTATCGATTACTGTAAAATGGAAACCAACCAATCGAAATATTCAGTTTCGCGGCTGATTCGCGTGTGCTGGTCAAGGTGCTTAGTGGTACGGTAGGTGCGAGCGAGCTGGAGGCAGTTCTGGGCGGGATCCCGCCCACCGACGAAGGAACCACGCTGTTCAGTAGACCGTTCAGCGAAACAATCAATAAATCCATGTGCTACGTTCCGCACAATAACTCGGGACATTTTGATGCTTAGGCTATGATAGAACTGTTATTACTGTAACTCGTTATGGATCGATTTTGGATAATACATTCTTCGTTTTGTTTTGTCAGGGAATAGTTTATTGAATTTATCGTAACTGATTTAATCTTTGTTTTGCATAATTTTTTCACGTGATATTTGATTGCCATTAATAAATTATGTCTTCGGATCATCTCTTGAATGACAATACAATACTTTATCATCTATCAAGTCATACCAACTCAGGAGTTTGAATCCATGCATGGTCACGGATAATTGTGCAATTAATCTTGCATGGAATATATTGAAATCATGCATGGATTATCCGTAATTATGCATGGATTCCGGGAAAATTCGTGCATGATCACGAATCACCGATATTCCATGCTTGATTATGCCATTAATTGCACAAATTTTACTTGAATCATGCATGGATTCAGACAGCTGAGTGGTGACAGTTCGAAATAAAGGAAATATAAATGAATAAAGGTGATCATAAATGACTCTAGTAAATGGTTTAGAGTAATGTATGTTACCTGTTCATGATATAATTCACTAATCTTTTAATGGCAAAGCCTTTCTTCATACCAATTCTGTGTCTCCTCTCCTTCCTCCGTTCAGCTCAATCGACGAAGCTGAAACTAATATTGATTAAATCGTTTTCACGTACTAGACAAGTGACATGCAGAGGCAGTGGGCGTGAGCATAACCAAATTGCATGTTCTCCTTTTACAGTGTGCAGCTGGCAATAAGCCAAGAGGAGATCTCCTTGTTTCCGACTCTTTCTTCGTAATTTCACTGGATTAGCTTATCTGACAGCGCTGTTTTCTAAAGCCGAGTCCTTTCCCGACAGCCATCCAAAATGGCACTGGCAAGAAGTTCACTGTGGGTTTTCCGTAGAATTCGGGGAGGTTCAAGGAGAAAAGGAATTTCAAACAACAACAACACGAATGCAAGTTAGTATATTTAACAATATGAAACATATGTAACAGCCTCAACTGCACGCGAAAGGCGAACGTGGCAATTTACCAAAATGAGAAAAACCGGTTAAAACCTGTGGCAGGCCTAGCAATGAAACACTCGAAAGGACAGTATGACCTTTTTGACAATTTACGAACTGGGAGAAATGTATAGGAAAATAAATGCGAAACAATCCTCCGAGGTTTCAGAGTAATATTATAGTAAGAAGCGCACGAAAAGTACTATTTTAATTCTCTGCAAAACCGGAGTCACTTGCCAATGACTTCATCCGGCTTTTAGCAAACAACGTAAAATCCTACTTTTGGTGTGAAAATTGTGATATGTCGCCTTTTCCATTTCAACGATTTTTAATTTTAATTATTAATGTAGTGGTATTATTATTGCTTTAATTATATCAACCACTATGTATACCGATTTGTTCGCATTTCTCCATTTCACCTGTTTCGTTATTTTTGAATTGCTTGGAATGCCGTCCCGATGTCAAAACCCGCGGCGTAAACCGCGTCGAGCACCACGACTCGTGAACATAGTGTACGCCGCGAGGTGTACTGTTCACCCTGCGGCATTCACCATCGTCACACGCCGTGGTTTGCGCCGTCTTTCCACCCTATGGCGTATGCCGCGGGGGAGGAAAGGCGGCGTAAACTTTACCCCGCGGCATAATTCATTATGCCACGGGATTGGCACGGGGTACACCGCGAGTAAAATACTGGAGCAGGTTTGTCTCGCAGAACATTTTGAATATGGCGCTCGTCTATGCGCGCGCTCAACAGGAGCTTATCCAGAGTTACAGCTAACAGTTGATATTTCCAGGATGATCGTCTACTTAGCCATATATGGTTTACTTTTCATTCAATATACTCTGGTTCATTCGATCGACTTTTCCCAATGTGATAAATCAATGGTAAGATCCTTGTTTATCTCATTATGCTTGGTTTAAAAGCTTTTTATAAGAAAAAAGCTGAAAACTCTGATCGGTTTGCTTTCTTCCTTTTTTCTTCTTTTCTTTCGCGACTTTCGAAATTTACTTCGGTATATGTTTATTAAAGCTACGGCAAACATTTTTCCGCCCTTGAACTACTACTTCATAAGAAGACTTGAGGAAATTTGATTAATAATTCTCATAAATAAATAATTTAATATGCACCTTTTCACAGAAATGTTTCGTTGACAAAGCATGCACAGATGATGAACTTAATGTAAAGGATGCTCATGAACTGGTTAATTACAAGTTTAAAAAGAGTAAGGAGGATTTAAACTCACCGGGAGTGTGCCACCGTTTAATTTCGATCAAGTACGTCTTTTTTAGAAATTGATTTTTAAAATGTTGTGTTTTTAGCTCAACTAATGTTTTAATTTAGGGCTAATTCAGCTTTCCGTTGGCAATTTACGCTTGTTGATGAATCACTAACACCTCGAGATGGGATCAAACTAGAATGGAACCAAAAAGATCTCGTCACATGTGACAGTGCTAAAGTCCACTCGGAGTTCAATTCATCGATTAGTTCGTTTTCAGCTGTATATTGTTACATAACTGTGTTATAAATTACGGCACTAGCTAAAGTTACGACGTTTAGTGCAACTATCGAAGAAAAATGACGTGTCCGTAACCGACGGACCGCCATTTTGCGGCCGCAATTTGGCGGTACGTCCGTTACGGACGCCTAGAAAAATGAGACACTTTGCCAACACCTTTTGTACTATTCAATTTTGCTCTAAATATCTGCGTCTCTTTCTCTCGTAGAGTGCAATTATATTTACGTGTTTTCCTTTACAGTCCACGTCAACGACACTTCCGATCCTTCTATTCGTTATAAGAATTGTTCATTCACTATCCAGTCCTCGAAGGAAATTGTAATTAATTTAATCTTATATAAGAAATGGATCAGCAAATTTTGAAACAACTTTTGGCGGTCTCTCCCTCAACCCTAACGACCCATATGGGTCTCATTCAGAATCGTTTCCGTAGCCTGAGGTGCTTCCCTTGTTAGGTCCGAGAATAATATAAAACAGTCACGACTGTATCATTTATTTGATTCGACCGCGATCTCTGACCTTATTATGGGTGAGTCAACGAGAGAGAGGTCGTAAATGCGGTAAACCGGTAAACCGCAAGTGCCAGTGGGAACGGTGAGTCAAGAGTCATTCTCGGCTCAAAATCCGGTCAGGCTTGGTACTTTACAACATACTTTTCGACCTATGTCTCTGTGGCGATCTCTTCCTTATCAGTTAATTCGTCGACAACTATTAATGAAAAAATTTAAAAAATATGTTCGCTTTAAAAAAAGATGCGGCATGAAACATACGGGGCTCATGTGCGGCACTATATAGCGACGTCTTACGGTCAGGGTGGCTGAAAAAATTCATTAAATGTTTTAGAATTTCTCTTTTTGCAGCTTCCGTTCCTGCAGAGAGAATATCCTATTTCTGGACATTTGTACCTCAGTGACACCACCGCCTCCAAAATACATTCGCTTGTGCTTATGACGTACTACGATGGAGTTGTTAATAAGAGTACGCTAATATCTATTGATTACAAGTGCACAATATTGTTCTTTTTTTCAGTGAAATGCGACAATTCGACTGGTCAATCGATTATCGCACCGAATATCGAATGCCCCAATGGTGAAGAGTGTAGTCAGCCGGTCTTTGTCGAAGAATCAAAGGAGTACATGTGCGGTGGAAATTTCTTTATGAGGTGAGATTCCTCCGAATACGGAATTACACTGGGCATACATACTGTCACTTCAGTTTGAAATCCATAAATTTCGAACTTTTTATTTTGAACTATCAATTTGTTCTTAGATCATAGGCAAATGTAGCTTTGTAAATGCACGCATTGGAAGAGAGAAATGGGTTCCCCTCAACACTAGCATAGAACGAGAAGAATGGATCTAATGGCGCACTAAAAAATAGTGGAAAACGGAAAATGGCGACTTTCCAGGGTCTAAAAAAGCACCTGGAAAATCGAAAATTTGAATTCGCGGGCGCGAAAAAAGGTGCGGGAATTCAAATTCTGGCTTTCCAACTGCGGTTTTCTGCGGTTTAAAAAGGATGTTAAGCAGGAAATCAAGTTCCTACACTTCATAAAGGTCGAAAAATGAAATTTCGGTTTTATTTAAGTTTTATAACCGCAGAAAATCGCAGTTAGAAAGTCAGAATTTGAATTCCCGCGCCTTATTCGCGCCCGCGAATTCAAATTTCGAGTTTCCATTTTCGGTTTTCCAGTGTACTTTTTTAGACCCTGGAAAGTCGCCATTTTCCGTTTTCCACTATTTTTTAGTGCGCCATAAAACTACTTGTTAACCTATCATATCACTTGCAGTTAACATACCACTTAACCAATTTTTTGGTTTTAATTAAAAGTAATGAATAAGTGTGAATAAGATGCACCTACAGAAAATATCTTACTTGAAAGGGAATGATTCCCTAACATCAAAGTCCCTTTATTATTAGGGAATTCTGTCGTTTTTGATCAAGGAATTCGACCAAGTTCCCTGATGAGGAATGTAGTGTCGTTGGCTGTGAATTTTTCTCTGTATGGTGATTGGCAGAGTGATGGCCCATCACTGATGGTGTTAAAAAGAAGAGCTGATAGTTATATAAAAATGATTTAATTAAATAATGTTCCTTGAGATATCACACTGGCGATGGAAAATGGATAGCTCTTAATGACCTGTTGAAGTTTGAATACTGTACGTACTATACGGTGGATTCGGCTAATAACACAGTCCATTTGTCTACAGAAGCTCGGGTCATGTGCAGTCGAAAGAGTGAGATCTTTGCAATCAATCAATAAATCGATAATTTACTCATTGTTCCAGGGTGTACATTGTGTAATTCTTCTGTACCATCAACGAAATGGGACGTTCCATGTCACGAGTACACGGTAATTGATGATATCGTAATAATAATATTAACTTAAAATCGATTATTTATTTCAGCAATAAGCAAATTTACGATTTTTTTTAAATTCAAATATGATTATTGATTTCTAAGCAGTTATTTTTCAGTGTGGCATTCAGAAGATGTTGGTGCATAATCAGGTCAATTCGAATAATCGGCTAACTTGCTCTGATAAGGCTAATCAGACTAATCCTATGTACTCATATCAATCGTCTCTTGTTCGTTTCGAAGACATTAAATGCGTCGACAAAGGTTGGTTTGGACTTTATAAATTCGTTGTGATTAGTTGTATTGGCTTAGTTTAGTATATCATTTAGTCACGTGAAGCTTGGCTTATTATACCTCTAATCACCGTGTATATGATAGTCTATAATTTATATAATACAATATATTTAGTGGATTGCGCTGCGATATCTCCATCTACAGTATTCGAATGTCCTGATGACGTCAAAGAGGATTGTCTAAAGGCGAGTCATTAAATATTGATTGTCAATTATTGATTATTTTAAGCCGATGAATGAGAACAACGCGCACTATTGCCCATCCACTCATCATCTACATGTGCACTCTAATGGACAAGATGCCAAGGTAGTGCAAGTTATGCCTCCCGTCTTACAGTCATTTCATTCCTTTCGCATAAATCTGTTTTCATTCTATGGAACAGGGATCGGCAGCGTTTATCTATTTTCCGTGTGGAACCGCAACGAAAATACGCAAAGTGCGCCGACTTCCTTCTCCCATACACTTTCCATACACTTACACGCAACTACTCATAAATAGCGTACTTTCCCTCGTTTGCGCAGCCGATCTCTGTTTCTTTGCATGAAAACGCTATTTTCTAAATTAAAGCTTGGAACATTTGAACAAGCCGATTCAAAGTCTGCAAGCGTGGAACATCGAACCGTCGGTGCCCGTAGTGTTTTGGGTCTCATGTGAACGTACCACAGGAGTACTGTAGCCAGCTACCGTAACCGTCGATCAATATTTGATGAGTAAAGTGCGATGTTTTCCGCTTGGGACACAGTATCCTCAGTACACCGATGCTTCGCTGCTCCTACTAGACCCGGCTTTGGCGCCGTAACTAAAGAAACAGCAACGATATGACCGATACTTTCGTACCAATCAATAATTCTGATTACAGGAGGGAACCAATGCGACCTGTAGTGCAAAGACTGGACAGTGGATGATGGGAGTGGATGTAATCAAGGACTCTCATGTATACTGTATCAAGAACAAAGGTAAAGAAAGTGTCTGTTAAGCCGTGGAACATTCGCCGCAAGCTTGGAACATTGTGGCGTCGACTCAGGCGTCGCTGTTTGGTGTTGCATCCCATGTGGAAAACCCTGGTGATTCTTTGGGTTACTGTAGAAATTAGCCAACCACAATTTATGCGATGTCTCCATACAGTAACCCTTTCTACCATCATGAAGATCTGATACCCTATGAAAAGCGACACCGACGCCTCAATGTTATATCATACATTTTCGGTACCCTCGCCGCTTATTTCTATATAGTGGGTCCTTTCTCGAAATAGGGTAGGTTGGTTCAGAAAATTCGCTATTTTTCGCTTAAAATATCGTCATTTTTCGCATCAAGTGGCCTTAAATGTGTCATATATAGTGGGTCAATCTTCGCATTGCGATGGTATGAAAATGTATGATGTTATATGCTTGTGACAAACACAGCGTCGTCATCGTGCAAATGTTCCACGGCTTTGCTCGTATGATAAATATACTTTACTCCGTTTCTTCTGTTAAATATGAAATGATATGATTTGCTTATGTGAAAAAATATAATGCGAATCATACGTGGGCGGGCATTGTCGCTGGAAATGAAAATATTGGGGTCGGAAGCAAAAAATGGAGAGTTTATACGTTGCTTTGAGTGATTTTTTTGGAAAGTCGGGGGGTCGGGTACCAAAAATCGGGGGTGTGTTGCCGCTAGTGGTGCCCACGTATGATGCGAATATATTATTTTAACATAAATGGTAAATTTAAAGATTTTGATTAACTTTTGTTATTTTAAAATTATATTAGTGTACGTGTAAAATATTATTAGAATCTTCAAATATATATTGAGTTCTTGGCATGATTGAATTTATTGTTCCTCGATCAATAAATTGCATTGCTAATATACAATAATTGTTTGTTGCAGAATCGACAACCATTGCTGCTGCAGCATCTGGGTACGTAACGTTTACCAATTACACTGATACGGTATTATGGTCATGTTTATCGATTGAATGCTACTCTATTTTTAAAATTGCCAGTTATCGATTAATCGTAATTTTTTTTATTGCAGAAATGAGTTCCCCTATTGGATCCTTATCGTTGTCGGTGGAGTGATAATGGTTATTGCCATCGCAATTGCCATCGCATGTTTTCTTCGCCGACGAAAGGTATATGCTGGATGGATACTGTAGTTTGAGGTTGTGGGGGGTAGCTGAGGTTTATGGTATGATACAAGGATACTGTTGTTGGACCGTTTATGGTGTAATACATGGATACTGTAGTTATAGGGTTTATGGTATAATACATGGATACTGTAGTTATAGGGTTTATGGTATAATACATGGATACTGTAGTTAGAGGGTTTATGGTATAATACATGGATACTGTAGTTAGAGGGTTTATGGTATAATACATGGATACTGTAGTTATAGGGTTTATGGTATAATACATGGATACTGTAGTTAGAGGGTTTATGGTATAATCCATGGATACTTTAGTTAGTGAGTTTATGGTATAATACATGGATACTGTAGTTAGAGGGTTTATGGTATGGTATGGTATATTGTATAATACAACATTACATTACACACAGCACGCCACAGTGTGAACCTGATAAATATTGATTGACATGGATACTGTAAAGAAATGTAGTACAATAAATGTGCACTGTACATTGCTGATATCGTAAATAATATTTTCATTTCCACAGATGAAGAAAGACGGATACACGGAATTGGCAACTGACGATCCGAAGAAGGCCGCGTCTAAGAATAAGCCAATCAGACAGGTAAAAAGTATTCCAAATGTTTTTTTAAAGTTTTCAATCTTGTTGCAATGGATCGAACCCGGTTTTGTTACTAGGTGGGCTTTTTTCCTGCGCTCATGTCTGCCATCCAATCAGGGCCTTCCGCCTAGTATTGCCTCGCTAAAATGGAATTTTTTTCAGTGGAATTTGCAAAAAATAGCCAAGCGCACTTCCTTGCCTCACACTTCCCCCTTTTGCGCTCAACCTTTCCCAAAGTGTACACACCTTTGAGCGTATATGCTGGATGGGTACTTTAGTTATCCAGTGTATAGTGTATAGTGTAGAGTGTATAGGGCAGTTGGATACTGTAGTTAGGGGGTTTATGGTTAATACATGGATACTGTGAAGAGATGGTAAATAATATTTTAATTTCCACAGAACAAGAAAGCGGGATACTCGAAGCTTGTAACTGGCGATACTCGTGATCCGGAGAAGGCCACGGCTAAAGATAAACCACTTGCAAGCGATCAGGTAAAAAGTGTTCCAAACATACATGGGCGGGGTACCTGGAGCTCGATTCTACAGGGGGGGGGGGGGGCATCCGAACAAAAAATGGTTAATTTTACAAGGGCCTTAACCTATTTTTTCAAAAATTTCAGCTAAATGTCATTTTTTAAAGGGGGCATCCCACAAATTTTCGAAAAACAAATTTTTACTTTAATTTTACAGGGGAAACCCATATCGGCGCCCATGTATGGTTGCAAATGTTTCTTCTTTTTTTAATTTTGAATCTGATTTAGTCAATCTGCTTTTGTTTTTTTCCTACTCTCCTCAATGACACTCGTTCAAAAACTATTAAGTCATCCCACAGAATTCTGATCCAAATCAAACTATTTGCAAAATTTGTTAGAAAGTACGCTAGTACTTTTTTCGGTGTCTTTTTTTTATAATTTTTGGTTTTTCAACAAACAATTACGAAAATGTCAGACGCAAACCATTAAAGGTGGAGTCCCTCGAATATTTTCGTAAAGAAACTGTGAAGACAGAAAGGTAGCAAAAGTTATTCTACCTACCGTACACTATTTCTTTTATTATGATTCAGCTTATTGATCGCTAGAAACATGAATGAACCATCAGGCCCAGTGCAGGGAAAGGCGCGCTTTTTGAAAATTGAGAAAATTCGACAATAGGATTTGAACTTGCGACAAATTGGTAACGACTCTGAACGTTTACCACTGCGCTATGGGATAGATGAGTAGCTGTGCTAACATCTCTCATATCACTTGGCATTTGCGCAAGAGAGATGTGATGGATTTGCATGAACATTCGCGGGTCTCCACCTTTAAGAAGAAGTTGTGCTAATATTACTCTCATAGAAGTCGAGCTCTCTTCCTCCTGAAGCACCACCGCCCAAATCTTCGTCTACGACTGCCGATGCCGAAAGGACCAATCTATCTTCGTCGAATACAAACGGTATCACTGCTAATGATTTTCTCTTCTTGTCCTGAAACAATCGAAGGCAGAATGCGCTTTTGTCGTTGCGCTTTTGTCATACTCGCAAACAAGCGAAGGCAGAATAACCACGTCATGTATACAACACCAAGATCAAAGATTAAGACAGCGGCTATTAACCTGTGGAACATTTACACGACGCCTTGAACATTTCGTCGTCGACGTCGGCATCGCTGTTCGTAGGGTGTTTGGTCTCAAGTGGAAAACCCTGACGATCCATTGGGTTGCTGTAGATAGTTACGATAGCCATCCACAATTGATACGGTAACTCCCTACAGTAACCCTATACGCCTTCAGGGATTCCCCTTAAGAACCAATATCCTATGAACAGCGACGTCGACTCCGCAATGTTGCATGCTTGTGACGAACGCCACATCGACGCAACTATGGTACAATTCATCCTTTTTCAGTCACATCAGTCAACGACAAAGAACCTACGTCCGCCCTCTCGATCAATGTCGTCGATGGAAATGCTGCCAAAGAGCAAAAGGTAGAGTTTAAAGTTGACTGACACGCATCCATCTCGTAAATGCAACACCGCATAACTCACGACAATCAGCGGCCAATGGAACTTTGTCATTATTATTGCCGTGGATGCGATAATACTCGTTGTCACCTTAAGAGGCGTGTTCCCTAAGACTCGATCATATTCGACCACCCCCGGACACGTGCGCTAGCAATGAGAACTGGGAGTCCATACTTGGGTGTTAGGAGTGTCATCGGTCCTTATTACACAAAACAGCTGAAATTTCCTGTTTGTGCCCTCAGGCTATTAGAAAAGTTAATTTCAAAAATAAACTTTTAAAAATCATAATTTCTCAAATTGTTGAGATGAAGTCTAAATACCATTTGCGATGCGTTTAGGGTGCACAGTGCTTGCTTATTCACTATTAGCATCGAATGTGCGTTGATTCCTAAACCACTTTTTTGACTCAAAATTTTGGTTTTTTCGGACAAATCATCGCTTGTTGTTGTTTGCTCCCAAAAGTTCCGACCAGGTATTGTAGCCTAAGCAGTTCTGCACTGATTTAACTTAAAACTGGGTTCTTCCCGATCGACCATTTTGTCGAATTTTTCGATCGAAGTTCCGTCATCGATGGTTGTCCCGAACAAATGCTGTATTTCTCAAACGATTGGTATGGAATTGTGGTCTACTCAAAGTTTCGAGGTGAGACGAGTAATATGGCACAAGAAGCCCATCACTTGGATCAATTTGAAAATTTCGATTTTCATGACCCGGGGGTCATGGTCCGAAAATTTCAAAATTTCTCAAGTTTGAAATGTTTTCATTTATGTGGCTTATTGTGAAGTACTAATGATGTGAATAATATTCAGCTAATGCTCAATGGCTGATCTCTCCTTTCAAACATTTTTCGAAAATATTCATTCTGATTGCGTGCGAAAAATCAGAATTGTGTTTGAATCAGTTTCCAACTTGCTTTCTGTAACATTCCGTCATAGTACTTTGTAATGGACATAATCAATATGAAAATTGTTAATTTTCGAAAATTCAGTTTTTTTTTGCCATGACTCCGGTCATGGAAATCGATTTTTCAAAAGTGAGCCGAATGCCGGCATTTCAGTTCTACTATGTTTACTCATCATGAAACTTCACATTGTCATTGTCATTTGCTCATTGTCGCAGCATTTGAGTCGAAAAACTGCAATATTTTAGAAATTTTCCGTGAAAGTAGGCACTCAAATTGAATTTTTTTAAATTTTCGAAAATGAACGATTTTCATATTGAATATGTACATTGTAAAGTACTATGACAGAATGTTACAGAAAGTAATTTGGAAACTGATTCAAACACAATTCTGATTTTTCGTACGCAATCAGAATGAAAATTTCCGAAAAAAAGGTTGAAAGGAGAGACCAGCGATTGAGCATTGGCTGAATATTATTCACATCATTAGTACTTCACAATAAGCCACATAAACGAAAACATTTCAAACTTGAGGAATTTTGAAATTTTCGGACCATGGTCATGAAAATCGAAAATTTCAAATTTATCCAAGTGATGGGCTTCTTGTGTCATATTACTCGTCTCACCTCGACACTTTGAGTAGGCCACAATTCCGCACCAATCGTTTGGAAAATACTGCATTTGTTTTGTTTGTCAGCGGTTACAACAATCGATGATTTGTCCGGAAAAAACACAATTTTGAGTCAAAAAAGTGGTTTAGGAATCAACGCACATTCGATGCTAATAGTGAATTAGCAAGCACTGTGCACCCTAAACGCATCGCAAATGGTATTTAGACTTCATCTCAACAATTTGAGAAATTATGATTTTTAAAAGTTTTTTTTTTGAAATTAATTTTTCTAATAGCCTGAGGGCACAAACAGGAAATTTCAGCTGTTTTGTGTAATAAGGGCCGATGACACTCCTAACACCCAAGTATGGACTCCCAGTTCTCATTGCTAGCGCACGTGTCCGGGGGGTGGTCGAGTCTTAACGGCCATCTCTCTTAAGGTATATATGTACTAGATCTATAGTTTGATTGTTTATGGTATAATACATAGATACTGTAAAGAGATGGAGTATGGTAAATGTGTACTGTAACTTGCTGATATCGTAAATACTATTATCATTTTCGCAGAAGGCGAAAAAGACAGCAAAGAAACCAGCCGATGATACTCGTGATACGAAGAAGGCCGCGTCTAAGGAGAAACCACTCACATCCGCAAAGGTAAAAAGTGTTTTATATGTTTATTTTTTTAAAGTTTTGAATAATCTGTTTTGTGTGCAATGTATCGAACCGATACATTACATTTGATGTAAATGATGAATGCGATACAAGATCATAGGTCGAAAAGTATGTTACAAATTACCAAGCCTGATCTTTTTAGGATCGACCCACCACATACATCCCATTTTTATGCGGAAGATTACAAAAAAATAATGATTTTTCTAAATAGACCCACCGTATTTCGAAAATCGGCCCACTATATACAAAAATCCTGTGAAGCGCGCCGAAAATGTATGTTTGGTACTCGTGCTAATAAGCGACCAATAAGAGTTTGGCATTGTTATTGCCGTGGGTGTGATAATCATACATTTTCGGCGCCCTCACTGAATTTTATATATATATATATATAGTGGGTCGATTTAGAAAAATCGTTATTTTTCGCTTAAATTGTAATCTTTCGCATAATAAATGAGCTTTATATAGTGGATCAATTCTTACACTGTGAGGGTATGAAAATGTATGGTGATAATACTCGTTGTCGCCTTAATGCATCGTTACATTTGCCTACTCCGTAACCCCCTCCGCCGCGTCTCCGTCGTTACGGCGGAGGTTACGGCGAAGGCACGTAAGGCAAATTTAATGATGCATAAGGTATATACTGCATGGATACTTTAGCTAGAGGGTATAGGATGCTGTAGTTAGATGGTTTATGTTATAATACAAAGATACTGTAAAGAGATGGAGTATGGTAAATGCGTACTGTAACTTGCTGATATCGTAAATACTATTCTCATTTTTGCAGAAGGAGAAGAAGAAGTCAACCGATGATAAGAAGAAGAAGAAGGAATCTGAGGATGAAGCACTCGAATCTACTCAGGTAAAAAGTGTTGTATATGTTTATTTAAAAAAAAATTGAATCATCTGTTTTGTCGCAATGGATCGAACCGATACATTACATTTGATGTTAATGATGAATGCGATACAAGATCAGTCAAATATAAACAAGATATTTGAAATTCTCTTAAGCATTCATGGGTCTCAATCTTTAGTTGCAAAAAATACCTGGCATTTATTCTATTTTGTAATATACTGATTTTTGTCCAAATCTAGTGCCTTTTTAGTCTGCTTTTGTTTTTCCCTACTCTCCTCAACGACACTCGTTCAAAAACTATAATAATTTCCAACGTCATGTGAGCCAGATATGCAAATTACTTGCGAAATGAAAAAAGCAAAACAATTACGAAAATGTCACACGCAAACCCTTAAGAAGAAGTTGTGTTAATATTACTCTCATAGAAGTCAATCGCAACTTCTGGAGCATCTACTCCGATTCCTATCGTGGGTGACCGTGCGACAAGCCGCAAGGTAAAAAGTGTTCCAAATATTTATTCTTTAAACTGATACGTGCTACAAAGTACCAAGCCTGACCGGATTTTGAGCCAAAATTTCATAAAAATCGAAAAAAACCTGACCAGATTTTGAAAACCGACCTATGCTTATGCACGTACGTCCGCGTAACTTTTTTAGTGCATTAGGTCACAAGTCGAAACTGAGGTGACCCATGAAGTTACTGTAAAAGATTACGATTATTGATCGATGATTGCGGTAATTTCCTACCGTATCCCAATTGAAACCCCCAAGAAGAAGATGTGCTAATATTATTATCATAGAACGTTCCGGCCAGCCCTGCTAGATCAACCGCAGCTTCTTCGCATAAACGAACAACCGAAAGACAGAATCAACCTGCATCGACGGCGAATGGTATCACTTCTAATGATTTCTTTCTTGCATAGGTCGAAAAGTAAGTTGGAAACTACCAAACCTGGCCGCATTTTGCGATTTTTTTGTTGAAAATTTTGTGAAAACCTGACCGCATTTTGTATTTTTTTTGTGAAAACAAGAGCGCATTTTGCAAATCTGTAACATCGCTATTCGACCTGTGTATTCTTGTACTCGAACAATCGAAGGCGGAATAACCACGGTAGATTCCGATGAACTCCAGAAATTTTCTCGACATTTGTCAAATTTTACGGTCCCATTCTCGGAATAGTGCCAGAAAGTCTTGAATAAGACACAAATTGTGAAGTTTATTTTAGTACCAACAAAGGAGCCACCATTCCGTATTCCTGCGAAGGACATAACGTTCTTGGGACCGCTCAAGGTGCGGAAACGCTTTCATGGCGATTGGGTAAGTGTTTATTGTGCGTATAAAATGTACTTGCATAAGAAAATGACAAACGGTGCTAACGAACGGAAGTCGCTCAAAGGATCTCGCCCCGCCTCTCGATTGTCTCTCCGCTGCCTCTCTCTAGCCCGACTAAAATTCGCCGCGCGCTATGTGATATATAAAAGAGATCAGACATAGTTTCTGAACCATGCAAAACAAGAAAGTCTCTTCTACAAATAAAACAAGTGATTTTTATACGCTCAATACAATCTTCACTAGTTTGGAATGAAAAGAGACCAACAAGGGCGTGGCGGTGTGAAGAAATTCAACGAGATAAAAAGTGGAGCATTTGTGACAAAATCAATTTGCGAAGTTCACGAGGTTTATGTTTGTTCGCATTTTTCGTAGTCTAGATAATGTATTGTCTAACGATTTTGTGTTTGCTCAATGCACGCATGTAGGATAAAAGTTTAAAACGCGTTCTCCATAAGAGCGGCGGGGGGCATGGCACAATGTTTCAAAATCATCCCAGGTGACTCATATTTGATGGTTGGAGTCCCTAGGGGATGTATACACTTCAGTCAAAAAATTGACCCAAATTATCGATTTTTGATCTACCAAAAGTCGAAAAATCAAAGTGTGATTTGCATGGCATGTTATATACCGTTTGATAGAGGATCCAAAGATATATAAGAATACCAAGTTTCATGAGTTTTCATAACTCCATGTTCGAGAAATATTCGATTTTCCGAATATTGACAAGATTTTTTTGTTTTGATCTCATTGCTTACTATCTTACTGTTATTTCCAGGGTCTGGATTTTTGATATGTTATGCAAAAATGTATGGACTATCCGAATATCACATTTATTTGGACCGGCTGTATGCCAGGCATAGTGATATCGCCAGTCTTAATGGTGAATTCTAACGCCCAAACGCCGACGCACGTTCGAATCCGGGTCCCGGTCGAAATTTTTGCAAATTTTTTTTCAGCTCAAATTAGACTTTAAATTATACTTTCATGCGTTTTACCTTGTTTTCATTAATTTATTGTACGAAATAACCATCAACATTATCAGAAATAATAAAAAAATCGTATAACTGATATAGTATCAGCAAATAGTCATGGGACGGGCGAAAATTACGCTTTTTCGGCAGTGTCACTTCTTTAAAATGCAATATTTTCAATTTTCTGATAAAAGAAAATAAATCTACACTTGAACTCTTCAAATCTCGATAATCGTAAACTGTCTGAAATATTGTTGACAAAGAACAAAGATTAAAGTTCAGAAATCATAGATCAAAGTTCAGCAATCGAGTAAAAACTTTTGTGAACATTTCCACATATATCGGAGCTTTGAAAATAAGAGATTTCATCAGTAGAGGCGGAGGCACGAGAGCAATGCAAGAGAAAAAACCGAAATCTAAGGCTAGGCGCTGAAATCGAGTAGACCTCAGAATAACGTTTGCTGCGGGTCTGAAAGGAATCATGACCAAAGCGAACTCAGCGAAATCATTATTTGATAATTTGTAAAGCTGCCTGCGGAAGATCCATAATTTTAGAATACTTGCCTCTGATCTGTCATTTTTTTGTCATTTATAACACATTTATCAAGAGTTTGCATAGACACGGGCTCTTGCAATTCTTGCAATTCAATTCTCTGATCAGTAGGGTCTCAAAATCCGCCCTTCCAATAAATGTTCGTTTATGTCCTGATAATGAGGGCGAATAAAGAGCTATGACTATCATAATCTCTATAAAGGCCAATCGTTTCTAACATCATTTTGGCACTTATTGTTAGAATGGGTCATTAGCGCATCTAGAAGAAGAGTATTGAATTTTGAGGCAAAAAAATTGAATCGGAGTGAGAAACTTTCCGAATTTTTTCAACTTGTGCAACCCTAGTGGAGGCCTCCACTCTCACAATGTTTCAGAAGAATAGCATTTTTCACTAAAGAACTATACATGTTTAAAAAGTGTACTTCGATTGTGTCATCATTACACAACAGTGAACAAATTTAATTACACCAACATCATGGTTGTTTTCTTTGATGAGCTGCTTACATTGACTCAAAAGATCAGCTTGATTGCTTTCCTGAATCAAAATTCGAAAAAAATTAAAAAGCGTCCCATGACTTTTTGCCGATACTGTATATGTAGAAAGAAATTTTACATGCAGTGCTCTCGTCCCTACGCCTCTGCTGATGAATTCTCTTATTTTCGAAGCTCCGATTTATGTTGAAAATGTTCACAAAAGTATGTATTCTATTGCTGAACGTCAGAAAATTGAAAATAATACATTTTAAAGAAGTGACAATGTCGAAAAAGAGTAATTTTCACCTGTCCCATGACTATTTGCTGATACTATATCAGTTATACGATTTTTTTATTATTTCTGATAATGTTGATGGTTATTTCGTACAATAAATTAATGAGAACAAGGTAAAACGCATGAAAGTATAATTTAAAGTCAAATTTGAGCCGAAAAAAATTTGCAAAAATTTCGACCGGGAACCGGATTCGAACCTGCGTCGGCGTTTGGGCGTTAGAATTCACCATTAAGACTGGCGATATCACTATGCCTGGCATACAGCCGGTCCAAATAAATGTGATATTCGGATAGTCCATACATTTTTGCATAACATATCAAAAATCCAGCCCCTGGAAATAACAGTAAGATAGTAAGCAATGAGATCAAAACAAAAAAATCTTGTCAAAATTCGGAAAATCGAATATTTCTCGAACATGGAGTTATGAAAACACATGAAACTTGGTATTCTTATATATCTTTGGATCCTCTATCAAACGGTATATAACATGCCATGCAAATCACACTTTGATTTTTCGACTTTTGGTAGATCAAAAATCGATAATTTGGGTCAATTTTTTGACTGAAGTGTATACATCTCCTAGGGACTCCAACCATCAAATATGAGTCACCTGGGATGATTTTGAAACATTGTGCCATGCCCCCGCCGCCGCCCCTCCGCTGTAAGGGAGAATACATTATGGGGAGAGCAAAATTGACATACTGTGCATGGAATCTATCCGCAAATGTGCTGCCCTCGTGATTTCTAATTATGGATGTTCCTATGATTACATGAATCTCTAAAGCGAATTTGCACAATTTGTATCATGGCATTAGTCAAATTGCAAACTGGTATGCCGTAGAAAAAACCTACCGTATACCAGTTTCACAAAACAGAGTTCACTCAGACTTTGATTATTCTTCTTCGTAGGTATATTAGGCATGCCCATGGACGCTGAAATACCCCCATTATCTGCGGTTTGATAACATGATTCAGTTTTTTTTCTTCTTATAAGTGTTTCATTTTTTCCCGTCGACGATAGCCCAAAAAGTCGGGAATATGAAAGTTCCACAGCGGCATTTGATCAACAAAAAACGACTTTTGCGTAAGGGGGAATAACTCGATTCCAAGGAGGCTTCATTGGACTTACAGCATGTCAGGCTACAACCTTCCAAGTTGATCTTTGATCTTTCGCCCAGCGACGACATTTGCGCAAAATACTATCTCATATTTACGTTCTCACTCTTTCAATCAATTTTTATTTTCAATTTCAATGAAGAAAAAAATGTCTGTCTCTAATGTGAGAAACTTCAAGTTGCGAGGTAGCCTTTGAGTGATTTCGCTGGCAGTGTAATATTACTTCATTTCTTATATGACTATTCTGAAATGAGAAACATTGTCGTTGACGTTGAAAAGATCAAAGATCAACCAAATTTGCAGTAGTCTGAAGCACTAGAAGACCAATAAAGCCTTCAAATCGACTTTAGCATTATGCTCAACCCAGTTATGGCTCGTAGCTTGCTCATGTCGGTTGTGCATCCATCCCCTCTCTTCTTACTGGGCAAATGTTTTGTTGTGCAACTGTCGTCCCTCCTCATATCTAAATATCAATTGCAGGAGCATGACTACGAGAATGACAATTCGCCTCAGAAGGAGTACAAAGGAGAGATCGTATTTGCTCCTGAACTGAACGAAGCCGTGGCAATCGGTAAAGGAATAGAAGAACTCGAGGCGAGTTTTTCAGATTCTCTGAGATAACATAATTTATATTTTATGCAGCAATTTAGTTAAAAGCAGCAAAAACTGGGAGATATATGATGTAATTATTGTGGAAAAGAGTTCTTTATAGGTAAAGGAATTAGACGTTATTAACCGACCTATAAAGTAACAAGCGTGTACGAATTCGATGAAACCGTGTAACCCTATGCGGTGTTTATGCTTGAAACATTACGGTCGTCCTCTACATTCGTAGTGTGTTGGGTTCCAACTGGAAAACCCTGAGAGTGCACATGAGTACTGTAAAAAGTTGCCATGACCATCTATCAATAGTGGCTGACCACGGTAATTTCCTACATTCACCCTCTGGTTGCTCAGGGGTTTTCGTCCTGGGACCAAACATCCAAGCTTGACCGGATTTTGGGCCAAGTTTGCAAAAAATCGAAAAAAACCTGACCGGATTTTGAAAACCGATAACTCAGCTATTCGACCTATGGGGGATAGTTGAGTGTCCGCGCTAACTTCTCGCTTGACATTCGCACAAGAGAGATGTGAGACATTTACATGAACATTCGCGGGCCTCTATCTTTAAGGAGACATTGCTAGAGATTTTACCTTCGTACTGAAAGTAATCATGATCAGTGGTCGTAAGCATGAACCGTTTTCCGGGAAAATGTGACGTCATTAGCGTAAGCGGAGGCGTTTTCCAAAAATCCTCCGCCTACGCTTAAGACGTCACAGTTTCCCAAAAAAAAAGGTTTCCCGTTGTTCTTGCATACCGCCACAGAGTACAAAGTTGATAAAAGTGTGAGCATTACAGGGTAGCAAGACTGACCCCAATGGTTCGATCTCCACCGATTCAAAAGGCTTCTACCTAAACGTAAGTGCTCTTTTAGTCCCAGCACAACCCGACCTAATCTGAAACTCTCCACTCTGGCTATGATCTCTCGCTTTCGTTGTCTACGAGAGCGTATTACGAGTACGGAGAGCTCAAAAAGAGCTCAGGATGTGCTCTTAGCTTCTATTTACGATGGCTGTGTTACAACTAGTGATAGCCGATATTTATATCCTAATCGATTACTTGCAGAATTTGGATCTGAATGAGCTTGGCATCAAGGTTGCAGATGAAAGTGTTCGGTTTTTTAACCTTTTAATAACTTTTATATTCTAGATTTTTTTAAATTTAAATTAATTAATGTCTTTTTCTCTTAAGGTATTCATTTCTCCTGCCGAGAAGGGAAAGAATGGAGTAAAGAAGGATATGAAGAAGAAGGAGGAAGAGAAGAGTAAGACTGAGAAAGATGGAAAGAAGGAGGAGAAGGGCAAGGAGAAGGACAAAGGTGAGGCGGAGAAGAAGGAGAAGGATAAGGATAAGAAGGAGTCCAAGGAGTGAACTAATAGTTGATGTAGAAGAATGCGATATAGACTGACTCATCCTCAAACACCCCCCCCCCCCTACACCCACCCACCGTACACTAACCAACGAGAGCTATTCCCCATTTTTAGGTCACGCTAATTTATCCCCCCCCCCCACCCATTCATTACCACCTCGTGACCCCCATTCTATCATATATGCTGTCAAAACAAAAAAAGTGAAACATTTGTGACAAATTGTGAGAAAACTTCAAACTATGCCGCTTTTTAGCGGTTTTCCCCACTTAATTGATGATGCATTTTCTAAGAATTTTTTAGTATGGGCGAGTTTGCCCAATGCACTTATGCAGGATACTGGATACAAAGTCTTCTTTTGTCACAAATATTTCTCTTTTTTTTCGTTTTAATGATGCATGCCCCCGTCCCATCGTTTTATATCAACTGCATAGCAGATTTTGTCGACTGTACCATACTTGTATTTCATATGATTGTATTCGATAGTTGCATGTATTATAAAGAGTGGGTGTGATGGATGTGTGCTATAGTCAGACGAAATAATGATCATATTGTGTGTAATCTACGGGCCTGATTTCCCGACACCAAGCCGACCTATGCGGATTGGACCTCATCAGTGGAATGAGCCACACAGGTATTGATGAAAAACGAAAATAATGAAAATTAAGAAGGAAAGAAGGTTTAGAATGAATAGTTTACACGAAGACAGATAGGTTAGTATAAACATGAAAATGTGGAAAAACATGCATGAAATCTTTCCGGAGTATCTTGTTCGCCATAACCACTTTTGATTACTCTATGATAACTAGAATTACTGTTGGGGCGTATGGATTACTGTAGGTATGGATGGATTACTGCATGGGTGTATGGGTTACTGTAGGGGTGTATGGATTACTGTAGGTATGGATGGATTACTGCATGGGTGTATGGGTTACTGCAGGGGTATGGATTACTGTAGGGATATATTGATTACTGTATTGGTACGTGGATTACTGTAGGCGTATATGGATTACTCTAGGTGTGTATGGATTACTGTAGTGGTGCATGGATTACTGTAGGGGTGTATGGATTACTGTAGGTGTGTATGGATTACTGTAGGAGTGTATGGATTACTGTAGGGGTTCACGAATTACTGTAGGGTTGATACCTTCACTTCAACACCTCATTATTATCA
This sequence comes from Parapristionchus giblindavisi, assembly GCA_943737045.1. Taxonomy (NCBI): domain Eukaryota; kingdom Metazoa; phylum Nematoda; class Chromadorea; order Rhabditida; family Diplogasteridae; genus Parapristionchus; species Parapristionchus giblindavisi. The sequence continues at coordinate 812,782 of CALSFV010000235.1, forward strand.
TGATTATTATTATTTTTATTATTATTTACAGCTATGATTAGTCATTCGGTCACCACCCACATTTCGATTTCATATGTTTGCATACATTTTGTGAATTTTGCTGTTGTTTTTTTTCGTGAAAATTGTTTTGCCGTCGCTCTCGTCGATTCTAACCACATGTTGTGCACAGAACGTCTAACCGCCCCACATTTCTAGTTTTTTTAGTTTAGCCCCGCCCCCTACCGTAATCCATACACCAATCCACACACACTCAGTTATGACTTGCCCAATCGATATACCCACCCGCGCTTACCGTATACCCCCAACCGTACCCCGTTTGCACACACACACACACCACAAGACCTTATTATACCCATTCGTGTCCCCGTGAGAGCGCCTTCGTTATCCCCAATTGTATCTCATAAATCTTTATCGATCGGTTATCGATTTTTTGTCAACTTTGTTGAATGATTTTGCACATACACCACATAAACCGTACACGTATACTGTGAGAGCGAGTGAGAGAGTTTTGAATGTGTATCTCTGACTATTCGATCGATTAAATGCTTTTCTTCGTCGACTGATTGCTGGTTATCCGCACAATTTATTGATTGATTTTCGCAATTTAAATGAATTTACATGCAAGAGGAGCGAGAACTTATTCGTGATATGTTTGTTATGGTTGTCGTCGTGAAACGTAATTCAGTCGGGAATGCCTACCTACCTATCTACGGGAGTGCGGGATGTCTGGAAAATTTTCGAAAACTGAGAAATTGGTAGTCAGCCGAGAGTTTGACGTTCTTGAACATGAAAGATCTGTGTAAAGTTATGGGTATATGGAATCCATATTATGGATGAGCGGTGAAACAAGTGTTGAGTTATACGAATTTGTTACGAAATGGTCTGATCAGCCCTTTATCCCTAGCGTTATAACAGCTGAACTGTATTTTACAGTAAAGATGGTGCTACTGGTCTGGCAAATGCAGCCTGCTCAAAGGTCAAAGTATTCGGTAAGGCACGGTTTTATCTTGACTTGGCTTGAATATGAATCATATGTTCTCTCTAGCTAGTCCACCCTTTTTTTCTCCGCTTGATCTTCTGAACTTTGTGCCAGGTTCACTGGCTCTCTCTCACTCGCTCTATCTCTATTTCTTTCTCACCCTCTCTCTTTCTCTCCTCTCTCTCACACACACACACACTCTCTCTCTCTCCTCTATTTCTCACTAACTGTATCTCTATCTCTGCTCGGCTCGTTTCTGCCTCTTCATCTCTCCCATAGCAGTAGCACTCCGTATCTCTATCCTCTCAAATAGTGGCTCGCATACTCTCTCTCAACTCCCTTGCACTGATCGTTTTCTCAACTCTTCACTTCTCCTTGTGCATACCGTTCTCTTCTCTATAGCTTTCTCTATCTAACCCTCTCAAAGTGTTTCTCTCTAACACATGGAGTGCGGCCATTGAAAAGTAGAGAGCACTCTAGCTTCTAGCTTGAAACGTCGCTCACTAACTCCTTCGAAATAGGGCCTTAAAGGGACTCTCCGAGCTAATTGAGCTCTCCGCTCTGGCTACGTTCTCTCGCGACAAAGAAAGCGAGAGAGTGTGGCCAGAGCGGGGAGTTTCAAATTAGCTCGGGGTGTGCCTTTAGCGTTTCTTACGTCAGCTTTATATTCGATTTCTTATTTTGCCAAGCTTCTTCCGCATGCACAGTAGTCCTAGAGTGCCATATTCGTGTGTTATCGAAGAGTTCTGATCTCTGATCTTTGATCTTTGATCTTGCTGTTACAGTATGTCCCTTCCGTCCTACACCGTAGTGGACGAGGGCACGGACAAGCTGTGGTCGCAGTGGGCCGAGTGCGTGCGCGAACAGGAGTGGACGAGTGACGATAATACTGGTATTGATCTTTGATCTAAGTTTTCAAAGTTCACAAATTTGAATCCGTTTTCAAAATTTTTACATTGTTTGGGCGAAAATGAATAGTTTAGATAAGAATGGACTTAATAATTAAAATAATAATAATAAACAAAAGAAATTTAAGTGCTCGGTCTCGCCCCTCGACTGGCGTCTACGCGCGCGGTTTTTGCACAGAAAGATGAAGGTATTCCTTACTATTTTTAGATCCTACTCTTTTAAAGATCAAAGATCAATCAATCTTGAGAAAAAAATGATGTCACTGATGATTTCTAAAACTGCCTTGGACTGTCTCTGATAACATTATCAGTGGGTAAAATGATAAGGAAACCACTAAACCAGGCAGTTCCGGTCATTCGAAATCAGAAGTTTGATATCAGCTATGAGTCAAGGAGTGATATTACGGGGTGATCTTTGATCTTTGATCTCTGATCATCAGAACTACATATAAATGGGTCCTCTGTTCCTCTGTATAAGGTTATCCCTGTTCTTTGCTTGAACAATAATTTGCTTTCTGATCTACTGCCCCTAATTTATCTTTTGATCTTTAAACTTCTGGTTTAGAACCGATTCTTGAAGGTTTTATTGATTAGACATTTGTCCATGTCCCTAATAAATAAGCCTCGATCTTCAGCCCGATTACTTGTTACTCGAGCCTTTCCCCAAATTGATCTTTGATCTTTAACCCTGGAAAATAGTTTCTGATCCACTATACCTTATTGATCTTTGATCTTTCTCCAGATGGTTCCTTTCTCGGCTGCGTGATCTGGAACGAATACGACGAAATTGCGTTCATAGGTAGGCGAAGAATTATCGATCTATAAAAAAAATCAATAAATCATCCCAATCAATCAATATCAGGCTTCTATCTCGTCCATCCATCCGTGAAGGGACTCGGCATCGGAAGTGTACTGTGGAAGCGGGCGATCGATCGAATGCCCAAGGACTACAATATTGGGTTAAGAGCGGGTTGGTTTGCCCTTTTTTACCGAAATTGAAGCGTTGTTCTTGTATTGGCACTAGGTGAATAATACCCGACTGGATGATAACCATTTGCATACTTTGTCTATTCATTAGCGCTTGTGTCTCATATGCAAAGTATATCATTATTATTTCTCCTATGTCTTCTGTATTTGCTGTCGCCCCTGTCACTGGTGTATCAAATAAAAACGAAACGATTTCATTACTTGTTTAGAAATTTTTAGAATGTTTGATTGGTTTAGTCATTTTTATTGTTGCCTTCGAAAAAAAACATCATCTTCATCGATCGAACCGTCTAACATTTGACTTATGTGTAGTAGGTGAAACGTGAATCGTGCTGGGGGGGGGGGGGGGTGGTGGTAAAAAAGTAAAGATATGAACTGTAACACTGCGATCTGAACACGAAGGATGGTGTACTTTAGCGACGTTTTGGAAAAGTCGCATTATGTCATACACGCAAGCAAAATGCTCAATTTTACAATTTCCTATTTTCCTAAATCATTTTGTTAATTTTTTAACTAATTGTTGTTTGTTGTTGCCATATCGTTAGTAATCGTATTACGCAGGTCCTCACGTGGGGATTTAGAGATTGCTTCAATTCTGCCTTCTCTGGACCACTTTCTGTTGAACACAATTATTTTTCCTAAATCATTTTGTCAATTCTAAAAGTAATTATTATTTCTTGCTGTCATATCCTCGAGAACCATATTGCGCAGGTCCCCACGTGGGATTTTCGTGATTCGCTCAATTATGACTTCTCTGGACCACTTTTTCCTTGACTGCAACTACTTATCCTCGACCATTTTGTTTAATCTTTAAATTATTATTGTTTCATGTTGCCATATCCTTGAGAACTATAGTGCACAGGTCCTCACGTGGGTTTTAAAAGATTTGATCAATTATGACCGTTCTGGCCCCGAATGAAGTAGTCGCGAAAAGCGCATTCTTGACATAGAATTTTTAAAAATTGGGAGCTTATTAGGACATTTTTATCCTCTCATTCATTCTTCCTTATATATCTATATGTTTGTAACGCTTCGTTCACGATCTCCGCGTCGTTAGTTTTATTCTACGATGTACTTAAACTTGTCACAATCTCATTTGCAGTTGCGTGCTCGTATCCTCGTCAATCTCGCCGTTGAGGAAGTTATCGGGTACATCTACAAGGTGATTCAAGAACGTCGTCACTCAGACAACGCTGTTAGGATACATTTTATTCGGTTTATATATTGTACACTTTATTTATTATTGTCTATGTAAAAACTCATTTCCCATTAGTTCTCATTGTTGTTGTGTTTTACTGTGTAAATCTAAAACTTTGACTATATAAATAGTATAAAATAATGATAAAGTATCCTACTACACGATAAATCTATATGAGAATTAGAAAAAAATCAGTTTTTAATTCAAAGGCATCCGTGAAACAGTTTTTGATAAAACGCGCTGCACGCACTGCACCACACACACCACATAAGCGCACAATAAATGGGTTCAGATCGCTGTGTGTAATTCAAGGCACACGAAATCAAGCGAGTGATCACTGGACCAGTGCTGACTCAGTTGGGGGGGGGGGTATAATAGGCAGCCTATGCCCTATAGATCGATGAGAATCGTGGAACGAGAGACAGACAAATGGCTAATGAACAGACAAAGTAGTTATCATCCATTCGGTTATTATTTATCGTTTCTCGTTTGACCTGGTGCCCTTGTATTGAAAAGCGACAAATGACTGTGGTTCGATTTGTGTTTGTATTACATCGAGGCCATGTATATTTTCAAAAAATGCTTTTAGCACAACTGGTTTAAGTAATTATTGCCATTGCTTCGATCAATAATCGGCACAATCAATCAATAATCGACGCAATCAATCGATACCGCTTACAGTACCCGAGATGGCGGCCAAATATGCGTCGCAGGACACGCCGCACGCGGTGTCCTCACTGAACAAGTACGATCTGAGCTGCGCCCAGGTCCGGGAGGTACGGTATCTTTAATTTCAAGGATTTCTGTAATCTTTGAATTGAACGTACCGTCTCATTTGAAATCTTATGTAGCTCGAAAAGACTATTTGTCATGGGATATGCTTCTTATTTTTCCAATATCAATCAATCAATCACTTTAATTTTTCTGACAAGTGCACTTATGTAGTGATCTGAGAGCTCGGAAATGACCTATCCCGAGTTCCATTTCCGTACCGGCACTACCGCATTGTGGAGCTCTCCGTTTTGATAACACTGTGATTAGCATATCCTAGATCTGCTCGCGCCATCCTCCATCATCCTCTTCATCGCTTCGAATCCGATCGATATCGGATCTGACGACGGAACAGCACGCTGATCTACTCCGATTCGACCGAGAAGTCACCGGCAGAGACAGGTACTTATAGTTAGGTCTTAAGGTCGGGTTTTAAGGTAGCTCTTTAGGTCTGGTCTTAAGGTTGCTCTTAAGATCTGGTCTTAAGGTAGGTCTTAAGGTAGCTCTTAAGACGACACTAGTACGCACTTATTTTAAGTATTCCTTAACTTAAGAAGTTTAAGACTACCCTAACTTGAGTACTTTTAAAGGCACACCCTAGCTAATTTTTAAACTCTGCTCTGACACTGCGTTGTTTGTCTACGAGAGATCGTTGCCAGAGCGGAGTAAAATTAGGTCGGGTTGTGCCGCTAACACGACATTAACCCTTACGTACCTTAAGAATACCCTAAGACTAAGCACCTTAAGAAGATATTAACTGAAGTACCCTAAGGTCGGCCCTACTGGATGTGTTCTTCTCGTACGATCGCACTGCCGGTAGCTGTTTGGTAGATCATGAGGGCAAGATTCGAGGCTATGCTGGAGTGACTTCCACCTCGTTCCCAAGCAAGAACTGGTTCAAACTAGGACCGGTAAGTGCTAAGTCACATCGTTAAGTCAAACTAAGTCATCATAGATCAAAAAGTACGTTACAAGCTAAGAAGCCTAGCCGCATTTTTGGATTTTTTTGAAAAGCTGACCGCGTTTTGGAAATCTGTAACATACATTTTCGACGCCCTCACCGGATTGCTTTATTTATGTAGTGGGTCGATTTAGAAAAACCGATGTTTTCACGTAAATTGTAATGTTTCGCATAACAATGATTCATATATAGTGGGTAGATCCCCAAAATGATTCATATATAGTGGGTCGATCCTCACGATGTGAGGGTATGACAATGTAGTCTGTAACGTCGCTAGTCTCTAAGTGTTAATGCTTAAGGTCTACGCTTCCTCTCTAGAGGAAGCACTCCAACTCGTTCGACCTCTGGTTGATTACTGTGAGAGGTACGGTAGCTATCGATTAGTGTAAAATGGAAACGAATCAATCGATATATTCAGTTTCGCGGCTGATTCGCGAGTGCTGGTCAAGGTGCTGAGTGGTACAGTAGGTGCGAGCGAGCTAGAGGCAGTTCTTGACGGGATTCCACCGTCCGACGAAGGAACCACGCTGTTCAGTAGACCGTTCAGCGAAACAATCAATAAATCCATGTGCTACATACCGCACAATAACTCGGGACATTTTGATGCTTAGGCTACCGTAGAATAGTGATTACTGTAACTCTACTTGTTATGGATCGATTTTGGATAATACTTTCTTCGTTTTTTTGTCAGGGAATAGTTCTTTATTTTGCATAATTATGTATCTGATTGTTAAATTTTATCAATATTATGATTTTCACGTGATTTTTGATTGTCATGATTAAATTATTTGCCTTCAACTCATTTCTTGAATGCCAATACAATACTTTATCAAGTCATAACAACTCCGGATTCTGGGAAAATTGGTGCATGATCACGAATCACGAAATACAGTTTCCCGTGATCTTGCATGGAATCCCAGAATCCATGCATGATCACGTATAATCCATGCATGATTCGAGAATATTTCATGCCAGATCATGTGATTAATTGCAAAATTTTTACCTGAATCGTGCATGGATTCAGACACCTGGGTAGTGACAGTTCGAAATAAAGGAAACACAAATGAATAAAGATGATTGCGACTCAAGTAAATGGTTTAGAGTAATGTATGTTACCTGTTCATGCTATGATTCACTACTTTTTGCTTGCAATGCATTTTCTGATATTTAAGATGTTGGCAAGATATCCTCGCCGCCCTGATTATGCTCTCTCACTTTCTACGAGACAGCGTAAGTAGAGTAAAATTATCTCAGTGTGTGACTTTAAAAAAGAACTTCAGAGTGAATAAGAACTATAGAAATTATGCATATTATTACACTTAAATTGTACTAAACATGAAATCCCGATGCTGCTACATGCGTCAGCCAGATTAAGAGGCTGCTCTGGTATTTTGCCACTTAAAGTCTACTTAAACTTTCCCACTTTAAGTATACTTTAAGTAAACTTAAAGTGAGACGTAAGTCTACTTAAAGTGGTGTGGTATACTGTAATGCATTTCGTCAAATGTTCTTTCACTTAAAGTTTACTTAAAGTCTACTTAAAGTCTGTGACGTAGTTTAAGTAGACTTTAAGTGGCAAAATACCAGAGTGGTGCTCTACCGACTGAGCTATACGAAAATAAAGAATGAGAAAGTATTTAGTTTAATCATTTAAATCAAAACAAATTAGAGAAATTTAATATATTATCATAGGGTTGATGAGGATCCGTCGCTTTATCAGCAAATTGGTTGATGTTTTCAGGTCGAAATGGAATATGTTTCATTCTCAAAATATTACAGAAATTCGGAGTTATCTCCAATTTCGAAAACAATCGTTCTAAAAGATAACATAAAATATATATTCTAAACGTATCACTTTCCCTCCCCCCTCCCCAAGACTTGTTTCACAAACTAGGCCTCCCTTCCATCGACTTGTAAGGATTCTCCTGTTTTTGTCCCTCCGGTTCATGTCAATCTGTCTCTACTGACACAATGCGGTCCTCTTCCCGCTTAGGGCCTCATCCACCCTAATATAGATCATATAAAATATCTAACCTATTCTATCTTCTTGTATGATGTTTGCGCAAGAAGTAATCGATATCTAGGAAAGTTCTCGAGTGTCCATGGATTGTTCTTTGATCTTTCTGCCTCTCCAAACTCACCCTCTTTCTTTCACAGTCGCCTCACGTACTGATTGAGCTGCGACTGACAAACTTTTATTTAGATCGTTGATAAAGGGGCTTTCTGGGAAGTCGTGAAAAGAAAAGAATACACTATAAAATATTCTTGCACATACTAGTCTAAATGAAGTGTTATCAAAAACTTCATCTGTTCAGTACAAGTGATTCAACACTCTATTATTACTGCTGCTTAATTTTATTGATCTACAAACGACGATTTTACCTCTTGCAACGCTCTCTCACAGACAAAGAATGCGGTGGACTCGATCAAGCTCGAAACCTCTGCTCCCGTAATTAGAGAGTAAAATAGGTGGCGATAATAGTAGTGATATCGGTAACAACAAGTGATTCAAATCTGAAATCTGTTTTCAAAACCTGCTTTTTTTCTTTGGAGCATTTCTACCTGTTCAACTTCCACCCGACGCATTTATCTTTTGCTATTTTTTCACAATGTTGAGTTGTGCTCTTCAACGACATAAAGTGCAGGTTTTGAGAACGGATTTGATATCAGAGTGTTCGAATGCGTTAGCATACCATAGGCACTCCCATTAGCAAGAATTTGATGGTTTGTATGTCAATCTTTATTTTTAGTTTGTTTGTTTATTTTTAGTTGTTTGGATAGTTGTTTGATAAGTTTATGAACCCATTACCTCTGATATTTCAAAACTTAAAGTCTACTCAAAATATGTCACTGACTTGAAGTTTACTTTGAGTCTACTACAAGTGAGTGACGTAACTTTTTCACTTTAAGTAGACTTGCGTTTCACTTTTTTTTTAAATTACATAGTAACGTCACACTTTAAGCATACGTTCGTTTTACTTGAAGTAGACTTACGTGAAAGGAAGTCTACTTACAACTCCTCCTCCTCAACTACTCCTACTCCTCGCGGTTTACTCCGCAAGCAAAAAATAACGGAGCACTTTATCAGCAAATTGGTTGAAGTTTTCTTGTAGAAAATGGAATATGTTTCATTCTCAAAACATTACAGAAATTCGGAGTTATATCCAATTTCGAAAACAATCGTTCTTAAAAATAATATAAAATATCTAAACTATTCTAAACGTATCACTTTTCCTCCTCCTCTCCCCAAGCCTTGCACTTGTTCACACTTGCTGATAAGATAAAGTGTGTTATCTTTTCTAACTTTCATAATCACAGCAGCATGTTTTAAAGGGAGCGTAACCTCTCTCAAGGGTGGTTTGTATAGGAAGCCACACGAATTTCCAGATCAATTAGTCGAATTTCAATATCGATTTTCTAGAAACTCAGCTCGATTGGGCAGAGTTTGAAAACGGATTCGCAATAAGCGGGGTCGGGTCGGCTGAAATCTAAAGCATGTTTCGATCGGAATGATCGACTCTCCATAAAGTAGCTTTCCTGGTCATGTGAGAATAGCAAGACTTTAGAATGTCTCGCGAGGGTGGTAAGTAATCTTCTCCTCGCGAGAAAGATACTTTATGGAGAGTCGATCATTCCGATCGAAACATTCTTTAGATTTCAGCCGACCCGACCCCGTAGCTTCTCTTATGGCCTCTCATTAGAGTTCACTAGAAATAGTATTAGATACAACTCTTCCCCCCTGAGAGTTATTAGATGGCTGAATAGATTACCTCTTAGTATTAGGTTGATGCATAAGTTTCTTTACAACACTTTAGCTCTCATATTTCTCTTGTTGTTTATCGCTGGGGCCTCTACTCTCGATGCTCGAGGGACACTTCCTCCTCCAGCCTAGTCTTATTTGCTCGTCGGTCCATCTCGTCGTCCGGCTGAGAATGCCTCATGTTTTTGTCCCCGATCAAATTCACCACCGTGACGCCAGGGTCCATGCAGAAGTGTCTCTTCTTGCCCTGCTTCGTCAATTCGATTGACTCGATCATGTCATCACTAGGGATGAAAGATGGGTCCTCTACGACAATGATCGCCAGAAAGTTGATACAGATGAGACGCCAGCAGAAGAGCCTGAACCCGATCTTCACACCCATGAAAATAATGGGTTCGGTTTGGCGGAGCGTAAGAGGAGTTGCCTATTGGGAACTACTACCCCATGGCCAGACTATTACCGCACAAGTATATGTTACTCACATGAGAAACTTGAAGGCCCATCTCGAATCCACCAGTGAGAAACATCTATTTTTGAGTGAGATCTATTTTCATTATGACAACGCAAGACACACATTGCCAAATTGACCAAGGCTTAACTGGCGGACACTGGCAGGACTGTTCTACCCCACCCACTGTATTCTCCCAACCTTGCCCCCTCTGACTGCCATCTGGTTTCGGCCCTCTATCACTTCCTCAAAGGACAGCACAACGATAACCAAGCCAAAGTCGAGAAGGTGTTGACCAACTTCTTTAAGCCCCAGCCCAGCTCTTCCTTGCTTTATTGGATCTACAAGTTGCTCGATAAATGGCGCAAGACTATCAATGCAAAATGGGCCTACTTCCAGGTTGAGCCGGCGTTTGTAGATTTTGTGGCAGATAAATATGTTCGAACTTAATTTTGTCAAGAAACTTATGCATCAACCTAATATATTATCAGCCGAGTCACATTCGCAGTTCAAATCGTTATTAATGAATAGTGAATACCCTACTCTTTTTGCATCCTAGTTATTCATCTTTTCTCTATTAGACCCAATAGCTCCTATCATTCCCCAATTGCATCTCTCATTGTAAGACCATCTTAGAGATTCAATCGTGTCACTCAATAACATCGGCCTCCTCCACCGATTATTCTATGCACTACTCACTATTGGTGCTACTATCTCTAATCCTTACAAGTCCTGCTCGGTTCCAGCACTTCATCTATATATCGGACCAGTGACACGTGCGAGGGATGCTCCCATCAATGAGAGATACCCCCCTCTTTCCGCCCCCTTCTATCATTCTTTCCTTCTTCTTTCCCATATAGTCAATCCCTGCCCAACTTTACCCTCTTTCAATATAAATTTATGTGGAGAGTGTTATGTGATCTATTATCTTTGATTTACAAACCTGTATTGTTTCATGCTGAGCATGCTATTCTCACATGACCAGGACAAGTTGGGAGCATCCCCCTTGTGTGACTCGTGTTATTTAAGACACCGGCTCGGTAAGATTCGAGGGTTGAGCCAGTGATCCCGGACATCGACCTCACCGATTTGGCTCAAATTTTTTTTTGTGGATACCCCCATGGCCCCCCATCACAAAATGGGTATTCATTTGGGCTGGGTCCTTGAAACATAAATGTGGCGGGTTCTCGAAATTTGAAAACTCGATTTTCGCCAAAAAAAAGTGGAGCGACCTAGGTTCAATGTTAGTGTCGATTAATTACAAGTATGCCTAGACAACAAAATCTCGCTATAGGACGGTTCGGATATCCGATCGCAAACTGATTTTTTTACCTCCTCAAAACACATTAAAATTAATTAAAATTTTAAATTACAAAATCGCACAATTATTTTTGCCTTATCTTATAGAGCAAAAAATTCCGCGTCGAATGAGGGTGAAAATTAAAAAATCGATAGACCCCTATTTTGAGAAAAATGGGCCTGACCATGACTCGAAAATATTTTTGTTTTTAAAACCCCCCATGTTTGTACTCATATTGAAGAGCTCGTCGAGTGGAACAACGTTCATGTTGAACGTTTTATCTGAAACTCATGGACAAGAGAGTTTCACACGTTTTCCTGCAATTTTGAGTAAAACGAAAATAAAATATTTTTAAAACAAAAAAGCGCAGTCCAATTTTTGCCTCATATTATAGAGAAAAAAATTCCGCGTCGAATGAAGCTAAAAATTAAAAAATCGATAAACCCCTATTTTGAGAAAAATGGGCCTGACCATGACTCGAAAATATTTTTGTTTTCAAACCCCCTCATGTTTGTGCTCATATTGAAGATCGTTTTGAGTAGAACAACTTTCGCGTTGGACATTTTGTCTGAAACTCATGTACAAGAGAGATACACACGATTTTATGACCAATTTTGAGTTAAGCGAAATAAAATTTTTTTTTTGCAAAATCGTGTGTATCTCTCTTGTACATGAGTTTCAGACAAAACGTTCAACATGAAAGTTGTTCTACTCGACGAGCTCTTCAATATGTGTACAAACATGAGGGGTTTTAAAAACAAAAATATTTTCGAGTCATGGTCAGGCCCATTTTTCTCAAAATAGGGGTCTATCGATTTTTTAATTTTCACCCTCATTCGACGCGGAATTTTTTGCTCTATAAGATGAGGCAAAAATTGGACTGCGCTTTTTTGTTTTAAAAATATTTTATTTTCGTTTTACTCAAAATTGCAGGAAAACGTGTGAAACTCTCTTGTACATGAGTTTCAGATAAAACGTTCAACATGAAAGTTGTTCCACTCGATGAGCTCTTCAATATGAGTACAAACATGGGGGGTTTTAAAAACAAAAATATTTTCGAGTCATGGTCAGGCCCATTTTTCTCAAAATAGGGGTCTATCGATTTTTTAATTTTCAGCCTCATTCGACGCGGAATTTTTTGCTCTATAAGATAAGGTAAAAATAATTGTGCGATTTTGTAATTTAAAATTTTAATTAATTTTAATGTGTTTTGAGGAGGTAAAAAAATCAGTTTGCGATCGGATATCCGAACCGTCCTATAGCGAGATTTTGTTGTCTAGTTATACTTGTAATTAATCGACACTAACATTGAACATAGGTCGCTCCACTTTTTTTTGGCGAAAATCGAGTTTTCAAATTTCGAGAACCCGCCACATTTATGTTTCAAGGACCCAGCCCAAATGAATACCCATTTTGTGATGGGGGGCCATGGGGGTATCCACAAAAAAATTTTGAGCCAAATCGGTGAGGTCGATGTCCGGCACTACCGGGAGTCTTACTGAGCCGGTGTCTTAATATATTTTAACGGAATATTGTGCTATTTCTCACGTTATTGAACAATGTCAAATTTAATGGATGCACTACTTACAAGCGTACTTACAAGTGATTCCTGTTCTTTGATAGTTATTCTTTGATCTTTTTAACTTGTAAACGTTATGAATCATGAATCACGATTTTTTTATTTATTATAGAATTACAAGTTTTTCATACACCACGCAAATTCCGAACTTAGTAAACTTCTTCACCGTTGAAAAAAGCGCACTACAAAATTTTCGCAAAATTTTTTTCTGCTTATTCCGAAAGTTTTTTAAATGCATGTGATTTTACTTTTGCTAAAAGCCCAATGAAATGACGAGAAAATTCCATAAAATTCGATAAAACATGCGAAAATAGAAGAAGCGCGCGAAGAAGTGGGCGGAGTCGGAGTATTCACGTTAGTTCAAAATGCGAGAGAGATATGAATAGCGGGGCAAAAGGGATGTTGAGGCGACTTTTGCCATAACTGTAGTGCGCTGTTTGGTGTGTTTTAATAATCTCATTTTAATTAGACGATAGTTCATTATTCAGAGCGGCGCACCTCACAAGGGAAGTCTTTTATGTCTCAGTGAGACTTTCGAATAAGAGTATTTTTCCTCGATAGGTATAGGTTAAATATGATGGGAGCCAAAAAATTAGCTGCTGCCATGCACTTTCAGATTTTAATTTTGTGAAAATGCAATTTTCAAGTGCGCATGCATTATTTTCGACGCCGCTAAGTTTTCACGGCTCTTTCAGGGGCTCCTTATTTCATATACTTGTCGCCTGTGTTTTGTGATTTTTTCAACATTTTTTAAAAAATTTGCAAAATTAAAATTAATTATATAAAATCTGAAAGTGCATGGCATCAGCTAATTTTTTGGCTCCTATCATATTTTTCCTATACCTATCGAGGAAAAATACTCTTATTCAAAAGTCTCACTGAGACTAAAAAGACTTCCCTTGTCAGACTGGTTTGGTGACGCAACGGAGAGTGTGACAGAGAGAATCATTTGGGCAGTATGACATTTTGGAACTGCCGTTGTGGAACGAGGACGTTTTGGAACTGGACGAATAGGAACAAGACATTTTGGAACTATGCCGAATAGGAACCATGCCGTTATGGAACCAGACATTTTGGAACTACCCCATTTTGGAACCGGGACATTTTGGAACCCGGACATTTTGGAACTCGGTCGTTTTGGAACCGAGACATTTTGGAACCGGGACATTTTGGAACTCGGCCGTTTTGGAACCGGGACATTTTGGAACCCGGACATTTTGGAACTCGGCCATTTTGGAACCGGACATTTTGGTACTCCCCGTTTTTCTTTTTTTATCAAATGATACACTTTTTTCACTCTTTAACATACCCATGGATTCAATAGTCTAAACTTTTTTGAATGCATTCAATATTTGCATAATTCTCAGGTATTCATGAGCTTTTTCCACTCAATGTAGTATAGTCTAAAAGATATTTCTTGCGTGTTTAATTGTTAGACATACTGAAAAGTCATCCGAAAGTCCCCTGAATGGGATTAAAGCTAAATCCTAGTGGATATGGGCATCCCCTGTTGTCGTGATAACAAAACCGTGGAATTTAGTTTAGTCATGAATCGCGTCAAAGTTACTTTGGCCATTCTACATTTATTTGCAAAATTTAGCGCCATTCCACGCGTTTTGGGCGTTCAGGATTTTTCTCTCCTAAATAGACTTTATTTCTGAAAAATGTTCAAGTCACTGCGAAGATTGACCTATGTTGCCTATGTTGAAGCCCACATACGTTATTTCTTCTATCTAGAAAAGTAGTTTTGTTTGCGTGTCCTTTGAAGTAAAGTTGTGGTAAGACGCTATATTCTACGGAATTGTTTTACAGCCTCAGAGACTGTAAATATAAACAAGGACTTGACTTGAATCCCATTTCGTTGACTTTAACATTGATTGAAGATGGAGACTCGCGAATGTTTATGCAATCCTCTACTACAAGTGATATGCAAAATTTCAGTGCACTCTTGCCCACCCCTTTTGTAATTGCAAACCCACTGATTTGATATTAGATTGTCGCGGGTTTGAAATCTGTTGCCGAAACAAACAATTTTAAAAAAAGCGTCTCGAACTTCCTGAACTTCAAGCAGTGATTTATTTGAGATTTTATCAATCAATACGCTCAGTTAGATGAAACGATTCAGTACACGGTACGAAGAATATCCTTTGCCATTTTTCTGTTTCCACAGTTTGTTCACGAAAATATTCGCGTAACCTTTGCAATGTTTTATAGAAAAAAGTGGTAAAAAGTGAAAAGCAAAACGGGGAATACCAAAATGTCTCGGTTCCAAAACGGCCTAGTTAAAAAAATGTCCCAGTTCCAAAATGGGAGAGTTCCAAAACGGTCGAGTTCCAAAATGTCCCGGTTCCAAAACGGCCGAGTTCCAAAATGTCCCGGTTCCAAAACGGCCGAGTTCCAAAATGTCCCAGTTCCAAAACGGTCGAGTTCCAAAATGTCCCGGTTCCAAAACGGCCGAGTTCCAAAATGTCCCGGTTCCAAAACGGCCGAGTTCCAAAATGTCCCGGTTCCAAAACGGCCGAGTTCCAAAATGGAAGAGTTCCAAAATGGGGGAGTTCCAAAACGGGAGAGTTCCAAAATGTCTAGTTCCAAAGTGTATCGTTCTAATTCGGTATCGTTCCTATTTGTACAGTTCCAAAACGTCCTCGTTCCACAACGGCAGTTCCAAAATGTCATACTGCCATCATTTGATACCATATATCACGCCTGTCACGAGAGAATTGAGCTAAATTTACAATTCATGGGAATAGAGCGAAAATGGTGAAATGAGTTAGGACCATTTTTGGACATCTCTAGGCTTGCCCTACCAGCCCCCAAAGTTTCAGTATGCAATTTTCATTTTGGGGCTCAATGCACCGGTTCGGTATGGTGAAGTCCCAACTTTGAGCAATAATTTCTCGCTTCTGGTGCGTTTTAGCGAAAAAGTGTTACAAGAGTGACCCCCGCTCCTTTTTCGAGCTCTATCGATCTAAACAAACCAGAGGTCATGAAAATGTCTCTGAACAGAGCTTCACTTCGAAGCAAATAACTCAAAAATTTAGGAAAAGGAGGTGCTCTTCTTTCAGTATATTATTATGTTTTTCATGCACTTTCGAATGAGGGGCTTGCGAAAAAAATACGTTAATGCGTTCGTATGGTTCATCCCCTTTGAAATTTCCTGATGATTTGAAGTCATTTTCGCCACCCACAATCTCACGTTTCACAAACTCTCTCGCTCATTCCTTTTCATTCCATCCCATTCCATTCTGCACTGCACGGTCTCGAGCGCGCGGTGCGGAGTGAAACATATCGTTATCTTCCTTTCTCTTCCCTGTATTTCTTTCACTCTCCGGCGAGAGAGTGTGTGAAACTAGAGATTGTGGTTGGGTGAAAATGACTTCAAATCATCAGGAAATTAACAAGGGGATGAACCATACCAACGCATTAACGTATTTTTTTTCGCAAGCCCCTCATTCGAAAGTGCATGAAAAACTTATAACATACTGGAAGAAGAGCACCTCCTTTTCCTAAATTTTTGAGTTATTTGCTTCGAAATGAAACTCTGTTCAGAGACATTTTCATGACCTCTGGTTTGTTTAGAGCGATAGAGCTCGAAAAAAGAGCGGGGGTCACTCTTGTGACAATTTTCCGGTAAAACGCACCAGAAGCGTGCTCAAAGTTGGGACTTCACCTTACCGAACCGGTGTATTGAGCCCCAAAATGAAAATTGCATAATGAGACTTTGGGGGCTGGTAGGGCATGCCTGGAGATGTCCAAAAATGGTCCTAACTCATTTCACCATTTTTCTTCATTCCCACTCTCAGCTCAATTCTCTCGTGACAGGCGTGATATATAGCACGCACACCCTCTCTAATGCAGCCAACCAAACCCGCCTGGCATCCGCCTCGCTCTCTTTACTAATCATGGATATATTATATCTAGCATTACCTGACTTCCTATAGCGAATTTGCACTGTTTGGATCTTGGCAAAGTTCAGGCTGCAAAAGTAGTATACTGTAGAAAAACATACCGTATACACAAAACAGCGTTCTTAGTGATATATCGAAAAAAAATTTCTTCATAGGTAAATTAGGCAAGCCCAGAGATGATCAAATACCCCATTGTCTAATAAAAAACTGGCATCCGCGTTTCGATATCATGATTCAAATTTTTCAAAATCTTGTGAACTTTTGTCAAAATTTTTGACAAATGTTTCACTTTTTTCCGTTTTGACGGTATACGGACAAGACCGTTAAAACTAGGAAGTTTATTGATCACGCCGTTCAGACCCCCTGTAAGTCGTTCAAAAGTTTTTGCATAATGTTTTCACTTATGTTTATGATGTCGCAGAAATCAGTTATATGATCAACTTGACTTGCTTGGCAGACCTCCTTTAATTACATGCGAATAAAAAAGTTATCATAATTGGGAATAACGCACAATGGCTATTATGCTATTGTGATAATTACATTATGCATAGATTAGATTACCCCACACAGCAATTGCACTGCCACGCCACCAATTCATACCAAAATAAGCTATTACGCATTCCCAAATTTCATTCGTAGCAGATTAGTCGCCCGAGAGCAGTTGCTTTCCGCTCTCTAGTGTCTTAAAAAAATGGAAGAACGTCAAAACTCGGATGCGCCTGAGCCTGTAAGCCTGCTTATTTAAAAATAATTTATCGGTACTACAATTAACCTAAAGATCACTGGCCTAGCAGTGATCATCAACCGCAGGACATCGGGTGCCTTGATTAGTGGGTTGTACCTTTACCTTTTCTTAACTTTACAATCCACCTAGCGTAACATTTCGCTTACGTTCACGTTCACGTTAATTTTGGGGTGCATTGTCTTCCAAGTGGGAATTCTTATTGGTCCGTAGATTTCAAGGGTTACTTAGTTTTAGGGTTACTAAGGTTACTCTAATATTCTTGGTGGCTTCTTACCATATCGCTATTGACATTCAGGGTTTTCCACTTGGGACACGTTAGTTCATCCTCTGTAATAGCGGGGCAGCAAGGAACTAAGCGATAATACCTTTTTCCTGAGTTGCATGAGATATAAAGAGGGCGCGGCGGATGCCAGGCGGGTTTGGTCGGCTGCATTAGAGAGGGTATGCATGAGAGAAGACATCCAATGATTTTCTCTGTTGCACTCTCCGCCGCGCTACCAAACCTGTCTAAGGTGCGCCGCTCTTGCTAATGTACTATCGTCTCATTATTGCGAAAACACACCAAACCGCACACTACAGTGTGCGTAATGTGGCCTGAGCATCTCTGTTGCCCCGCTATTCCCATCTCTTTCGCATTTTTAAGTAATGTGGGGACCACATACACTCCAAAATTTACGTAGACGTGTCCGTAAGCGAATTGTCACGCTAGTTTTATTGAAGTTGAATGTGCCTAATGCATCGTTACATTTGCCTTACGTGCCTACGCCGTAACCTCCTCCGCCGCGTCTCCGTCGTTACGGCGTAGGCACGAAAGGCAAATGTAACGATGCCCAAGTCACACTCTCGACAGGTCGTCTTCTCTTTGGTGACTTTTGAAATTCTTTGGGCACCTCCAAATTGTACTAAACATAGATAGTTTTCTTTCAAATAATACAATTTTTTTCGATTACCCACTTTGGGAGCACGCACGTGTTTGAAAAATCGCGAACATTCATATAATTATATTACATTACATTACATTACAACAACTTTAGAAGCTGGATTTATCAAGACAATTTGGTACCTTATAATTAGGATTCTCCAGAGTCTGAGCATGGCTAGCTAGGTGAATGTATTGAGGAATTGAATTGAATATATGATGTAATCTAACATATTGATGATGTAAATTTCAGTTGGGAAGGATGATCGTCGCACACGTTCTACGGAAATACGATACGGAGATGGTACTTGATTTGTTCCAAAGTTGTGAAAAGATATACGCTCATAAGCACAATTTTTTTTGTTCTTTTCGCGACTTTTGCATAGTTTTTTTTGTGTCGTTTGAAAAATACTATATGTTTAATCAGCTCGATAGGCAATAAATATACAAAATATAAACGATATAATATTAGTTCGCCCTCTAAACATGATAGAAAAGATCACAAGCGATGTGAAGTATGGAATTGTGAAACAGAGTAAAAAATGTTTAAAAAACATTAAAATAACAACCCATGCTATTTCTGATGCAAGGTATCTGGTTGTCGCATACGTCCCACGAAGGTTTTTTTTACTTTTGCACTATACTTTTGGACTTATCCGGTGTTCTGAAGTAATACCATAATAGTCATTATGCACGCTCTCGTACAAAGAAGAGGAGTGATTTTTATACGCTCAATATATCCCATTGTTATAGTTCGCATATCATTACACCGATCTCGTCAAAATTCTCAGCATGGCCAGGGGAGCGTTCAAATACGCACCGATGTTAGTCCGCTGTCCATTAACCTCTACGATTGTCGGTGATCTCAATGGACAGGTTATGATCTTTGGTCTTTGATCTTTGATCTTTAATCTTTGATCGTTTATAGTACGCTGATCTGTTGCGAGTCCTTCAAAGACTCGGTGAGGACGCTTTTAGCCCATTGGATGATCGAAGTTACCTCTTCCTGGGAAATTATGTTAATTAGTGAGCTGATCTTTGATCTTTGATCTTTGTTCATTGATTTTTTTCCAGTGGTGACCGGTCCTTGGAGACGATTGTATTGCTGTTGCTGTTGAGGTGTAAACATCCAGAGAAGGTTGGAATAATGATCCTTGATAAGTGCCTTGATGGACAGCCTTTTGCCAAACCACCGCCCACCGGATGACGCAGGGTACCCCATGGGCACAAAATTTTCATAACGACCATTAGAGATCAAAGTTCAAAGTTCAAAGATCAAAGATCAATTTCCATATTTCAGGTCTTCCTCCTGCGTGGCACTAGTGAATGCCAACGCAACACTCGTGTTCACGGATTTCTCGACGAACTGAAGGCACGATTCAATGAGGTAAATATAACCAAAGGTCAAAGATCAAAGATCAAAGATCATTGATCGATTCAGGTCGATGCAAGAAGTCTGTTTGCACTATTCAATGAAGTTTTCTCCTACATGCCTCTCGCATGTCTAGTTGGTTCGTGCTCATACCCAAATATATACCATTCTGTAGTATTAACCGTATAAAATGTACCAAGAAAATGAAAAACTGTATGCAAATACCGAGACAACGGCCTGCACTCTCTCGCGCAACTCTCGATTGCACCTCCACTGCCTCACACCTAACCCGTCTGACCTTCGCTGCGCTGGTTTGATATGTAAAAGAGATCGGCATAGTTTCTGCATTATGCAAAACAAGACATGGTCGTTGCGAACGCTCTTGTACAAGGAAAACAATAGATTTTTATACGCTCAATATCATTTTGTTTTGAAAAACCTGGATTTTGCCAAAATATCGCTTTGAGGCGAGACAATCTTTTGCTGCCACGGAGGGATATCGCCTATGCTGTCTGCTTTAGCAGACATTAACAAGGTGACTCTATTTTTGAGATCTTTTGATCCTTCATGTTTGTTCTCTGATCTTTGATCTTTGATCTTTCATAACTTCTCAGCATTTACATGTCACTTATAGATTGAGAGACCGCTGGAGGATCCGTACTCGAACGAGCTGGCCCGTGATCTCATGTGGGCAGATCCACTGAGTGGATGTAATGGGTAAGATTAAAGGGAGCGTTACCTCACTCAATGACCCCTTTATTGTGCACACTATTTCTTTGTTCTCTAAGAAGAGATTAGAGTTAAAGTAATGAAAGAATGGTTTGAAAGTAGGTTGTGCTAGAAAAGAAACTATGTTAAGACTTATAGGGACCGGGAAACGAAAAACAAGTTGATCTCATATAAAAGAGCTTCAAATTCTGTTTCTAAATATATACATCTTATATCATAAGAAGTCTCTGGTAAGAAGAATTGCGCAGTTGAAAAACTACAGTCTGCTCTAGATAGCGGGAGCCTTTTCCTAATTGCCACACCAACTCTTTGGATACGACTTGAAATTGAATATTTTTGTGATAATTATATCCGCAGTGGGGAATTATGAAGTATAAAACTCAATAATGGGCTTTTTTGATCTTTTCGATGGAGTTAGCATACTGTAGTTCGGAAACCTCGCCCGTGGTGTGGAGCAGGCTACAGTAATCCAACTTCTTACCAGAGCGTCTTTTCAAACTTTCAAATACATATTTCTGAATAGTTCTTTGAGCTTATCAACATGAGATCAACTATTTTAACTATTTCGAATTGAAATTTTTGGATGCCAGCTGCCTTTAATATCTAGAGATAAAAAACGATCCAGTGTCCCCCCCCCAGAAAGCATTGTGCGTCGAAGAGACCATTGAGTGAGGATACACTCCCTTTAAAGATGGATGCGCGCGAAAGCTCTTGTAAATCTCTCACACGCTCTTGCGTGAATGCCAAGTGATATGTGAGAAGTTAGCTCGGCCACTCAGCTATCCCATAGGTAAACGTCCGTGCTCATTGCCCCTGGGTCGCGAGTTCGAAACCTATTGCCAGATTCCTCAATATTCAATCCTCGATCTTTCGAGGGATTCCACCTTTAAACTCAAAGAAAAGTGATTGCCGTAATCGTTACCGTAGTTGTTGTAGAATTTGTCGCAATAAAAGTGCTGAAGGAAGTATCTACTTTGGGGAAGACGCTCTCGAGGACTTTCTCATTCGCTTCGATCTTAAATTGCTCGTAAGAGGACGACAGGTTTGCGATTTTTGATCACTGCTTTACTTTTGAGATTGGTAATTGCCATGTTTTCTGGCATGCCAAGTGGCATGTGTAACTGTGCCAACAATTTCTATTTACAATGGGATTAGACCTACACACAGAAAAATAAGTGTCATCCACGGTGCATAAGACCTGAGAAATGTCATATTTAACACTTTTCAAGCTCAAAAAGTGTTAAATATAACAGTTCTCACAAGGGAATGACCAA
Organism: Parapristionchus giblindavisi; assembly: GCA_943737045.1. Classification (NCBI taxonomy): domain Eukaryota; kingdom Metazoa; phylum Nematoda; class Chromadorea; order Rhabditida; family Diplogasteridae; genus Parapristionchus; species Parapristionchus giblindavisi. The sequence continues at coordinate 834,620 of CALSFV010000235.1, forward strand.
CCATCCCCGTCAAGTTATGACTAGTGACATACACCATTCGAATCGCCATGTGATTCTGATAATACATCGTTAATGACTCGACTCAAACGGTTATGATCTTCGAGAAAATCGATATTGAAATTCGGCCAAATTCGTGTGGTTTCCTACACAACACATGCGGATGGGTTGGTGAACTCTACTATCTTCTTTCGAAACATCGGCTCGTGTAGTGTAGTGGATAAGATGCCTGCGTTTACTTTTGACTGTCAAGGGTTCGACCCCCCTTGCCGCACTTTTCTTTTGCTGATTTTGTTGCTGTAGAAAGTTTGAAATGTTTTGCTGTGATTATGAAAGCTAGAAAAAAGAACACAATCAGAAAGTTTTCTTGATGGAAAAACACTCCTCAAGGAAAATTGAACTTTGATCCTTTTGTTTATGGCATTATTTTTTCAATCTCCTTCTCCCTCTCCCTCTCCCGAGGTCGAGGTCATGCAATGTATGACCTGAAAAACAGCAATGAGAGTTCAAAGATCAAAGATCATGCGAAAACGGTAAGTGCTTCCATTTCTTGTTGGACTGTCTTCCAAAGCCTTGATGTGATTGTTCTTCCTGTTAAAAAAATGTGAAAACTGTATTTTCCTTACTTCACTTATTTTGTTGTTCAAACGTGTTGAATGTGTTCTGTTTTTCTATAATCACAGCATAAACTTTCTACAGCAACAAAATCAGCAAAAGAAAGTGCGGCAAGGGGGGTCGAACCCTTGACAGTCAAAAGTAAACGCAGGCATCTCATCCACTACACTACACGAGCCGATGTTTCGAAAGAAGATAGTAGAGTTCACCAACCCATCCGCATGTGTTGTGTAGGAAACCACACGAATTTGGCCGAATTTCAATATCGATTTTCTCGAAGATCATAACCGTTTGAGTCGAGTCATTAACGATGTATTATCAGAATCACATGGCGATTCGAATGGTGTATGTCACTAGTCATAACTTGACGGGGATGGTTGGTCATTCCCTTGTCAGGTCTTATGCTCATAACACTTATTTCTCTGTGTGTAACAATGTGCATCTTCTCTCGTTGTTTTCTCCCAGTGGGACCCCAGCATATTTCCTAGTGGGGGGCGAGCTAGGAAACTAGTGGGAGATTTCCTAGTGCCCCACTAGGAAGTGTTCTGTTCCTAGGATTTATCGTCTCTTTCTTTTCTTTTTCACAGAAAGTATAAGGCAGTGATATTTGCAGATGGCCGTTGATGGTAGAAGTTTCTTCCATGGACGGAAAATGGTTACGCTCTTCACGGCAACGTCGTTCAATTCGAAAATCGTATGTACAATAGTAGTAATTCCTGCACTACTTCAGAATAGGGTACCAGTCCAAAATACTCGCCAATACTCTACTACTCTAGAACACCGGACCAGTCAAATAGTATAACATAAAAGTGTAGAATAGTCTTGAATAAATGGCTATTCTTCGTGTTTATTTTGTTTTTATCATTCTTTTGGACTGGCCCGGTGTTCTAGAGTAGCGCCCAAAATAATTGTATAATTGTCTAAAATAAACGTCCTTTCCCTTGTGTTTATTTCATTTTTTCATGTCCTTTGGACTTGCCCGGTGTTCTGGTACCCTATTCTGAAGTATTGCTGCAACCCCTTCCTGTAAAAATCCACCGAGCTCCAGTTGGGTCCCCAAATTATGATTCTGACGAAGTACTTGTAAAGAAAATGCTTTCACATTATGTATGATTTTTGGCGTGTCATGATCTATCCACATTCATGGACAGCTTCTCAGTTATTCGCCAACTAATAGTTTACTTACGTGACGTCACGGACTAGTAGTTACCGCTAGTTTACTACAAGTGAAAGAACATTTGATGAAATGCACTACCGTATTATACCCCACTTCTAGTAAACTTACGTTTAACTAGCCGTAGACTTGCAAGTCTACGGCTATTGGGAAATATAAGTAAACTACTAGTTTGAAAATACCAGAGTTGATGCTCTGAATGGCACAAAGTCGAATGCGAACGGATGAATGAGAACCGGCTCCATGAAACCAATTTGCATTCGAGAGAAGACAAGCGCCAATGAATAGACTTTGTATGCAAATGGTTATCCAGGCGGTTCTTAGCCATCGGTGCTCATCCGACCTAGTGCCCTCAGAATGAACTCTATTATAGGCAAACAAGGGAGCAATCATGGTCATCGATGAGAAGCGCGTAGCCCAATTCACTATCCTCGAGCCGCAGCCGCAATCAAACTCCGTGTCCTCACGCCGCAGCCGTAAGTGCAAAGATCAAAGATCAAAGATCATAAGTCCGTCTAGGTACCAGTGCAGCTGGTGACAGGGCTAAGCTTGGTTATGTAGACGATGGACATCGTGATCAGCAGAGCTCGAATGGCACATCTGCTGCTCTTCAACAGGTGGTTGACTATCTTACTATGCAATAGAATGCATTTATAATTGATATCGTCATGAATTACATAAAATACAGTACTGGCCAAAAGGTTATGGACTTTTGGTTTTTTTCGCCATAACTTTTTTCAAACTCAACCGACCGAGTCCAGGGTTTCAGGGATTATTTTGAGAGTGTTTTTACGTGCCTTACACAAAAGCCATCCCGGTAAAGCTCTTCCGGTGAATTTTATTTCGATTTTATCAAAAGTCACAAAAATGAGATTTTCCGTTTTCTTCGATTTTTTTCAATTTTTTCCCACTTATTTTGCCACCAATGTGTGTTATATCGTTTTAAAAGCATGACACGGATTCAAGGGAGCAAGAATCTACCGATATACGAGCGAGAACCTATTCGTCGTGGATGTCAGATGGGACTGTCGGAGGCGCACTGTGACAGCAGTTCCGAGTGTCTGTTTCGACTATCCTGAAGGTCACCAAAACTTCAATCAGAGTTCAAACAGTGAAGAAGGAGGTTAATATACGACCTCGCAAGACGATCACGACATCTGATCGTCTGATAACCTTCATCTCGAAGGATAAACTGAGGTTCACTACAATGGGCATTAAGCGAGCACTTGCGGAGTTTAGCTATTTTGAGGTAGCTAAAGATTCTAAACTTGACTGAAAAGATGCATGAGGTGTCCTTGGACAATGTACAACATCGTCGTCGTGCGTCGGTTTTGTTCTGAAGTCGCCCTGTCAAGAAACCGCCGATCTCCGAAAAGAATCGCAAAGCAAGGACCACATGGGCAAAATAGCACTGGTATTGGACCCCTAACAGTAGAATTAGGTCATATTCTCAGACGAAAACAAGTTTCCGATGATTGGTACGGTAGAAATAAATCATGTTCGTCGTCCGGTTGGCACTCTATAGGATGTGAAGTACCAGATGACCACCGTGAAGCATGGGGGAGGATCCTTGATGTTGTGGGGCTGTTTCTCTGAAGATGGGGTTTACCCCCTGGTTCTTGTGAAGAGAATTATGAAGGCGGAGATATTCAAGAGACACATTTCCTTCCTTCAAACAACTTTTCAGGGAAGTTAAACGTGTCATCGGCCCTTATTACACAAAACAGCTGAAATGTCCTATTTGTGACCTCAGGCTATTAAAAAAATAATTTTTTTTAAAACGTTAAAAAATCATAATTTTTCAAATTGTTGAGATGAAGTCTAAATATCATTTGCGATGCGTCTAGGGTGTACAGACCTTGCTAATTCACTATTATTGACCGTATAAAATACACTTGTTTATTTGGTACGAGAGTAGCCAATCACTCCCACAAGAGACTTTCTTGTTTTGCATGGTTCAGAAACTATGCCGATCTCTTTTATATATATCGTACATGTAAAAATCATTGTATCATGAACGGTGTGAATGGGTCTGAACGGATCAGGCCGATCAAGATTTTGAGCGAGCGATTATGAGCGAACCGAACATTTTCGTAATTTCTCCTTGTTTTCATTGTTTTTCTCTTATTCGAAACTACTATATTAAAATAAATTAGGCCACAATATTGCCATTTAACAAAAATCATTACTTTCACTTTGAATAAATTGCCCCAATGAACCAAAATTGACCTAATTATTCAGCGTATAATCGGAACAGTTTATTCAACGTCCAAGCAATGATTTTGGTTAAATGGCAATATTTTGGCCAAATTTATTTTAATATAGTAGATTCGAATAAGAGAAAAACAATGAAAACAAAGAGACATTACGAAAATGTTCGGTTCGCTCATAATCGCTCGCTCAAAATCTTGATCGGCCTGATCCGTTCAGACCCATTCACACCGTTCATGATACAATGTTTTTTACATGTACGATAATATAGCGCGCGGCGAAGGTCAGCCGGGTTAGAGAGAGGCAGCGGAGAGACAATCGAGAGGCGGGGCGAGATGTTGAAGGCTGCATCTCGCTCGCCTCTCGATTGTGACTTCCGTTCGTTAGCACCATTTGTCATTTTCTTATGCAAGTACATTTTATACGCACAATAGCATCGAATGTTCGTTGATTCCTAAACCACTTTTTTGACTCAAAATTTTGGTTTTTTCGGAAAATTCATCGCTTGTAGTTTGTGACAGAGTTTTTCCACCAGGTATTGTAGCCTAAGCAATCCTGCATTGATTTCACTTAAAAATGGGTTCTCCCCGATCGACCATTTTGTCGAATTTTTCGCTCGAACTTCCGTCATCGATGGTTTTCCCGAACAAAAGCTGTATTTTCCAAACGATTGGGGCGGAATTGTGGTCTACACAAAGTTTCGAGGTGAGACGAGTAAAATGACACAAGAAGCCCATCACTTGGATCAATTTAAAAACTTCGATTTTCATGACCCGGGGGTCATGGTCCGAAAATTTCAAAATTTCTCAAGTTTGAAAAGTTTTCATATATGCGGCTTATTGTGAAGTACTAATGATGTGAATAATATTCAGCCAATGCTCAATGGAAGATCTCTCCTTTCAACCATTTTTTTCGAAAATTTTCATTCTGATTGCGCACGAATAATCAGAATTGTGTTTGAATCAGTTTCCAACTTGCTTTCTGTAACATTCTGTCATTGTACTTTACAATGTACATACTCAATATGAAAATCGTTTATTTTCGAAAATTCATAAAATTCAATTTGAGTGCCTACTTTCACGGCAAATTTCAGAAAAAAATATGAATTTTCGAAAATAAACGATTTTCATATTGAGTATGTACATTGTAAAGTAAGTTGAGGTTTCAGTTTCAGTTCGATCGTTTTCTTGAATGGAGAATAACATCTCTCAGAGACGGAAGAATAAGAACTTGCAAGAAAATTCCCCCTGCCCTTGACTTACTCTTCTGCACTTAGTGCTGACAAGGTATTGTAAAGTAAAATGACAGAATGTTACAGAAAGCAAGTTGGAAACTGATTCAAACACAATTCTGATTTTTCGCGCGCAATCAGAATGAAAATTTTCGAAAAAATGGTTGAAAGGAGAGATCTTCCATTGAGCATTGGCTGAATATTATTCACATCATTAGTACTTCACAATAAGCCGCATATATGAAAACTTTTCAAACTTGGGTCGTGAAAATCGAAATTTTCAAATTGATCCAAGTGATGGGCTTCTTGTGTCATTTTACTCATCTCACCTCGAAACTTTGTGTAGACCACAATTCCGCACCAATCGTTTGGAAAATACAGCATTTGTTCGGGAAAACCATCGATGACGGAAGTTCGAGCGAAAAATTCGACAAAATGGTCGATCGGAGAGTACCCAGTTTTAAGTGAAATGAATGCAGGATTGCTTAGGCTACAATACCTGGTGGAAAAACTCTGTCACAAACTAGAACAAGCGATCAATTTTTCCGAAAAAAACCAAAATTTTGAGTCAAAAAAGTGGTTTAGGAATCAACCCACATTCGATGCTAATAGTGAATTAGCAAGGTCTGTGCACCCTAGACGCATCGCACATGATATTTAGATATAAAATGGAATACTTGCAGAATTTGAACCTTGCGGATTACAACATCCACGTCGATCCCATTGTTCGTTTGTTTTTACCTTTTAATAACACGATGAAAATAGTCTTTAATCTTTGTTTAATTAAAATTAATTAATCTCTTTATTTTACAGGTCATATCGCCATCCGCGATAGCCAAACAAAAGAAGGGAGGGAAAGATAAGGAAGCGTCCAAGGTAAGAGAAATCGAAGAATAAATATTATAGATAAAATATCAATTCAGAGGACTCGAACAACTTACTGAAGGATGTGATGTGTTCGATTGAAATATTGAAGGATTTTTTTCGAATAAATATATAAATATATATTGTCCTGTGCACACAGAGAGAAAGAAGCACTCCGTTAAACATCGTGTGTATCCTTGGGAATTGATATTTGTAAATCGATTTTTCAGCTGTGGAAACTTTTGAGTTTTCAGAATTGATTTGAGATTTGATTGATTTGATTTGATTTGATTTGATTTGTTTCCCTCATGATGTTTGCGCAAAAAGTATTCGATATCTGGGAAAGTTCACGAGTATCCATAGATTGTTCTTTGATCTTTCTCCCTCTTCAAAGTTCCCCTCTTTCTTTCACAGTCGAATCACGTACTGATGGAGCTGCGATCGTTGATAAAGGGAAGACGTGAAAAGAAAAGAAAATACTGTAAATATTCTTGCACAAGCTAAACTAAACGAATAGTTATCAAAAACTTCATCGGTTGATTCAACACGTTGATACAAGTGATTCAACACTCACTTACTGCTGCTAAAATATATTCATCTACAAACGACGATTTTACCTTGGTTACACTCTCTCATAGACAAAGAATGCGAGGGAATATTACCGGGTCGGGGAGTTTCAAATTAGCATGGGTGTTTTTTTAAATATTAAAATTTCCGGTTGTTTGTGTAGATGTGAACAAAATATGTCAAAGTTTACAAATTAAAAGATCAAAGATCAAAGAACAGGAATCACTCATAGTCCGTTAGAATATAATAGCACGAGTCTGACAAGGGGTATGTTCCAAACTTGTCACAACACTAAAGTTTTAAAGGGACACCACGAGTTAATTTGAAACTCTTCACTCTGATAATGCTCTATCGCTTTCTTTCTCTACGATAGAGCGTAGCCAGAGTAGAATTATCTCGGGGTGTGATCTCTGAAAAAGATTAATAAAAATAAATTTAAAATTAGTTGATTCCAGTTGTCCAAGAACTTCTGAGCGAATAAAAAGTAGAGAAATTATACATATGTATAGGGTGATGTAAACAATAAATTTTGGCAAACTAGTGCAAACGATTGACAGCTTTATCGGAGAAATTTGTTGTCAGACTTCAAAAAGTAAAACGATTGTAGTCAATGTATGAAATAAATAAATGTAACAGATAGTGACTATTTTGTAGACAGCAGGGCTGGGATTTTTTGAAAATAATTTCAAAAAATTTTTTGATCAAAAAATTCAAAAAATGGCTCAAACATTTTTTGAATTCAAAAAATTTTTGAATGAATTGTTTACTTTGATTAAAATGATAAGAAGCAATTCAGACACATCATTTATGCCTGAAAATTGATTAAAACATTCAATTACGCAATAAACTGAATTCTGAAACATGAAAAACATGATACAATAATTTTTCATTTTTTTTAAAAATTCTACGTCAGCGCATTGGGCACACTAATCTACACTAAAACCATTAGAATCCTCTTCATTAAGGCCGTGAAAATGATATAAATGGGAATCTTGTTAAGTTTTGACAAATTTTGTCATAATTTTCCAAAATGTTACACTTTTTGTCGTTTTAACGGTACTTTTTTACGTTTAATTTTTTTTTGATTTTTGAGAAAAATTCAAAAAACTTTTTTGATTTTGAATTTTTTGAAATGGTCAAAAAATTCAAAAAATTCAAAAAATCAAAATCAAAAAATCCCAGCCCTGGTAGACAGACAAGAAAGCTGAGGATAATACATGCCGGAACTTAGTTCAGCCTCTGTAATAGCGAGGCAACAATGAATGGCTAATCACGTTTTCCAACTTATAAAGAGGGCGAGGCGGATGCCAGGCGGGTTTGGTGGGCTGCATTAGAGAGGGTGTGCGTGCGAGATGACATCAAATGATTCTCTCTGTCACACTCTCCGCCGTGTCACCAAACCTGTGTGAGGTGCGCCGCTCTGACTAATGAACTATCGTCTCATTATTATGAGGATGTGAAAATGCAACAAACAGAGCACCACAGTGATGTCAAAATGGAATTACTAGAGAAATGTGCTTCTTTCTATTCAGACAACAAAAATTTTTCGTTTTTATGTCAATAAGAAGGCAAGAATCGATTGACATCAAAAAGAAGATTTTTTGTTGTCTGACTAGAAAGAAGCACATTTCTCTGGTCATTCCATTGCCCCTATCCTTCTGACTTGTATCATCCTCATTTTTCTTGTCTGTCAACAGTTCATTCATTAATTGCAACCACAAATATTTATTATATTAGTCACATTGACAACAATCTGTATTAAATTTGATGTCTGACTGCAATTGGGTGCGATAAAGTTGTCAATCTTTGTCACGCACCTGCAAAAAGCACAAGTTTGCCACAATTTATTGTTTACATCACCCTATATTATTACACTTAAAGGGAGCGTTACCTCTCTCAATGGTCTCCATTGCGCACACTATTTCTCTGTTCTCAAACAACGAGAGAGCATTGCGCGTCGAATAGGCCATTGAGTGAGGTTCCGCTCCCTTTAAATTTTGCTAAACATGAATCCCCATCGTGCACGCGTCAGCCAGATTAAGAGGCTGGTGCTCTACCGACTGACTGATGCGAGCTATACAAAAATAAAGAATGAGAAAGAATTTAGTTTAATAATTTAAATCAAAACAAATTAGATAAATTGAATAGATGATTATCATAGGGTTGATGAAGATCCGTCGCGTTATCAGCAAATTGGTTAAACTTTTTTGGTCGAAAATGGAATATGTTTCATTCTCAAAACATTACAGAAATTAGGAGTTATCTCCAATTTCGAAAACAATCGTTCTAAAAGATAATAAACTATTCTTAACGTATCACTTTCCCTCCTTTTATGGGTTTATCCGAACTCTCTCGGTCTGCACTATTACGGTCTGCACTATACAAGTTGATCTTTGAAAAATTGAAAAATTCACAAAAAGTTTCAACATGCAATCATTAGAAAACTGTTCTCTGCCGCGAATTTACGGTATTCCAAAAATGCATAAAAATCCGGTTAAATTTAGATTCATAACAGGAGCTCATAATAGTAGCTTAAAACCGATATCGATACATTTATGTACAAAAAATTTTGATTTTCTTACAAAATCACTTCCGCAATTATTGCAGTAATACAACGAGCCTTTCGAAAACAAATCATTATTTCAAAGTTCAGAATACTTTCAAAGTTATTCACAACATTCAAACAATCAAAGATAAAAATACGAATGTATTTTGCGCAGACTTTTCATCTCTGTTTACAAACCTGCCACACAAAGTTGTCAAAGAAAAACTATTCTATTTAATCGATCTTCTTTTTAAAAATGCAGAATCTGACTACATTGTTGTCAAAGGAAACCGTATTTATTACGACCAAAATAACAGTTCAAGGAGCAGTCTGTCCTTCCATAGTAATGATGTGAAACTAATCATCGACTACATTTTGAATAACAGTTATGCATTTTATGGAGGTACATACTACAAACAGAAAAAAGGAATTCCTCAGGGAAACAATGCCTCACCACAAATAGCAGATCTTACGTTAGCGGTAATGGAATTTCAATATATTAAAGAGAAGGTTAAGCATAATCACCCACTTGCCTATCACCTAAATAGAACATTCCGTTACATTGATGATCTATTACATGTTTCAACCAAAACTGAAGAATTTGTAAAAATAACCAAAGAAATGTATCATCATTCATTAACATTAGAACAAACAAATCATTCGATGACTTCCACCTCTTTTCTAGATCTCAATATCGAGTACACCAAAGTACACCAAGTACACCAAGTAAGTAAAGTACAAAGGCAAGGTACACCAAAGATTTCGCTCTACAACAAAACTGATGATTATACTTTTAATGTGATAAGATATCCGAATTTCGAATCCAATGTTCCTTTGAAGATAGGATTGAATACCTTCTATGGAGAAGTAGTTAGAATCTCTCGAAACTGTTCACACAAAGAGGATTTTTTGGAAAGAATAGTCTCGCTCACACAGTATTTTACTAATATAGGATATCCAAAACATGTCATTTGTTCGACAATTTTTAAGACACTAAGAAAGAATCCCTCAATGTCTATCAAGTACGGCATTCCCAATGCTGAAATTTGCACAATTGTTCTTAGAAATTAATGAAACATCTTATCTGCTCTCTTCTGTGGTCTGACTTATTGATTAGGGGTGACTAAAACATAAGATCAATACTACACTCAGACAGCAGACGAGACAGTGGATGGGTAGATCACAAATCGATTTTGCGATTCCCATGTACACTCCTCTCACATCACAACCCATCCCTTCCCTTCTCCTCTTTTATCACTCAACCATTCTCTAATGTCTTATTATCCTTATTTATTAGTTACCACTTAGTTTTCTTTTCCTCTCTTAGATCTCTCTCATAGTATCTTTGCGAGTTGTTCTAGGATACTTGCGCGTTATTTCCTTTTTTAAACATTACTCAAATATTCTCCTGGGGCTTGTCTACTGACGAGGCCCACCCCCAGGGGAGTGGTCGGTGTCTAGACCAAGGGCCGAAACACCGATCACGTTTCTCTAGGCTTTTATAAAACTATTAGACTATCTTAATAATAATTTAGCAAATTTGAATTATTGAATATTTGATCTTTCACACCTGAACGACAAAAGCGAAACGGGACATATCTCGGTCGGGGATGACCGTAAAAACATCATCTGACTGGGTTCATCCGAACTCTCCTCGTGATCAGCGAGGTCAATAACCCCAATACACAAGTTTTGAGGGTATCGAAATGTTTGGCCTATGCCCTCTCCCAGATTTGAAAGACTCTATATACCCCTCTGATCACGAGGAGTTGTTTACGCGCTCCCTCTCACTCTCTCATTTCAGCACGCTCTCTCGCCACTCAGAAATGTTAAAACAGGATTACCTCTTTCTGTCTTTAGCTGCAGATTACTATATCGAGACTATGAAAGCTTTCTCAACGAAGATGTGGGCTCAAAATACATAATTGGAATCCTCTCGTTGGTTCGAACTGTGATACTCGCTAGTGGCGCTACCGTCTGCATCAAAAGTTTCATTTCCTGAACTATTGGAATACTTTCTAAACAACCGATTTAGATAGCCGTCATCGCCATCAAATTTGGCCCCTCCCATGGAACGATAAGGGCTTGAAACGGTGATTCTACCGTAATCCCACCCAGGCGTTGTGGGACCAGTGGGGTCAAATGACTACTCCCACCTTCATCAGCGGGGTCGATAGCCGCAATACACAAGTTTTGAGGGTATCGAAATTTTCGCGCTGTGACCACCCTCCCCCAGACGACTCTTACGCAAAAAGGCCTCCTAATGTAACTAAACATGAATTGTGGGGACAGGAGAAATTGGGCGGGTGAGCAGTCAGGAACTCAGCGGCTTACCATGCAAACCTCCTGAAGTTTCTCTGAAGTCTGACATTGAAGTCTGAAAGTTCATGAAATAAGCACATCCATTCAAACGATCAAATTCCTTTGCGATCAAACGATCTGATAGGAAAGATTGCCAAACTTGATTTTAACGCAAAAAATTGAGGAGAGAAATTGAGCTCGTCAGCTAAATGAGTAAAATACTTGTATCTTATTACCGATATCGCTACTATTACCGCCACCTATTTAAAACTCTTACTACGGGAGCAGAGGTTTCGAGCTCGATTGAGTCGCGAGGAAAACGCCCAACACCACTTCCATAACTAACATGACCGACTACAAAGAGATATGTTGATTTACGGTCAAAACGAAAAAAAGTGAAACATTTGTCAAAAATTTTAAATAATTTTGACAAAAGTTCACAAGATTGCCTGTTTCATTATTTTTCACGATCTTGATGATGCATTATCTAAGGTTTTTCATTGTGGATGTGTTTGCACAATGCAGTTAAGCACGACAAAAGTGAAAAAAAAAATAATCGGAACGCTCCGGAGCAGAATTGGTATACTGTAGCATACTGTAGAATCTTACTGTAAAATTGCTCCCATCGAGCTTTTTTCGCTTAATCATGGCTGTATCTAGCTTTACCTGACTCCCTACAGGGAATTTGCACTGTTTAGATCTTGGCAAAGATCAGGCTGCAAAAGTGGCATACTGTAGAAAATCCTACCGTATACCAGTTTCACAAAACTAATATCTAATAAAAACCTAGCAATCGCGTTTAGATATCATAATTCAAAATTTTCAAAATCTTGTGAACTTTTGTCAAAATTTTTCAAAATGTTTGACAAATGTTTCACTTTTTTTCGTTTTGACGGTAAATCAACATATCTCTTTGTAGTCGGTCATGTTAGTTATGGAAGTGGTGTTGGGCGTTTTCCTCGCGACTCAATCGAGCTCGAAACCTCTGCTCCCGTAGTAAGAGTTTTAAATAGGTGGCGGTAATAGTAGCGATATCGGTAATAAGATACAAATATGTTACTCATTTAGCTGACGAGCTCAATTTCACTCCTCAATTTTTTGCGTTAAAATCAAGTTTGGGAATCTTTCCTATCAGATCGTTTGATCGCAAAGGAATTTGATCGTTTGAATGGATGTGCTTATTTCATGAATTTTCAGACTTCAATGTCAGACTTCAGAGACACTTCATGAGGTTTGCATGGTAAGCCGCTGAGTTCCTGACTGCTCATCCGCCCAATTTCTCCTGTCCCCACAATTCATGTTTAGTTCCATTAGGAGGCCTTTTTGCGTAAGAGTCGTCTGGGGGAGGGTGGTCACAGCGCGAAAATTTCGATACCCTCAAAACGTGTATATTGCGGCTATCGACCCCGCTGATGAAGGTGGGAGTAGTCATTTGACCCCACTGGTCCCACAACGCCTGGGTGGGATTACGGTAGAATCACCGTTTCAAGCCCTTATCGTTCCATGGGAGGGGCCAAATTTGATGGCGATGACGGCTATCTAAATCGGTTGTTTAGAAAGTATTCCAATAGTTCAGGAAATGAAACTTTTGATGCAGACGGTAGCGCCACTAGCGAGTATCACAGTTCGAACCAACGAGAGGATTCCAATTATGTATTTTGAGCGCACATCTTCGTTGAGAAAGCTTTCATAGTTATAGTAATCTGCAGCTAAAGACAGAAAGAGGTAATCCTGTTTTAACATTTCGGAGTGGCGAGAGAGCGTGCTGAAATGAGAGAGTGAGAGGGAGCGCGTAAACAACTCCTCCTCGTGATCAGAGGGGTCGATAGAGTCTTTCAAATCTGGGAGAGGGCATAGGCCAAACATTTCGATACCCTCAAAACTTGTGTATTGGGGTTATTGACCTCGCTGATCACGAGGAGAGTTCGGATGAACCCAGTCAGATGATGTTTTTACGGTCATCCCCGACCGAGATATGCCCCGTTTCGCTTTTGTCGTTCAGGTGTGAAAGATCAAAGATCAACTTGTATAGTGCAGACCGTAATAGTGCAGACCGAGAGAGTTCGGATAAACCCATAAAAGGAGGGAAAGTGATACGTTAAGAATAGTTTATTATCTTTTAGAACGATTGTTTTCGAAATTGGAGATAACTCCTAATTTCTGTAATGTTTTGAGAATGAAACATATTCCATTTTCGACCAAAAAAGTTTAACCAATTTGCTGATAACGCGACGGATCTTCATCAACCCTATGATAATCATCTATTCAATTTATCTAATTTGTTTTGATTTAAATTATTAAACTAAATTCTTTCTCATTCTTTATTTTTGTATAGCTCGCATCAGTCAGTCGGTAGAGCACCAGCCTCTTAATCTGGCTGACGCGTGCACGATGGGGATTCATGTTTAGCAAAATTTAAAGGGAGCGGAACCTCACTCAATGGCCTATTCGACGCGCAATGCTCTCTCGTTGTTTGAGAACAGAGACATAGTGTGCGCAATGGAGACCATTGAGAGAGGTAACGCTCCCTTTAAGTGTAATAAAATAGGGTGATGTAAACAATAAATTGTGGCAAACTTGTGCTTTTTGCAGGTGCGTGACAAAGATTGACAACTTTATCGCACCCAATTGCAGTCAGACATCAAATTTAATACAGATTGTTGTCAATGTGACTAATATAATAAATATTTGTGGTTGCAATTAATGAATGAACTGTTGACAGACAAGAAAAATGAGGATGATACAAGTCAGAAGGATAGGGGCAATGGAATGACCAGAGAAATGTGCTTCTTTCTAGTCAGACAACAAAAAATCTTCTTTTTGATGTCAATCGATTCTTGCCTTCTTATTGACATAAAAACGAAAAATTTTTGTTGTCTGAATAGAAAGAAGCACATTTCTCTAGTCATTCCATTTTGACATCACTGTGGTGCTCTGTTTGTTGCATTTTCACATCCTCATAATAATGAGACGATAGTTCATTAGTCACCCCGAGATAATTCTACTCTGGCTACGCTCTATCGTAGAGAAAGAAAGCGATAGAGCATTATCAGAGTGAAGAGTTTCAAATTAACTCGTGGTGTCCCTTTAAAACTTTAGTGTTGTGACAAGTTTGGAGCATACCCCTTGTCAGACTCGTGCTATTATATTCTAACGGACTATGAGTGATTCCTGTTCTTTGATCTTTGATCTTTTAATTTGTAAACTTTGACATATTTTGTTCACATCTACACAAACAACCGGAAATTTTAATATTTAAAACCACCCAAGCTAATTTGAAACTCTCCGACCCGGTAATGTTCCCTCGCATTCTTTGTCTATGAGAGAGTGTAACCAAGGTAAAATCATCGTTTGTAGATGAATATATTTTAGCAACAGTAAGTGAGTGTTGAATCACTTGTATCAACGTGTTGAATCAACCGATGAAGTTTTTGATAACAATTCGTTTAGTCTAGCTTGTGCGAGAATATTTACAGTATCTTCTTTTCTTTTCACGACTTCCCAGAAAGCCCCTTTATCAACGATCTAAATAAAAGTTTGTCAGTCGCAGCTCCTTCAGTACGTGAATCGACTGTGAAAGAAAGAGGGGAAGTTTGGAGAGGGAGAAAGATCAAAGAACAATCTATGGATACTCGTGAACTTTCCCAGATATCGAATACTTTTTGCGCAAACATCATGCAGGAAATTAAACTAAATCAAATCAAATCAATCGAATCTCAAATCAATTCTGAAAAAAAAAGTTTCCACAGCTGAAAAATCAATTTACAAATATCAATTCCCAAGGATACACACGATGTTTAACGGAGTGCTTCTTTCTCTCTGTGTGCACAGGACAATATATATTTATATATTTATTCGAAAACAATCCTTCAGTCAATAAGTGGTAGTTTATTCGAAAACCATCCTTCAATATTTCAATCGAACACATCACATCCGTCGGTCACTTTTTCGAGTATTCTGAATTGATATTTTATCTATAATATTTATTCTTCGATTTCTCTTACCTTGGACTCCTCCTTATCTTTCCCTCCCTTCTTTTGTTTTGCTATCACAGATGGCGATATGAAGACCTGTAAAATAAAGAGATTAATTAATTAAATTAAATAATAAAAGGTAAAAAAAACGAACGCTTTCATCTGCGATTTTGATGCCAAAGTCAGCCAAGTTCAAATTCTGCAAGTATTCGATTTGAATATAAATATCGAATATCATTCGGTGTAACACAACCATCCTAAACAGAAGCTAAGAGCACATCCCGAGCTCGTTTTAAACTCTTCGTGCTGGCAACACGCTCTCGTAGAGAAAGAAAGCAAGAGAGCTTAGCCAGATTGGAGTGTTTCAAATTAGATCGGGTTGTTCTGGGACTAAAAGAACACTCACCGCGAGATACTCTCCGTTGGCTGCGGTAGAGATCGAGGCATCGTCACGATTGGAATCGTCAGGAGTATCCTGTAATATGCAAACTTTTTACTCTGATTACGATAACTTTTACTACAGTACACAAAGACAAATCTCTAGCGACGTCCCCTTGAGATGTGAAATATTCATACAATGCCAACGCCATGTTCGACGCAACCTTGGAACACTGCGGCGCCGTGTTTGTACGATCTCAATCCCTGAGAGACCAGCCGGATAATATGGGAAGTTACGGTGGACACCCACTATTGGTCAAGAGTCAGTGTAACTCTTTACAGTGCCCATATGCGCTCTCAGGGTTTTCCACTTGAGACCCAACACACTGTGAACATCGAGGACGACCGCAATGTTCCAAGCATGCGTCAAAGACCGCGACGGCGTCGTGCAAATGTTCCACGGTTTCATCGAATTCATCCCTCCTAGACAAGGACACGCTTGTTCCCATATAGGTCAGGAAATAAGGTCTAATTCCCTTACCTATAAGGGACTCTTAGCTAAATTATTGCACAATGAATATAAATAATATGGTCACTGAATGGCTCAAAAACTCACCTCGTATTCCTCAATACCTTTGCCGATAGCCACGGCTTCGTTTAGATCGGGAGCAAACTCGATCTCCCCAGAGAACTTCTTTTGGGGAGAGTTGTCGTTCTCGTAGTCGTGGCTCTGCAATTGACAATGAGTTTTAAGGGGGGGGGGGGGGAGCGGCACTACTTCAGCCGAACCTGTCCAAAAGGATACGAAAAAATTACATGAAGGAAATGGCAGTTTGCCCTAGACTATGCTCTAGGTCCGATTCCGCGTTCCGAAGTAGTGCCGGGCGCGTAAAGAGAAAAAAGTGAAATATTTATGACAAATTGTGACAAAATTTGAAAGTTCTATGATTTTGTAAACTTTGAACCATTTAACTTAAACGCAGTTAACGAGTAGCGGTGAACGATATTTTGCAAAATGGTATCGTAAGTGGTAGGTTGATTTTCTACAGCATACTAGTTTTTGCAGGCTGATTAGAAACATCCATCATTGAAATCTAGAGGGCAGCACTTTTACAGATAGATTCTGCAGTATGCCAATTTTGCTCCTCAGCTCTTCCGATTACGTTTAAACTTTTACCGTATACACGTGCATGGAGAAAATACATTTATACTAAAATTATACAACATCAAGACTGCGAAAATATCAACCTTGTGAACGTCACACATTGATTTTGTCACAATTTGTAGCAAATGTTTCACTTTTTTCTCGCTTTGAATTTCCTCCTTTTTGGTTGTCAAGATTGTGAAAACTTACGAAGTCCCCGCGGAACCGCTTCTTCATTTTGAGGGGGCCTAGGAAGGTAATATGCTTCGCAGGGATTCGGAATGGTGGAGGCTTCTGCTGATTCTCCTTCGGTGGTTCCAGCGGCTGCGTCTGATCCTTAGGCTGAGGTTGTGCCACCGCTAAAAGAAAGCTTACTACTTCGTCATATCCAAGACTTTCTGGTACTTTTCCGGGAGATACCACGAGATACCACGACGAAAATGAATGTAAACGTACCCAAATGCGGGGGTAGCAGCGGGGGCACCAGCGGCACCGGCGGTTTACCCTTAGGCTGAGGTTCTCTGAGTGCTAAAATAAAGCTTGCTACTTTTGTCATATATACAAGACTTTCTGGTACTTTTTCGGAAGAAAGCAATCTTATTTCAACATGACGAAAATGAATGAAACTGTAATAGTTGATGGAAGCTGGAAACAGGATTTCCGCCGGAGAAAAGTACGCCAAGTTCAAAAGCAAACACTTCAATTAGTAAATACGAGAGCTACGCACTATGAGACTTGACAATGTTACGATCTTGTGATCCATCGTAGCGCGAACAATCTGACTAGACGCAAATATACTAACAAGGGGATGGTCGCAACTGGTCCTGGCCATATGAATTGGGAATAGCATGACTAGGATCAGTGTTCGATGCTGATTACGAATCCGTATTCAGAAAATGCCTAATCGACCTCTGTTTCGAGAAAATATTTTTGAAAGTTGGCTTGTTAATTCGAAAAGTCGTGTAGTTTCCTTCACAAACTATCTGGATTGCATCGCAAAGATCCGGCAATGTAAGTTCAACTATTGCGAGAGTTTACAGATGAGTTAACCAGCCCACCCGGACGGTTTGCGCAGGAAACCACACGAATTTTTGAAATAAAATATCGATTTCCTCGAAAATCAGGTCGATTAGGCACTTTCTGAGAACGGATTCGTAATCAGCATCGAAAACTGATAATAGTCATGTTATTGCCATCTCATGTGGCCAGGACCAGTTGCGACCATCCCCTTGTAAGCTCAAAACGAAAGAAAACGACAAAAGTAGCGGATTATTCGGAGAAATCCCCTCTTTGCTTTAAAAAATGAATCGGTTATATTTCCTTGACCATTACTACTAAATCTGTGCATTTTTGTAATCGAGTATATCCTCCATCTGGCCTATGTTGATTTCAAATTTTAAGATTCATGCTTAATATTATTCAGAATTATCCATCTAATCGTAAACACTTCTCTATCAAGCAGTTTAACTTTTTCTAAGATTTTTTACTTTTTTTTCTTAAAGAAGGGGAGCCAGGAGATTTGGGGTGCGCTAATGACACGAAGAACGTGGGAGATAAGAAGTGACCTTATGTTCTCTATTCGAATTGAGACGTTCAGAGATAAGCGTGTATAGCTAAGTGGTTACATGCCAGCGTTCGTAACCGTGCCACGCGGGTTCGATCACCGTTTGCAATTTTCTATATATTTTCAAAAACTCGCGCCTTTCCCTGGACATGAACGAACTTTAATCCCCGGCTTACGGTATTCCGGGTCATATAAAATTTTAGAGAAAATTATTTTTGTATTCAGGGAGATGTGATCTATAGTTCTGCCTGGCCAGTTTAGTCACGAAAAAACTCGAGGATCCTCTTCTTTAATTGGGCTTGTGTGACACATCTTAGTGAAGCTCAAATGTAATTTATCATGAAGATAAACATAGAAAGTTGTAAAATTAGAAATATAGAGAAAAAATCCCGCTCAATCTGCTACTTGTGTCGTTTTGGTAGAATCTATTGCAAAAATGCACACATTTTGTAATAATATACACGGTACAACGATGCGGTTGAATACATAAAACCATAATTTGCATAATTTAGTTTTGTACAAGCATTTTTCTTTAATTATCTATTTAATTTTCTTCATCGGAATCTGTTATGCTACATATCTTCGACTATTTGAATGCAAGAGTAAAATCATTAGAAGTGATGCCATTACCTCTCGGCATAATATATTGTGTAACTGGAGCAGTTGAAGATTTTAAAGATTGAGTAGTGTCTATTTTGGGCTCCTCTGGAGTTTCATGCACTGCTGCAGGAGTAACATCCTTCAATGAGAATAAGATTAGCACAACTTCTAGTTGATTGGTGGCATCAGAGGTGTTTGCAAGACGAAATTTACGTAATTATGAAATTCATGAATTTTAGATTAAATTTTCGTAACTTTTGCATTCAAAAAAACTTTGGTTTGTTATGCAAAAAAAATTAGAAAAAGGTACACCGGACAGTAATAAAAATCATTTCGTTTATTAAGACACCGGCTCAGTAAGATTCGAGGGTTTTGCCAGTGACCCCGGACATCGACCTCACCGATTTAGCCCAAAATTTTTTTATGGATACCCCCATGGGCCCCCATCACAAAATGGGTATTCATTTGGGCTGGTTCCTTGAAACACAGATGTGGCGGGTTTTCAAATTTTGAAAACTCGATTTTCACCGGAAAAAATGGAGCGACCTAGGACCAATGTTAGTGTCAATTAATTATAAGTATAAATAGACAACAAAAACTGGCTATACGACGGTCCGGAGATCCGATCGCAAACTGATTTTTTTACATCTTCAAAACATTCTAAAATTAATTAAAATTTTAAAACAAAAAAGTGCAGTACAATTTTTGCCTCATCTTATAGAGCAAAAAAATCCGCGTCGAATAAGGGGAAAAAATCAAAAATCGAAGGACCCGTCTTTTGAGATAAATGGACCTGAAGTTGACCCGAAAATATTTTTGCTTTCAAACCCCCTCATGTTTGTACTCATATTGAAGAGCTCGTCGAGTAGAACAACTTTCATGTTGAACGCCTTGTCTGAAACTCATGTACAAGAGAGTTTCACACGTTTTCATGCTAATTTTGAGTAAAACGAAAATAAAATATTTTTAAAATAAAAAAGTGCAGTCCATTTTTTACCTCATCTTATAGAGCGAAAAATTCCGCGTCGAATAAGGGGAAAAAATCAAAAATCGAAGGACCCGTCTTTTGAGGTAAATGGACCTGAAGTTGACCCGAAAATATTTTTGCTTTCAAACCCCCTCATGTTTGTACTCATATTGAAGAGCTCGTCGAGTAGAACAACTTTCATGTTGAACGCCTTGTCTGAAACTCATGTACAAGAGAGTTTCACACGTTTTCATGCTAATTTTGAGTAAAACGAAAATAAAATATTTTTAAAATAAAAAAGTGCAGTCCATTTTTTACCTCATCTTATAGAGCGAAAAATTCCGCGTCGAATAAGGGGAAAAAATCAAAAATCGAAGGACCCGTCTTTTGAGGTAAATGGACCTGAAGTTGACCCGAAAATATTTTTGCTTTCAAACCCCTTCATGTTTGTACTCATATTGAAGAGCTCGTCGAGTAGAACAACTTTCATGTTGAGCATTTTGTTTGAAACGCATGCACAAGAGAAATACATGAGTTTACTTAATTCACACGATTTTTTCAGACAAGTTTGAGTAAAACAATAGTAAAATATTTTTTGTGCACAAAATGCTTTCGCCTATATTGTAGAACTCAAAAATCCATACTTAATTTGTTGTTTCACGAAAAAAATTTTTAGTCCCCTATGCTGAAAAATAAGGACTCGAAAATGGTCTTGAAAAAAAAGTTGTCGGATCCTTGCCATGTTTATACTCATTTTAAAGTACTCGTCGAGTACGTCATTTTTGATGTTGGTCGTATTATATGAAAGTCGTTTGTTCTCAAGAAACAAGCGATCGAAATGATTTGGATCCAATAAATCTTAATTCATGTATTTCTCTTGTACATGAGTTTCAGACAAAGCGTTCAACAAGAGAGTTGTTCTACTCGACGAGCTCTTCAATATGAGTACAAACATGAGGGGGTTTGAAAGCAAAAATATTTTCGGGTCAACTTCAGGTCCATTTATCTCAAAAGACGGGTCCTTCGATTTTTGATTTTTTCCCCTTATTCGACGCGGAATTTTTTGCTCTATAAGATGAGGCAAAAATTGGACTGCACTTTTTTGTTTTAAAATTTTAATTAATTTTAGAATGTTTTGAAGATGTAAAAAAAAAACAGTTTGCGATCGGATCTCCGGACCGTCGTATAGCCAGTTTTTGTTGTCTATTTATACTTATAATTAATTGACACTAACATTGGTCCTAGGTCGCTCCATTTTTTTCCGGTGAAAATCGAGTTTTCAAAATTCGAAAACCCGCCACATCTGTGTTTCAAGGAACCAGCCCAAATGAATACCCATTTTGTGATGGGGGCCCATGGGGGTATCCATAAAAAAATTTTGGGCCAAATCGGTGAGGTCGATGTCCGGCACTTCCTGGAATCTCACTGAGCCGATGTCTTAATTTAATGCTTATTATAGAAATATGGTTTGGTGATATGCATATGAGAGGAATTATGTATCAAGTATATTGACTCTGATTTAAAAAAGGGGAACCAGGATATTTGTATGGCTCTATTATCATGAAGATCGTGGGACCAGCGATGTAGCATTCTATTCTCAAATAGATTCCAAACACAAATACAGTATTAAACTCGTACACGGAATCTATACTAACTTCATCTACTACACTTTCTTCACGACTCTATACGCTCGACGCTTGGCAATACTAGATTGCTGCATTAAGGGAGGGGGGATTAGGGGAAAGCTAAAGTGGGAACTCGATTCAGACCAAAATCTAAATAGTAGTGCAAAATGGGATAAATATCAGATATTTTCGTTACTAAAGATGGCGACGTCTTATGATCATGAAATTCTCAAAAATGAAAGATCAAAGATCAAGATCATGCTTACAATGGACCAATCGGGTGATAAGACGTTTCAGAAATTTCACTTCGGTAAATGACGCTTCAGAAACTAATTTTCAGAAAAGGACATTTCAGAAATTCCAACTCAGAAAAGGACGTTTCAGAAATTTTTTTTCAGAAATATCAACTCAAAAAAAAATTTTCCCGTTGTCACTAGGTAAATACGGTTCCCAGACATCGCTTAGAATAAATTTACAAGGGAATGGTCTCAATTCTTGACTAAAATTAGTTATATATGCCGATCGTAAATCCGTTTTAGGCAGTGCCTAATCGAGCTGAGCTTCGAGAAAATCGATCTTGAAATTTGCCTTACTTGGCTGGCTGGTCGATTCGAAAGTTCGCATGGTCTCCTATACTAAACATGGTTTCATTAGCTCATATATCAGCCGTCAAGACATCGACTTCCGTAGTGTAGTGGATAAGGTGCCCACGTTCACTTTTGATTGCCACGGGTTCGATCTCCTTTGAAGCAATTTTCTTTTGCTGATTTTTTTCTTGTCGAAAGATTGAAATTTTTTTTGTTATTATGAAAACCAGAAAAGAAAATAGGAAAGCAGGTCGTTGTCTCGATAGTTGATAGATGAGTTAACGAACCCATCGGGATATTTTAGTGTAGGAGACAGCATAAACTTTCGAATCAGCCCAGAAAGCCACATTTCAATATCGATTTTCTCGAAGCTCAGGTTGATTAGGCACTGTCTAAAAACGGATCTGCGTTCAGCATATATAACTAATTTTAGTCACACTATTGACATCTCATAAGGCCAGGCCGAATTGAGACCATTCCCTTGTTAGTAGCATTCAATTACAACGGGAAAATTTTCTGAAACGTCCTTTTCTGAGTTGGAATTTCTGAAGTGCCAATTTCTGAAACGTAGCATTCAATTACAACGGGAAAATTTTCTGAAACGTCCTTTTCTGAGTTGGAATTTCTGGAAAAAAATTTATGAAACGTCCTTTTCTGGAAAATCATATCTGAAGTGGAAAATTCTGAAACGTCCTTTTCTGAAGAGGATTTTCTCAAACAGCACTTTTCGAAGTGAAATTTCTGAAACGTCTTATCACCGACCAATCGTGCATCGCTAACAACAAATGCAATATACTGGGTTATAAAGTAAAAGGTAAAGGTGCAACCCGTTATTCAAGGCACACGAAGTCCTGCGGGTTATCACTGCTAGGCCAGTGATATTTCAAGGCCAATATTGGGTTAACCATTGTGAAATAAACAAAACAGACGATTCACGTTCAACCTTTAAAAAAGAAACATTTGGAACCGTTTTTACTTGTTTTCCAAAAAGTTTGTCCTTCCAGCTGGAAACGGTGCTTCTTAAACTCCCAATCATTCTTCTAGCAGAGTTTTGCTGAAATGAGAATAATAACGGCAAGTTAAAGGGAGCGTTACCCCTCTCAATGGTCTCTACATTGTGCACACTATTTCTCTGTTCTCTAACAACGAGACAGCATTGCGCGCCGAAGAAACCGTTGAGAGAGGTTCACATTTACCGTACTTCATCTCTTTACCGTATCTATGAATTATAAAAAATAACCATCTAACTACAGTATCCAAATACTCAATACCCTCTAGCTAAAGTATCCATCCAGTATATACCTTAAGGCAACAGCGAGTACTACACTCACAGAAAATTCCCTAGCTAAGGACGCCATGGGAATTATTCCCTTTAATATAAAGGAATAATTCTCTTATATATCAGGGGATTTTTCCCTAAAAAACAAATCCCCTTATACATAAGGGAATATTTCCCATGAGGTCCTTAGCTAGGGAATTAACTAGGGATTTTTTTTGTGAGTGTATAGTAGGGTTGACGAAACGAAAACGAAAATCGAAATTCTCGTTTGGAGGGGAAGCGAGAGGAAAGTGAGATTTTTCCGGAATGAGAGTGAATTGATAGCTTTCCGTATTCTTTCCGTATTGTCGAAGTTCACTCTCCAATTCTGATATTTTAAATATGTTTCACATTCATCCCCTTCTTTTCTCCCCCTTTCCTTCCCCTCTTCGGAACAAAGGATCCAATTTGCATCTATTCCGGAACGAGAGGTAAATAATTATCTTTTCGAATTGATTCCGTATCAAAAGGCACGTCGTTCCGGAAAGAGAGCGAAACTACGTTTTCGGAACGAACAACCCTAGTGTATAGCACCCACAGCAACCGCAATGGCAAATTCTTATTGGTTGCTTGTCATCGTGAGTTATGCGGCATTGCATTTGCGAGACGCGACTTTAAACTCTACCTGAGGCTCGGTTCCATTGTTATCGACATTCTTCTTTCCGGCAATCGATTGCGTGTTTCCGACTGTAGTTCCAGGTCCTTTCTTGAATTTTTTCACATCAGGCATCTATAAGAGTAATATTAGCAAAACTTCTTGTTGAACGTTTGCGACTGACATTTTCGTAATTGCTTGTTGAAAAAACCAAAAATGCCAAAAAATATTAAAATGACCACCGCAAAAATAGTTTTATCATTAAATATGCAGAACCTCGAATGTTTATGAAAAACTCAAACATCTTGTATTGCATTCATCGCTAACATCTAAAGCAATACACCGGGTTCGATCAATTTTGACAATTCAGATGATTCAAACTTAAAAAATAAAAGAAACATTTGGAACACTGTTTACTTTTTTCACTTTATCTTTAGACTTTGCCTTATTAGTACGACAAGCATCATCAATGGGAATAGCCACTTGAGTCTCCTGCGAAAATGAGAATTATTATGCTGGTACGTAATGAACAATACATAGGACACAAACAAGATAAATGGAAAATGGAAAATGAAAATGAAAAGAAATAATTGAAAAAGAAAAAAAAAGAAAAAAAGAAATGAAGAAAGAAAAATGGATTTAGTTTAATGCACAGTGCACATTTACTGTACTCCACATCTCTTTACAGTATCTATATATTATACCATAAACCATCTAACTACAGTATACATTGTTAGAAGTGGCGATGTTCAGAAATCACTTCTTTCTAATACGACTTTGTGATTTCTCCAGTGATTTCCTTCCGACGTTCGGGCAGTTAATTTTAGTTTCAGTTGCTGTGCACCCAGCACGAAACACGATATGGGTTGAAGAAGTCTGTCATGACAGTAACATGGCGTCATATTACTTTAACTTTATTCAGCCAATTAGGGTTAGCTGGGTCGCCATTAGGGTTCTCCAATGAGCGAATCGTATCTCGTGAGCCCGCATCTATCCAGATTATCGACTGTCCAGTCGTCTTCCTCTTTCTCCTTCATACGAACTTCACAAAGATCATCGGTTTCTGCTCTAATCTTCACAATGTTGTCATCGAATTGAACTGTCATAGGTTTAAAAAATTTTTTTTTTATGTTGCAGTGAATCCCATCCAGGATTAATTGAAAATGGTAGAACAGCCTATAGTTAGAGGGCGCAGGGATGGGTGAGTCAAGAAGCAAAGTCGCATTGCGAGCTCTCGACGAGGTGCACGACGAAGCGACGAAGTGCTCATGTTAGTTCAGCGTCTAATGAAGGAAGAGGGGGGGGGGGGGAACAAGAGCAGAGTGGCTAAAACAGGAACTCGATTCATTCTGGTATAAGCCATTTTTCTTTCAAATAAAAATGGCTTATACCGGATTAAATTGAAAGATAAATATTTATTATTAGAATTCCGTGATTCATTGCGACAAACAAATAGATTTAGACCACTTTTTACCTTAGAACTTACTGTTAATTTGAGACTCCTTGTCTTACTTTTCTGCAGAATTGAGAATATTATTTACGATATCGGCAAGTGACAGTGAACATTTACCATACTTCATCTCGTCACAGTATTCATGCCCCACAGGCTTTCCCATTGCAGTATCCATCTACACTAACTACAGTATCCATCTATCCATCCAGCATGTACCCACCGCCCACAGGCAACATACAACGTCTATAACTAAAGCAACGACGAGTACTATCACACCAACGGTAGTGGAAATGGTCAAGTTTCATTACGAGCCCTCTTCAAAATGTATGGTCACATATTGGGCCTCTACTGGAAACCCTAAATGTCAGTTGATATACGGTAGGAAGCTATTGCAACCAATAATGATATTTACAGTAATTTCATAAATCAGGTTTTTCCACTTGGGATCCATCGCACTCAAAAATTTACGCGGGCGTATGTTTTTGTTCAATAATTGTGAATATGAACGGTCTAGGATTATTTTGAAACTGTGTGCTCTCCCCGCCGCCCTTACAGAGAATGCATTTTAAAATTTTAATTTTAAGAACAAACGTTGAGGATGGTCTTGCTCTTAGAAGCAGGCTGATTAGACGGAGTTGTGCGGCTGACTGGGGTGTTGGAAGCCGCCCGCTGCTGTGTAAATGAGAATATTATTAAAGGGACCGGGAAACGAAAAACAAGTTTATCTCATATAAAATAGCTTGAAATTATGTTTCGAAATATATAAATCTTATATCATAAGAATTCTCTGGTAAGAAGAACGGCGCAGTTAAAAACAACTACAGTCTGCTCCAATTAGAGGGAGCCTTTTCCTAATTGCCACACCATCTCTTTGGAGACGACTTGAATTGAATGTTTTGATGATAATTCTATCCGCAGTGGGGAAATATGACGAATAAACTCAATAATGGGCTTTTTTGAGCTTTTCGATGGAGTTAGCATACTGTAGTTCGGAAACCTCGCTCGCGGTGTCGAGCAGGCTACAGTAATCCAACTTCTTACCAGAGTGTTGTTTCAAACTTCCAAATACATATTTCTGATCAGTTTTTGAGCTTATCAACATGACATCAACTATTTTAGCTATTTCGAATAGAAATTTTTGGATGCCAGCTGCCGTTAACGATATCATCATGCACATTTGGAATACTATCTCTTTACAGTATCCATGTACCACAGACCCTCTACTATATCCATCCAGTATATACCTTTTTTTTCCTGCGGCATATACATGAAACAATAACGATTATGATTATAATGAGTAGTGCTCCGCCTATAGTTGCAATTATCCAATAGGGGAACTTATTTCTGCAATAAAAACATTACTTTTAATCAATAAATTGCTCAAAATTTTAAATACGGGATCTCAATCAATCGATAAGCATGACCATGATACCGTATACGTGCAATTAGCAAACATTACGTACTCAGATGCTGTAGAAGAAGCGGTTGTCGATTCTGCAACAAACAATTATCATATATTATTAGCAAAATACATTGATCGTGCAACATTAAATTCAATCATTGCAAAAAATGATATTTGTAGACTTTGGTAATATTTTATAATTGATCTAATAAAAATATATAAAATTAATTATAAAAAAAGGAAATTAAAATCGATTTATTGATTGATCAGAGGAGGTGAGAGCGAAAATGTATGTTAAAGGTGGTGTCCCACGAATATTTTCGTGAATAAACTGTGAAGACAGGATGGTAGCAAAAGTCATATAAGTCACCACATAATATTTCTTTTATAATGATTCTGCGTATTGATTGACATAATCACGATTGAAAGATGTTCAATAGTGCAGGGAATGGAGAAAGGGAGATGGGAAGGGGCCTAATGAGATTGCAAAGGTTGAGTGCCGGTCGCAAACTGAACATAAACACACTTTTTACTTACAGTATATGCATGAGGGGGCTCATTCCCATCGTGGTAGGAGCCAATCATTCTTTTCGTGTGTCCCCATCTTTTAGAAACTATATTCCCAATAAAGTTTTAACATCATTTCATATTTTAAACCGAGGATAAATTGAAAAGCATATATATCATTTTAAGTCGTTGTATACAAGTACGTCGTGGTACATTTGCTCGACGATGATGTGGTGTTCTTTGCAAGCTTACACTCACAGAAAAATCCCTTGCAAAATAGAGAATAATTCCCTTAAATTGTCCCCTGAATTGTTCCCTTATGTATATGTAAGAGAATATTGCACCAATTTCATTTCCCATAGGGAAGTTTTCACTTTCACATAAGAAAATAAATTCGTCAAGTGACAATTTTGAGGATATTGTTGTGTGCATAACATTTAGGTGTCGTCATCGCTGTTTATAGAGCGTTAAATTTCCATGATGTTGGATAGGGTTATTTTATATTAAAAATTTTTTTTTTTGCCGCAACTTTCCAAGCTTTTGTTGAAAGCCATATTGATTTCGTGCAAATGCTAAAAGGACACTCTGTTTACCTTTGTTCTTGATACAGTATACATGAGAGTCCTTGATTGCAGCATCTCCCATCATCCACTCGCCTGTGCTCGAATTGCAGATCACAGTGCTTTCCTCCTGTAAGCATAATTATTGATTAGCATGCTCAAACAACGGTCATATCGACGGGCAGACAGAAGCTCCTGTTGCTGTTATTAGGTCGTGTTTCTTTCAATACAACCGTGTACGTAGTCGCAAATAGAAAACATTGAGTGCTAAGTTACTATAGACAGTTACAACAGCTCCCGCAGGTTAGCCATAAAAAATTGATCGATGATTACGGCAACTGACTACAGTAGTACTCCAGAGGACATTCGAGGTTTCGCATGTAACCCAAAATACTACGAGGAAGATTCCATTCTCTACGCTTGTGGATTTTGATTCCGTTTCGTGCAAATATTCCATGCCTTTTTTGCCGTATGCATGAACAACGGAAAACCGTTTTCAGGGAAAATGTGACGTCATTAGTGTAGGCGGAGGCGTTTTTCAAAAATCCTCCGTCTACTGTAATGACGTCACATTTTCCCGTTAAACGGTTTTCCGTTCTTCATGCATACGGCCACAGATAACCTGTAATACCTCAACATCTTTTCTCTTAGACTCCACGTATAGATGGTGAGTCGGTGGGCAAGAATGCGTGTTATTGTCATAGGTAGTCTTTAAAATAATCAATAATTCAGATAAGATCCAAAATAATAATGTAATGAGCAATCAAATGTCGATTGTCTCTCCTTGAGACAATTATTCTTCTCGACGTCATCAGGACATTCGAATACTGTCGATGGAGATATCTTAGCGCAATCCGCTAAATGAAATATCCTTGTAATGTAAATGGTTAATTGGATCATTTAAGACGATCGTCCTTTATGACACTACAGATTAGGGTGTGACATTCGAGAAATTAAATCTCGAAATGACCATCTTTTACTATTGAATCTCGAGAGGCGAAATTAATTCCATTAAAATCGAGATTGCGAGTATGATTCCAGAAAAAATAGAATTCGAGAATGATACGAAATTTTCTTTCCTTTTCAAACTTTTGAGCAATGGTGAGCTTTTGAGCAATCTCATATCATTTTGAGTTTTTTTTTTGTTGAGAAAATCCTCGAGATCTCTTATCTCAATCTCGATTGTCGCACCCTACTTCGGATGCATTGGTAATGCTACTTTCAATTAGTTTGTCTTGGTTGATTGGTAAACATTCAAAATACCGACATTTCTTGACGCATTTAATATCTGCTAAATGAACATGAGCCGAGTTAAAAGAGAACACAGCATTGGTAACATTTGACTCGGCAGAGCACGTTAGACTATTGGGAGAATGAACTTTGCCATGCACCATCATCTTCTCCGTGTGATGACACTGCAAAATAGTTACATTAAATCGATTTAACTAATTCGATAATTTTAAAGCGATTTTTCGAACATATTAAATTTTAGTATTAAATATCGAGTTTTGAGTCTGTTCGGGAATACTTGAGCGACGGTCTCTGCAGATATCACGATAGATCTAACATCTCTGGTATTTCAAAACTAGCAGTCTGCTTAAAATAATGACTTGAAGTTTATTGCTACTATGTAGTGATAATTTACTACTAGTGATGCAACATTTGGCGAAATACATTATAGCCCACATAAAGCAGACTTACTTCAAACTAGAAAAAAACTACAAGTCTATCTCAAGTGAGAATTATAAGTAGACTGCTGGTCTTGAAATACCAGATATTGACAGCGAAAGAGGGTTACGAGATAAACAGACCTTCGGGGCTGTATTGTTACTTATACCATACCTTGTACTCGAAACATGGCTCATCCCATTTTGTTGATTCTAAGTTAGGATCACATAATGTGCATCCTGAAACGATTGAGTAATTATTGATTTTTATCGATGTATCGATTATTAGTGACACTCTCACTCTTTCGGCTGCATATGGCGCTAGCAGTTGAGGAGAGAGCAACAGTCGAATCGTCCATATAGAATAAGCATTGTCTACTGTAGAGTGTATCGCCATTCGCCCATTTTCCATCCCCATCATGATATCTAAAGATATGAATTACGCATCATACTATGTACATATTGAATATTAATATAGTCAATTAAAAAAACCTCATAAAGTAGTCAAAGGGACAAGTGTATTCGTTAGTTGATTCTTCGCTCAAATCTGTACATTCTTCTGTCTCGGGACAATATGAATAGAGCACGTGTTTTGTCGAATTATCGCATTCTACTGAAAATCAATAATTATATATAGTCCTGCACACTCGTTTTTCCTAAACGCGGCAAGTCGCGGCATCGCTCATGCCGCAGTTTTTTTTTAAATGAAGTGAATAATTGAAGAAAATCTTTAGCTGGTATCGTTACGGTATCATTACGTTGGAATAGATCGCAGGAGAAACTAAAATTATTGTTCATTATGGCAATGGATTAGTATTTTTAGTTAAAAAATCATCTGTCTGACCAAGCGGACACCACAACGCTAAAAATGTAATTATATCGCTGTTATTTTTTTCGGTTTTGAATGTGGTGTCAATGAATATTGAAGATCAACTAACGGAATAAACAACAATTCAAAATGAAATACTAAACTACTGAAAGAGTGAACCAATAATTTTTGTTCCTGTGGTGGGTGATCTGATGTGGTGTTAATTTCTTGCAAATGGAATTGGAAATCGTAAAAAGGGTGTTAATTTTGTCCACTTGTAAATGGCATTGTAAAAAACAAATATCTCGGTTCTCTGATTCTTATTTCTGATTCTTATCTACAAATATCTCGGTTCTTTGAAATTTGTTTTTTGGGTTAGAAACCATGAAAAAAGCTTATAAACGAAGTTTCAAGTCTCTATCTCTACAAAGAGCGGAGATATTTGCTTTTTACACGATTTTTCAGGAAAAACTCGAGCATTCTTAATAATAATTTATCTACGCCCGAGGCGCAACAGCAATTGAATGAACAATGGGTGGTAATATATGGTTGAAGACTCTCCGGATTCATTGAGAAAGTGAAAATTCGACGATATTGGGATGGGCTTCCAATCGACGTTTAAATAATCTAATATTAGGGGCTGTACGGATAATAACAGGTAAGTGGGAGTATAATCGGGATGTTCTGAGTGGGAAAGAATGGAAACGTGGGGTACTGGTAGTGTGTTCAATATGGACTCCAAAAGAGGATACTCGGTCACGGACAGGTTTGTATACATAGAAAGACGAGGGTGAAATAATAGTAGTATTGTTCATAATCATATGAGCTAAACATAAATCACCTATGACTCTCCTCTCAGTTAACGCGCGCAGGCCAAGAAATTTCAGACGATCAAGGTAAGAAGGGAGAGAAAGAGGATAGGAGGGGAAGGGAAACATCGATAGAAAACAATACGAGTAAATGTTCGTTGAACTTTTTCTAGAGTAGCAATGTCAGAGGAGTAATGGGGATTCCATATTGGTGAAGCATAATCAAGGAGAGGGAGAACATAAGCCTTGTAGCTACGAATGAGAATGGATGGACAGTTGATAGGAAGGGCTTTAAGAAGTAGGAACATTTTGGAAGTTGCTTTAAGGGCTATTGCTTTAATAGTTGAGGCACTCTTAAGGTCAGAACGGATTTGAACTCCTAAGTCACGAACATTGTTCTCAAGGGGCAATTCAATGGAGTTGATGTAATAACGAGGTGACGAGATCTTAGAGCCAATACGAATATGTGAACATTTAGGGGCAGAGAGAGATAATTGATTGGATTGAGACCAGTGGTAAAGACAATCGAGAGCAGATTGAAGTTCGGCTATATTACTAGATTTGTTGGACTTATCATAGGAAACATATAATTTAACATCATCAGCGTAGCATTGAACTTTAACATTCGGATAGTGAGAAAGTGTTTGGGAGAGATCAGCAAGATATATGGAGAAGAGGATAGGTCCTAAGACACTTCCTTGGGGGACACCGGAAAGAATGGGAAAAGAGTCACTGGTAATCGACGATAAACGTACTGAGAAAGTGCGATTGGATAGGAAAGATTCAAGCCAGGATAATAGATTAGAGTGGATACCGTAATGTGATAGACGACTGAGCAATTTGGGATAGGGAACAACATCAAATGCACGTGAGAAATCAATGTATACAATATCGGTTATTTGTTTCCTAGAATGGGCAGTGGTCCAATCATTATGGCAAGTCAGCAAATTTGTGATGCAACTGGCACCAGCACGAAAACCGTGCTGGTTGCGAGGAAGAATATTGAATCTAGTGAGATGTCTATTTAAGTGGTCTTTGATGAGGCGTTCCATGGTCTTGGCAGCGGGAGAAAGAATGGAAATGGGTCTATAAGATGAGGGTAGTTTTCTATCTTTTCCTTGTTTGGGAATGGGAGTAATGAATGAGTGTTTCCAATCAGTGGGTACGGTGCCAGATATAAGGCTAAGGTTAAAAATATCAGCTAATGGTGTGGAGAGGGCATAAGCACATTTAGAGAAAATAATCTGAGGAATTCCATCATAACCAGTAGAACAAGTGGGGGATAGTTTACGGAGAGATTTGTGGACTTCGTGAGGAAAGAAAGTGAACAAAGAGAGAGAGGAAGGTAATGGAGAGGATGAGAGAGGCGGGAGACAACCGTCATCGATTGTAAAATGTGAGGCAAATTCAGTAGCGAGTAAATTGGATTTCGATATGGTATCATAAACAGAGATATTGTTGGGAGATAAGAGTTCAGGAATTGAAAGTTTGGGTTTTGTGAGGGAGGCAACATGGCGATACAAATCCTTGGTGCGGGATAGTTTTTTACGGGTACAGTAACGGGACCAGCGATCTATTTCTAGGAGGAGATTCTTACTACATTGGTCAAAGAGGGTCCGTACGGCAGGTATGTGTATTTTAGAGAAAAGTGAATTACGATGTTGAATGAGTCGAACAATATGATTAGGGTAAGAAAGATAAGGAGGGCGAGGGGTACGGTAGGGGACAAAAAGGTCAATAGCAGAGTGAATTGTAGAAGAGAAAGCTGAGTAAACGGAATCTATATTAGCACAATCACGGAAAAGAGATAACCAGTCTATAGTGAGAAAATGATCAGAAAGAGCAGTGTAATCTGCACGAGAGAAATCACGAATTTTTGGAGGTGGCGATGGAGATTGAGAGGACAGGAGAGAAAATGAAATACCTGAGTGATCACAAGATGGGAAAGGTGGAATGACAGAAATGGCCGAGATAAGTGAGGGAGAGCTACCTAGGATCCAATCGATACACTTAGAGCTGCGCGTTGGAAAATTATTCAGATGTGACAAATTGTGAGAGATAATAAAGTCAGAGAGAATACGATCAATGGGGGATTGGGTATTACTTAGCAAATCACAGTTGAAGTCACCAATATAGAAGATGGGATGGGGAGATGCAGCATGGATATCGGTAAGGCAGGCAATTAGGGACTCGGTCTTAGGTAATGAGTAATTGGGTGGACGATAAACAAGGCATAGTCGAATGTATGACGTGATATGGAAAAGATCGATGCAAAGAATCTCGTGATTGGATGAGGGAAGGGATACGGTAGTGAAAGACAGGTAATCACGTAGGATCAGGCATATGCCTCCTCCTCGGGTGGGACGGTCATGACGAATCATGGAATATGGTAGTGAACCAATAAATAACGATGAAAGGTATTTCGTACTGAGCCATGTCTCGGTAATTAGAACAATATCAGGTTGTGTGATTGTCAAGAAAGAGCGTAATGCATCAACCTTATTAACGATAGATCTCATATTATAGTAATAGCAAATAAGTGAATGTGTGATCTCGGGCTCATTTAGTTTTTTGTGGTATTAGGAGGGATAGAGAGAATAGTCTGGGGAGCATCAGACTGGACTGGTGTGCGAGGGACACCATAATTTGGACGAGAGGAGGGATTTGAACGAAGACTCTTCTTGACAGCATCCAATTGTGATCTCTCAATTATCGATCCAGCGTATAGAATGACATCTCTTCCATTACTCTTCATCTCACGTAGCTGTTGTCTCAGCTTATAGGCTTCTTCACGTTCGGCCTTGGTCAGTGAGGGGCGAACGAAAACATTAGGGAATTCAGTGGATAGGAAACGAGACTTGGAAAGGAATGATTGTTGGGCGGAGCGAGTATGGAACATCAATTTAAGAAGACGAGGATGGGAGGCCTTCTTCTCACCCATGCGGAAGCACGCGGCCGGAGCATGCTCTAGCTCAGCGAAATCAAGCATGGCCGTGACTTTGACATGATCAGCGGCCACTCGATCACTGGCCTTCACGGCATCAGACTCAGGAAGACCACTCACAACAACCGATCTCTCTCGCTTCTCCTTCTCGATAGCATCATCGAACGACAAGGGCGTTCTAGCTGAGAGTTCTTTGAGTTGAAGGACACAAGTGCCCAACAACAACGAGAGAGGAGTGAGCTTCTCTGCCTCAGGCAGAGAATCGAGGTAGGCGCCGATACCATCGATGAGAGAAGAAGGGCTGAGGGAGGAACCGGACGCGACTTCGTTACGAAAAGAAGAAGGTGACATATCAGCGGGTCTTTTGGGCATAAACAGTAAAGAGGAGGAGAAAGGATAAATACAGGATGATTACAATGAATAGAAAATCAGAACAAGATGTAATACTAGATTAACATAAGCAGTAACTAGTAAATGAACAAAAATATGTCTAGTATCGATTGGATCGCGCAAAAAAATAGAGAAGGGAAGGGGTCACCTAACTCTACGAGGGAAGAGAGGAGAGTGACGAGGGAAGAGAGGAGAGTGACGAGGAAAGAGAGGAGAGTGAGGGAAGAGAGGAGATTCTTCTGATATATTTGCTTTTTACAATGCTATTTACATGTGGACAAAATTAGCGCCCTTTTTACAATTTCCAATTCCATTTACAAGAAATTAACACCACATTACATGTTAGTCTTATCTGATGAAAAACGATCACAACTATAAATATCTAAAAAAAATATTCGCATCATAAAAAACATGCGATGAAGTGTGCGGGACTGCAAGAGTACTGGATCGATAATACCATACACAAGTTAGCAACGAGCTCGTAATCAAGATCTATAAAAGATGGTGCCTCTGCCTTGCGAGAGTTTGGAAGATCCCATTTCGACGTCTTATTCACTGGAAATTCTTTCTCGAGCAGGTGGAGCTGCAAATATGTATTATAGGGGGTTGAAATATGGTGGAAAACCAAAAAAGCGAATTTCCGAGCGTTAAAATGTACCCTGGAGAACCGAAAATGGAAAGTACTCTAGACATCGGAAAGTCGCAGTTGCGAATGCAAATTTGAATTCCCTCACCTTAGTCGCTCCCGCGAATTCAAATATCGACTTTCCATTTTCGGTTTTCAGGGCACATTTTAACACTCGGAAACTCGCCTTTTTCGGTTTTCCACCATGTTTTAATGTGCCATTATTGTTGTTTACGTCATTCAAATTTATTCTTTTAAATTGTAATGAACATGATCAGTGAGAGATTGAATACTAGATGGTTATCACTGTCTAAGATGAATTGTGTGTTTTCACGTGTTTTACACAACAAATTAGCCCGGGTGATCCATAACGGTGAAATTTATTTAGAATTTATCAAAACTCACAAAAGTGAGAGTTTCGTTTTCTTCGATTTCGTCTTAATTTTTTCACTCATTTCGCTACCAATATGTGTTATATCGTCTGAAAACTATGAAAAGGCCTCTTGGGAGATAGAATCTATCGATATATGAGCGATAATTCATTGTTTGTTGATGTCAGATGGGAATGCCCGCAGACACCCTCTCACAACAGTTCCGGATGTCTGTTTCGACTATTCACAAGGTCAACAAAACTCCAACTGATGCTCAAACAATGAAGAGAACTTATGGACGAACTCACAAGACGACCACGACATCTCATCGTCTGATTACTTACATCTCGAAGGAGAACCCGAGGCTCAATGCAAGGAACATCAATCAGGAACTGGCGGGAATTTCACCACATTGGGGTACCTAAAGCTTCTAAACTTGGCTGAAAAGATGTTTGATGTGTCCGTGTACATTGTGCAACGTCGTCTTCGTGCGTCGGGACAATTTGGACATCGGCATGTCTAGATACCGCTGATCTCCGATACGATTCGCAAAGCAAAAATCGCGAGCACATTTATTGGACCCCCTAACAATAAAAATTAGCCGCATTGTCAGATGAAATCAAATTTCTGATAATCGGTACGAGGGAATATATTTGATTTGAAGTGCCAGCTGGCCACCGTGAAGCATAGAGGAGGGCTGTTGATGTTGTTGGGTTATTTCTCTGTTGATTTCATTACACCCCTGGTCCATATGAATGGAATTATAAGTAAGGAGGACAACACTGATATCCTAGAGACTAGAGTTGGCAATTTGGACGTTGCGGGCCCGCAAAGAAATTGGCTTTTCATTGCTAGTGATTGCGGGCCCGCAATGCGGTGTGAAATCATTGCGTCCCGCAATTTCGAATGGTGCGGTGTAAAATCATTGCGGGCCCGCATTGGCATTGCGGGCCCGCAAAGTCATTTTCCTCTCCTCTTCCTTCTCTCTTCATTCTCTCGGAGAGGAAAAGGACTTTGCGGGCCCGCAATGCCATTGCGGGCCCGTAATGATTTTACACCGCACTATTCGAGTTTGCGGGCCCGCAATGAATTACACCGCTCTGCGGGCCCGCAATGAATAGTGCGTTATTGCCAACTCTACTAGAGACCCATTTAATTAACGCAAACGTCTTTTCAGCCAAGTTTAGAAGCTTTAGGTACCTCAATTTGGTGAAATTCCGCCAGTTCCTGATTGATGTCCCTAGCATTGAGCCTATTGTACTCCTTCGAGATACAAGTAATCAGACGATAAGATGTCGTGGTCGTCTTATGAGGTCGTTCATAAGTTTTCGTCATTGTTTGGGCATCAGTTTTATTTTACTCATCCAGAATCAAGGAATATTGATATTTATCATCAAGTAATATGTTAATTGTCGCAATTTTATCATTCTGTTCTCACAATCAGTGATCCCCCAAAACCACCCTTATTAGTCGTATCATCACATTTTATTATTTTAATATGTTTCGTTGCGTGCTCGACACGTAGAGAGATAGCTCCCAAGAGACCTTTTCATGGTTTTCAGACGATATAACACATATTGGTAGCGAAATTAGTGGAAAAAAATAAGACGAAATCGAAGAAAGCGAAAATCTCACTTTTGTGACTTTTGATAAATTCTAAATAAATTTCACCGTAAGGGATCACCCGGGCAAATTTGTTGTTTAAAACACGTGAACACACTCTCAAAATAATCCCTGCAAAGCTGGACATGATTGGTTGAGTTTGAAAAATGTTATGACGAAAAATGCAAAAGTGGATATACTTTTGCACGGAACTATATGTAATGAACATATGTGAACAACTCTACTCAATAGCGTATTAATAAACATGATTATAATTAAATAATTACTCTTCCATTGAAGAAATATGAATTAAAGAAATTTATCATTAAAAATTATGAAAACTTAAAATGGCAAGTTTCCAGTTGATATAAGCACAAGGAAAACGAAAAATTAAAATACTGCGATCCGTAAGACAGATCCGGATGGGAAAACACAGAAATGAACCGCTCAATCCGGAGCCTATGTAGGTGTGCAAAAATTCAAATACCGATTTTCATCTGTCGAGTTTCTAGGTTAAAAATTTTCTATTTCGATCTTTAGTTATGCTTCAAAAAGAAAAAAATGAGAAAAAATGCTGTGTAAAAGTTGAAAAATCTAATGAAAAATCCCCCATGAGATGATTCAAGCCGTTTTCCGGATTTTTGTGCATTTTAAAGTTTTGAACACTGCATTGGAGAGCGAAAACAGACAATTAAAATGACTGAAAATGACTTAACACGTTCTTTTTTTTCGAAAAAAAAAGAAAAAAAAACGCGCTTTCCATTTTCACCCAATTTATATCAAATTACCATGTTTTCGGAGGATTCGATAATGAAAGAGCAATTTGTAGCACGGGCAGAAGAATCAGAAGTATCAGTGAGACGAACTGAAAAAAGAATCAATTTCATATTTGACGCGGACATTGTGAGTATTATAAGATATGTGAAAATATACAGAAAAGCGGTTCGCGGTTCAGCTCACACTCTGAAGCCCGTGTATCAATTTTGAAGTGTGTGAAACAATAACCAACTGGTGCTTAAAACATACTAATAGATTTGTTGAACTCCGAATCTATTCCAGAACTGTTGCATGTGACAATTGCTTGTTTGTTCCATTCCAGTTTTACTCCATTTCCAGGTTTAAGTGATTTGTCAACAAGCGTGAATTGCCAACGAAAAGCCGAAAGAGTCCTTAATTAAAGCATTCAATGAGTTGAAAATATATTAAAATTATTTTTTTAAACGCACTTGATGGATACTGTTCGGTTGCATGTTCCCGGTGTGACCAAACTGTCCATATACATGTAATCAACGATTTTACTGGGAAGTTGCTTTTTGATGTCTCTACATGACCAGTCAACGAAGCATTTCTGTGAAAAGGTTTGTTGTAAATTACATTATTAATTACATTTCATCAAATATTCTCATTAACTACATATTCGTGGACTGAAAACAAGGTTAGTATAACATGGAAACAGATAATATTATAATTTAAACTACCGGATAATCTTGAATCAAAAAGGATCTTACCATTGATAATCCGCATTGGGAAAAGTCAATGGAATGAACTAAAGTATATTGAATGAATATTAAGCCATATATAGCTAAATAGACGATCATACTGAAAATATCAACGTTAAGCTGGAACTCCTAGGGAAGTTCGTGTGGAGCTCGAGCTTATATGAAATTCAAAATGTCAAATGCCAAAATGTCAAATGTCAAAATGACAAAATGTTCCATGAGAAACAAACCTGGATGATAGAAAGGGAGAGAAGATAAAACGTGAACCAATCTATAGAAATGGTGAATGATATAATGAAAGGGAGAAGAATGAACGATGACATTTCGATTCATTATGTAAATTACTAAATATTTCTTTTAATTTTGTTAGGCTCAATCATTTCATACGTGGATAAAGCACTTACAAGTTATGTGGTGTTCAAATCAAGACATAGAAACGAAAATATGGCGGGACAGTGCGTAAAACGGGGTTTTGGCCATGCTTTTCTTGTCGTTTCGGTAATTTTAAACAGAACGAAACAGAAAAGATAAATAATGAAAGAGAGAGTGAGCTACGAGAAGGAGATGCTCTCATCATTTTGCCAACTGCTTGCTGAGAAAGGAGAATATGCAATTGGGCTTTGCTCACGGCCAATTTTTTAACATACAGTACCGTCCAGAAGTATACCAAAAGTACATTTTTCGTCATAACTTTTTTCAAACTCAACCGATCCTGTCCAGTTTTTCAGGGATTATTGTGAGAGTGTTTTTACGTGTTTTGCACAAATAAACACCCCGGTTGAACTCTTACGGTAAAATTAATTTCGAATTTATCAAAAGTCACAAAAGTGAGATTTTCGTTTTCTTCGTTTTCTTCGTTTTCTTCAGAGTTTATCACTCATTTCGTTACCAATGTGTGTTATATCATTTTAAAACCATGTCACGGCCACTTGGGAGCAATATTCCACCGATATCTGTACTAGAATCCTTTCGTCGTGAACGTCAGATGGCTCCGTCCGCAGCCCCCTGTCGCAGCTGTTCCAGATGTCTGTTTCGACTATCCCCAAGGTCATTAGAACTCCAATCCGTGCCCAAACAATGATAAGGACTAATGGACGAGCTCTCAAGACGACCACGACTTCTCATCATATTATTACACGCGTCGCGATGGAGAACTCGAGGCTCACTGCAATGGACACTTACTCTGGTATTTCAAAACTTAGTCTACTTAAAATACGTCACAGACTTAAAGTTTACTTTAAGTAAACTTCAAGTGAGTGACGTCACATTTTCACTTTAAGTGGACTTGCGTCTCACTTTAAGTAGACTTACGTAGTGACGTCACACTTTAAGTAGACTTACGTTTCACTTGAAGTAGACTTACAAGTATACTTAAAGTGAAACTGCAAGTAGACTTTAAGTCTTGAAATACCAGAGAAGCAAGAACTTGCGGAATTTCACCAAATTGAGATATGTGAAGCTTCTAACTTGAGTGAAAAGACGTTTGAGGGAAGGAAATAGGTCTCTAAGATATCAGTGTAGTCCTCCTTCCCCATAATTCAATTCACATGGTCCAGGGGACCAACCCCAACTGCCGAGAAATAACCCCACAAAATCAACGATACTCCTTCAAGCTTCAAGGTGAGCAGCTGGTTGTTCCCATCAAATCTAGTGTTAACCGGATGACGAAAATGATCTATACCCACCGTACCAATCATCAGAAACTTGTTTTGGTCTGAGAATACGACCTACTAGCATTGTTGTGGGGTCCAATTCAGATCGTCGATGTTGTGGGGTTGTTTCTCTGTAGATGGGGTTGGTCCCCTCGACCATCTAAAGGAATTGTAAAGAGGGACGAGTACGTCAATATTCTGGAGACCCATTTCCTTCCCTCAAACATCGGTTCAGCCAAGTTTAGAAGCTTTAGGTATCCAAATTTGTTGAAATTCCGGCGTTTCTTGCTTGGTGTCCGTTGCATTGAGCGTCGGATTCTCCTTCTGGATGCGGGCAATCAGACGATCAGAGGTCATAGTCGTCTTGCGAGGTCGTCCATTAATCTTCTTAATTGTTTGAGCATAGATTGGAGCTATGATGACCTTGTGGATGGTCGAAACAGTCACCCGGAAATACTTTGAGAGGATGATTGCGGACAGTGCCATCTGACGTCAACGACGATTGAATTCTCGCTCGGATATCGGTAGACTCTTGCTCCCAAGAGGACGTGTAATAGTTTTACAACGATATATAATGTACTTTTTGGTATACTTTTGGACGGTACTGTATTAAGAAATCGGCTCAGTGAGATTCCAGGAAGTGCCGGACATCGACCTCACCGATTTGCTCAAAAATTTTTTATGGATACCCCCATGGGCCCCCATGACAAAATGGGTATTCGTTTGGGCTGGTTCCTTGAAACACAGATGTGGCGGGTTAACGAAATTTGAAAACTCGATTTTCACCGAAAAAAAATGGAGCGACCTAGGACCAATGTTAGTGTCGATTAAGACACCGGCTCAGTAAGACTCCCGGTAGTGCCGGACATCGACCTCACCGATTTGGCTCAAAATTTTTTTGTGGATACCCCCATGGCCCCTCATCACAAAATGGGTATTCATTTGGGCTGGGTTCTTGAAACATAAATGTGGCGGGTTCTCGAAATTTGAAAACTCGATTTTCACCAAAAAAAGTGGAGCGACCTAGGTTCAATGTTAGTGTCGATTAATTACAAGTGTGCCTAGACAACAAAAACTCGCTATAGGACGGTTCGGATATCCGATCGCAAACTGATTTTTTTACCTCCTCAAAACACATTAAAATTAATTAAAATTTTAAATTACTAAATCGCATAATTATTTTTACCTTATCTTATAGAGCAAAATATTCCGCGTCGGAAGAGGATTAAAAACTAAAAATCGATAGACCCCTATTTTGAGAAAAATGGGCCTGACCATGACTCGAAAATATTTTTATTTTTAAAACCCCTCATGTTTGAAATCATATTGAAGATCTTTTTGAGTAGAACAACTTTTATGTTGAACGTTTTGTCTGAAACTCATGTTCAAGAGAGTTTCACACGTTTTCCTGCAATTTTGAGGAAAACGAAAATAAAATATTTTAAAACAAAAAAGCGCAGTCCAATTTTTACCTTATCTTATAGAGCAAAAAATTTCGCGTCGAATGAGTGTAAAAAATCAAAAATCGATAGACCCCTATTTTGAGAAAAATGGGCCTGACCATGACTCGAAAATATTTTTATTTTTAAAACCCCTCATGTTTGAAATCATATTGAAGATCTTTTTGAGTAGAACAACTTTCGCGTTGGACATTTTGTCTGAAACTCATGTACAAGAAAGATACACACGATTATGTGACCAATTTTGAGTTAAGCTAAATAAAAATATTTTTTTTGCAAAATCGTGTGTATCTTTCTTGTACATGAGTTTCAGACAAAATGTCCAACGCAAAAGTTGTTCTACTCAAAAAGATCTTCAATATGAGAACAAACATGAGGGGGTTTGAAAACAAAAATATTTTCGAGTCATGGTCAGGCCCATTTTTCTCAAAATAGGGGTCTATCGATTTTTGATTTTTTACCCTCATTCGACGCGGAATTTTTTGCTCTATAAGATGAGGTAAAAATTGGACTGCGCTTTTTTGTTTTAAAAATATTTTATTTTCGTTTTCCTCAAAATTGCAGGAAAACGTGTGAAACTCTCTTGTACATGAGTTTCAGACAAAACGTTCAACATAAAAGTTGTTCTACTCGACGAGCTCTTCAATTT
This sequence comes from Parapristionchus giblindavisi, assembly GCA_943737045.1. Lineage (NCBI taxonomy): Eukaryota > Metazoa > Nematoda > Chromadorea > Rhabditida > Diplogasteridae > Parapristionchus > Parapristionchus giblindavisi. The sequence continues at coordinate 877,275 of CALSFV010000235.1, forward strand.
GAATACGAACATGAGGGGTTTTAAAAACAAAAATATTTTCGAGTCATGGTCAGGCCCATTTTTCTCAAAATAGGGGTCTATCGATTTTTGATTTTTTACCCTCTTCCGACGCGGAATTTTTTGCTCTATAAGATAAGGTAAAAATAATTGTGCGATTTTGTAATTTAAAATTTTAATTAATTTTAATGTGTTTTGAGTAGGTAAAAAAATCAGTTTGCGATCGGATATCCGAACCGTCCTACAGCGAGTTTTTGTTGTCAAGGCATACTTGTGATTAATCGACACTAACATTGAACCTAGGTCGCTCCACTTTTTTTTGGTGAAAATCGAGTTTTCAAATTTCGATAACCCGCCACATTTATGTTTCAAGGACCCAGCCCAAATAAATACCCATTTTGTGATGAGGGGCCATGGGGGTATCCACAAAAAATTTTTGAGCCAAATCGGTGAGGTCGATGTCCTGGCTCAACCCTCGAATCTTACCGAGCCGGTGTCTTAATTATAAGTATAAAAAGACAACAAAAACTGGCTATACGACGGTCCGGAAATCCGATCGCAAACTGATTTTTTACCTCCTCAAAACATTCTAAAATTAATTAAATTTTAAAACGAAAAACTGCAGTCCAATTTTTGCCTTATCTTATAGAGCAAAAAATTCCGCGTCGAATAAGGGAAAAAAATCGAACCCGTCTTTTGAGATAAATGGACCTGAAGTTGACCTGAAAATATTTTTGCTTTTAAAATCTCTCATGTTTGTACTCATATTGAAGAGCTCGTCGAATAGAACAACTTTCATCTCGAACGTTTTGTCTGAAACTGATGTACAAAAGAAATACACGAATTAAGATTTATTGGATCCAACTCATTTCGATCGCTTGTATCTTGAGAACAAATGACTTTCATAGAATACGACCAACATGAATAATGACGAGTACTTTAAAATGAGTATCAGCGTGGCAAGGATCCGACAACTTTTTTAAGACCACTTTCGATGCACTCAGAAAGTGGTTTAGTGGTCTATGGCGCGCCCCATCATTCCATCTGTCCTGGGTTCGATTCCCGGTCGTTTCACCGCCTCCGCTCAACCAAGGCGTCCGAAATGGGAATTGGTAGTGACTAGGTCATGCGGTAAAGTAGGTCCGAAGAAGAGATTAGGCCCTCCGGACTGAATTGGCCTTGAAAGATCGCTGGCCTAGTAGCGATCACCCGCAGGACTTCGTGTGCCTTGAATAACGGGTTGTACATTTATCTTTCGATGTACCTTTCGATGCACTATTTTTCAGGATAGGGGTCTTTTTTTTTCGTGAAACAGCAAAGTAAGTATAAATTTTTGAGTTCTACAATTTAGGCGGAACCATTTTGTGCACAAAAAATAGTTTACTATTGTTTTACTCAAAATTGTCTGAAAAACCGTGTGAATAAATATAACTCATGTATTTCTCTTGTACATAAGTTTCATACGAAATGTACAACATGAAAGTTGTTCTACTCAAAAATTTCTTTAAAATGAGTACAAACATGAGGGGTTTTGAAAGCAAAAATTTTTTCGGGTCAAATTCAGGTCCATTTATCTCAAAAGAGGAGTCCTTCGATTTTTTTGATTTTTTTCCCTTATTCGACGCGGAATTGTTTTTGCTCTACAAGATTGAGATAAGGCAAAAATTGGACTGCACTTTTTTGTTTTAAAAATATTTTATTTTCGTTTTACTGAAAATTAGCAGGCAAACGTGTGAAACTCTCTTGTACATGAGTTTCAGACAAAACGTTCAACATGAAAGGTGTTCCACTCGACGAGCTCTTCAATATGAGTACAAACATGAGGGGTTTTGAAAACAAAAATATTTTCGGGTCATCTTCCGGTCCATTTTTCTCAAAATAGGTACTTTTCAATTTTTTAAATTTTTTTTCACACCTTCGACGCGGAATTTTTTGCTCTATAAGAAGAGGCAAAAATTGGACTGCACTTTTTTGTTTTAAAATTTTAATTAATTTTAGTTTTGAGGAGGTGAAAAAATCAGTTTGCGATCGGATCTCTGGACCGTCGTATATCCAATTTTTCTTGTCTATTTATACTTACAATTAATCGGCACTAACATTGGTCCTAGGTCGCTCCATTTTTTCGGTGAAAATCGAGTTTTCAAATTTCGATAACCCGCCACATCTGTGTTTCAAGGAACCAGCCCAAACGAATACCCATTTTGTCATGGGGGCCCATGGGGGTATCCATAAACAAATTTTGAGCAAATCGGTGAGGTCGATGTCCGGAGTCACTGGCACAACCTTCGAATCTTACTGAGCCGGTGTCTTAACAACATGGCCAGCGCATGAATGAGAGGTAATCAATGTTGGTTTCAGATTCTTTTTTCACTTCCGTATTCACTCGTGACGATGGTACCATGCCTTCACCATCCTCCACTATTTCCTCCACCTTACGTGTTTCAGTTGTTCTGCCTCAAGACATTTCCCCCCTTCTCAAACGAGTCTCCACTTCTTGTTCTATTCCTTCCGATAATATTCCTTCCATTATTTTCAAGAATTGTTTCGCCTCCCTCTCTGAACCTCTTGCTCACATATTTAATTACAGTCTCATGCTCGGTGATATCCCATCCCTTTGGAAATCCTCTATAGTCATTCCCATCCCTAAAGTTTCTAACCCCTCCTTAGTCTCCCATTTTCGCCCTATTAGCCTGACTCCTATTCCTTCCAAAATATTGGAAAGGCTTCTCAAACCAAAGTTAATACGGTGGTGTCAAATCCACAATATTATTCCTTCCGAGCAACATGGCTTCCTTAGTAAAAAATCCACTGTTACCCAATTACTTGACTGTACCCAGTCATGGCGTGAAGATATCGATCGTGATCGTTGTATTGATGTCGCTTATATTGATCTCGCTAAGGCCTTCGACAAAGTTTCTCATCCCAAGTTGTTATGTAAATTACGTTCTCTTGGCATTCGTGATTGTTTATTTAATTGGTTTTCAGCTTACCTTGCTAATAGACGTTTCAGAGTTCGTATAGGATCTTCTCTCTCTAGTGAGAGAGTGGTCATCTCCGGTGTTCCTCAAGGTACAGTTTTGGGTCCTCTTCTCTTTTTGCTATACACTTTTGATCTTCCCCGGGTATTTTCTCCCTTCCCTGGTCTTTCCTGTAGGCTATTTGCTGATGATGTCAAACTATTCACTGCTTATGACCCAATTTCTCCATCTGATTCACATTCCCATTTTCAGTCGGGTTTATCGGGTTTCATAGAATACTGCAAAAAATGGCAGTTGGAAGTTGCTATAAACAAATGCAACGTTATTTATCTAGGAAAAAACAATCCCCAACATAGGTACCAACTTAATTCTATTGTCCTACCATCCACAACTTCTGTTAAGGACCTAGGTGTCCACATAGATGCATCACTCAATTTCGATACACACATTTCGATTATTTGTAATAAATCATCTTCTCTTGTATACCTTTTATTTCGCAGTGTTACTTGTACTTTACCCGAACCCTATATACGTGCCTATCAATCATTTATTGTCCCCATTTTAGAATATGCTTCCCCCGTCTGGTCCCCTTCTGCAAAAGGAAGAATCCGTAAATTAGAAAAAGTCCAACACTTATTTACTCGCTTACTTTATCGTCGTTGTTCTCGTTCGAATATATTGCCCCCTTCGTATTTAGATAGGCTATCATTATATAAACTGTCTAGTCTCTATGTTCGTCGAATTGTTTCCGATGTTATTCTAGCACTCAAAATTTTCGCTTGTACTGTTGACCTTCCTATCAGCCGTTTCTATACTTATCGACCTATTAGCCATCGCCACAATGCTTTTGTTCTCCATATTCCTAAGTCCAAAAGATCAAACCTTAAAGAATCCTTCTCGCATAGAACATCCCGAAATAAATTTTGAATAAATTGCACACAATTTGTGACCTGAAATTGTCTATCCCTTGTATTAAACGTCACCTAATAGAGTTCCCTGATCTTCCGAACAAATTAGGCATTGCTGTTCCGAATTTGTAATTCCCATCCCATCTTCCCTGTCGACATGAACTTTGATCTCTCCCTCCCTGCTCACTCAGAGATCCAATACGATATAAATTGGATTCGCGGCCGCTCCACCGCACTAGAGGCTCCTCCCCTCTTAACTCTTCCTGATTGTAGCAGAAGGCGTGATCAATTGATCTCTCACCTTCCACCTAACCCCATCGCCATGTTCCTTCCTCTCTTTTAATAATTTTTGATTTCACATATTTTCTTGCACTCGAACACTTTGTACATGTTGAAACACCTTTGCGGTGTACGATAAATAAAAATAATTCTTCGATGCTGAGCAGATATTGGGTAATGCACGAAAGAAGATGAAGAAGAGACACAGAAGAGATATGAAAAAAATAATTCCAGGAACATGCAACATAAAAATGAAAGGTAAATAAGGCACACGAAGTCCGGAGATCATTCAAGGATAATTCAGTACGGAGGTGCTAATCTCTTCTCCGGACCTACTTTTATTTTTAATTATCAAACTATAATATTACAGTATCGGCCAAAAGTCATGGGATGCTTTTTCATTATTTTATAACTTTTGATCCTGGAAAGCAATCAAGCTCATCTTTTGAGTCAATGTAGAGAATTTATCAAGGATTATTACCATGATGTGTTGTTGTAATTAACTTAGTTAATTTATGCGTAGTGATGACGCTACCGAAGTACACTTTTTGGAAAATTCCCATTTCTTTAGTGAAAAGCCCTGTTCTTCGGGAACACTGTGAGAGTGGAGACCCCCACTAGAGCTGTACAGTCAAACTATCCGGAATGGCTCCGACTCCTATTTCAAGCTGTGGCAGGGTTGCAACTTTGACCTCCAAAATTTATAACTCGGCTTCTGGATGTGATAGCGACCCGTTCTAAGCGCCAAAATGATGCTAGTGGCGAGTGATGTTTTCCATACTGAGCGGTCGGTCCGTCTTTCGCTCTGTGATTAGTGGATAGAGTTGGTGCCCGGCGACAGTCTACGCAACAAGACGGCCGTATTTCTATTGTTGCAAGTATCTACTACACTGACGGCAAACTCTCTCATATTTGAGCCATAGGTTATCTAACATGCGACAGTTAGAGACAGGTTATCTCATATGTGAGACAACTTAGTTAGCTTACTCCAGTCCACATTACAATCTCGAGCGAGAGAGTATTATATAACGTGTCTTTTTGAGAGAGTTTGGAGTAAGCTAACCTTTCCCTATGGCTGTCCAGTTAGACAACCTATATCTGAGAGAATTTGCCGTGAGTGTAGTGCGAATTGTGCTCGGTTACGGTGTGGTGGATTTGGTGTTGGATTTGTGTTTGTTCAATTTGGGATTGTGAGTTGTCCTCAAAAGTATTCGTTCTTAATCAGATGGCCTCTTGGTCCAGAGTCATTCAGGAGTATCAGTCGGATTACGAGGGTGAGGAGGTTGATGCTATGGAATGTGATGATGTTGATGTGGAGATGGATGAGAGGGAGATTGATGTTGTGGATGTTGAAGAGATTGATGATGTGGATGATGTTGAGGTTTATGAGATAGAGGATGATGTTGAGGTTGATGATGAGATGGAGGATGATGTTGAGGTTGATGAGATGGAGGATGATGTTGAGGTTGATGAGATGGAGGATGATGTTGAGGTTGATGATGAGATGGAGGATGATGTTGAGGTTGATGAGATGGAGGATGATGTTGAGGTTGATGATGAGATGGAGGATGATGTTGAGGTTGATGAGATGGAGGATGATGTTGAGGTTGATGAGATGGAGGATGATGTTGAGGTTGATGAGATGGAGGATGATGTTGAGGTTGATGAGATGGAGGATGATGTTGAGGTTGATGATGAGATGGAGGATGATGTTGAGGTTGATGAGATGGAGGATGATGTTGAGGTTGATGAGATGGAGGATGATGTTGAGGTTGATGAGATGGAGGATGATGTTGAGGTTGATGAGATGGAGGATAATGTTGAGGTTGATGATGAGATGGAGGATGATGTTGAGGTTGATGAGATGGAGGATGATGTTGAGGTTGATGAGATGGAGGATGATGTTGAGGTTGATGATGAGATGGAGGATGATGTTGAGGTTGATGAGATGGAGGATGATGTTGAGGTTGATGATGAGATGTCCCTCCGAGTTGAGGTTGATTTCCTCCGAGTTGAGGTTGATGATGAGATGGAGGATGATGTTGAGGTTGATGAGATGGAGGATGATGTTGAGGTTGATGATGAGATGGAGGATGATGTTGAGGTTGATGAGATGGAGGATGATGTTGAGGTTGATGATGAGATGGAGGATGATGTTGAGGTTGATGAGATGGAGGATGATGTTGAGGTTGATGAGATGGAGGATGATGTTGAGGTTGATGATGAGATATAGGATGATGTTGAGGTTGATGTTGAGGTTGATGATGAGATGTCCCTCCGAGTTGAGGTTGATTTCCTCCGAGTTGAGGTTGATGATGAGATGGAGGATGATGTTGAGGTTGATGAGATGGAGGATGATGTTGAGGTTGATGAGATGGAGGATGATGTTGAGGTTGATGATGAGATGGAGGATGATGTTGAGGTTGATGATGAGATGTCCCTCCGAGTTGAGGTTGATTTCCTCCGAGTTGAGGTTGATGATGAGATGGAGGATGATGTTGAGGTTGATGAGATGGAGGATGATGTTGAGGTTGATGAGATGGAGGATGATGTTGAGGTTGATGAGATGGAGGATGATGTTGAGGTTGATGATGAGATGGAGGATGATGTTGAGGTTCATGATGAGATGGAGGATAATGTTGAGGTTGATGAGATGGAGGATGATGTTGAGGTTGATGAGATGGAGGATGATGTTGAGGTTGATGAGATGGAGGATGATGTTGAGGTTGATGAGATGGAGGATGATGTTGAGGTTGATGAGATGGAGGATAATGTTGAGGTTGATGATGAGATGGAGGATGATGTTGAGGTTGATGAGATGGAGGATGATGTTGAGGTTGATGAGATGGAGGATGATGTTGAGGTTGATGATGAGATGGAGGATGATGTTGAGGTTGATGAGATGGAGGATGATGTTGAGGTTGATGATGAGATGTCCCTCCGAGTTGAGCTTGATTTCCTCCGAGTTGAGGTTGATGATGAGATGGAGGATGATGTTGAGGTTGATGAGATGGAGGATGATGTTGAGGTTGATGATGAGATGGAGGATGATGTTGAGGTTGATGAGATGGAGGATGATGTTGAGGTTGATGAGATGGAGGATGATGTTGAGGTTGATGAGATGGAGGATGATGTTGAGGTTGATGATGAGATGGAGGATGATGTTGAGGTTGATGAGATGGAGGATGATGTTGAGGTTGATGATGAGATGGAGGATGATGTTGAGGTTGATGAGATGGAGGATGATGTTGAGGTTGATGAGATGGAGGATGATGTTGAGGTTGATGATGAGATGGAGGATGATGTTGAGGTTGATGTTGAGGTTGATGATGAGATGTCCCTCCGAGTTGAGGTTGATTTCCTCCGAGTTGAGGTTGATGATGAGATGGAGGATGATGTTGAGGTTGATGAGATGGAGGATGATGTTGAGATGTTGAGGTTGATGAGATGGAGGATGATGTTGAGGTTGATGAGATGGAGGATGATGTTGAGGTTGATGATGAGATGTCCCTCCGAGTTGAGGTTGATTTCCTCCGAGTTGAGGTTGATGATGAGATGGAGGATGATGTTGAGGTTGATGAGATGGAGGATGATGTTGAGGTTGATGAGATGGAGGATGATGTTGAGGTTGATGAGATGGAGGATGATGTTGAGGTTGATGATGAGATGGAGGATGATGTTGAGGTTCATGATGAGATGGAGGATAATGTTGAGGTTGATGAGATGGAGGATGATGTTGAGGTTGATGAGATGGAGGATGATGTTGAGGTTGATGAGATGGAGGATGATGTTGAGGTTGATGAGATGGAGGATGATGTTGAGGTTGATGAGATGGAGGATAATGTTGAGGTTGATGATGAGATGGAGGATGATGTTGAGGTTGATGAGATGGAGGATGATGTTGAGGTTGATGAGATGGAGGATGATGTTGAGGTTGATGATGAGATGGAGGATGATGTTGAGGTTGATGAGATGGAGGATGATGTTGAGGTTGATGATGAGATGTCCCTCCGAGTTGAGCTTGATTTCCTCCGAGTTGAGGTTGATGATGAGATGGAGGATGATGTTGAGGTTGATGAGATGGAGGATGATGTTGAGGTTGATGATGAGATGGAGGATGATGTTGAGGTTGATGAGATGGAGGATGATGTTGAGGTTGATGAGATGGAGGATGATGTTGAGGTTGATGAGATGGAGGATGATGTTGAGGTTGATGATGAGATGGAGGATGATGTTGAGGTCCGAGTTGAGGTTGATGATGAGATGGAGGATGATGTTGAGGTTGATGAGATGGAGGATGATGTTGAGGTTGATGATGAGATGGAGGATGATGTTGAGGTTGATGAGATGGAGGATGATGTTGAGGTTGATGAGATGGAGGATGATGTTGAGGTTGATGAGATGGAGGATGATGTTGAGGTTGATGATGAGATGGAGGATGATGTTGAGGTTGATGAGATGGAGGATGATGTTGAGGTTGATGAGATGGAGGATGATGTTGAGGTTGATGATGAGATGGAGGATGATGTTGAGGTTGATGAGATGGAGGATGATGTTGAGGTTGATGATGAGATGGAGGATGATGTTGAGGTTGATGAGATGGAGGATGATGTTGAGGTTGATGAGATGGAGGATGATGTTGAGGTTGATGATGAGATGGTGGATGATGTTGAGGTTGATGAGATGGAGGATGATGTTGAGGTTGATGAGATGGAGGATGATGTTGAGGTTGATGATGAGATGGAGGTGATGATGTTGATGATGTTGAGGTTGATGATGAGATGGTGGATGATGTTGATGGAGGATGATGTTGAGGTTGATGAGAGATGATGTTGAGTTGATGATGAGATGGAGGATGATGGAGGATGATTTTGAGGTTGATGATGAGATGTCCCTCCGAGTTGAGCTTGATTTCCTCCGAGTTGAGGTTGATGATGAGATGGAGGATGATGTTGAGGTTGATGAGATGGAGGATGATGTTGAGGTTGATGATGAGATGGAGGATGATGTTGAGGTTGATGAGATGGAGGATGATGTTGAGGTTGATGAGATGGAGGATGATGTTGAGGTTGATGAGATGGAGGATGATGTTGAGGTTGATGATGAGATGGAGGATGATGTTGAGGTTGATGAGATGGAGGATGATGTTGAGGTTGATGAGATGGAGGATGATGTTGAGGTTGATGATGAGATGGAGGATGATGTTGAGGTTGATGAGATGGAGGATGATGTTGAGGTTGATGATGAGATGGAGGATGATGTTGAGGTTGATGAGATGGAGGATGATGTTGAGGTTGATGAGATGGAGGATGATGTTGAGGTTGATGATGAGATGGAGGATGATGTTGAGGTTGATGATGAGATGGAGGATAATGTTGAGGTTGATGAGATGGAGGATGATGTTGAGGTTGATGAGATGGAGGATGATGTTGAGGTTGATGAGATGGAGGATGATGTTGAGGTTGATGAGATGGAGGATGATGTTGAGGTTGATGAGATGGAGGATAATGTTGAGGTTGATGATGAGATGGAGGATGATGTTGAGGTTGATGAGATGGAGGATGATGTTGAGGTTGATGAGATGGAGGATGATGTTGAGGTTGATGATGAGATGGAGGATGATGTTGAGGTTGATGAGATGGAGGATGATGTTGAGGTTGATGATGAGATGTCCCTCCGAGTTGAGGTTGATTTCCTCCGAGTTGAGGTTGATGATGAGATGGAGGATGATGTTGAGGTTGATGAGATGGAGGATGATGTTGAGTTGATGAGATGGAGGATGATGAGATGGAGATGATGAGGTTGATGATGAGATGGAGGATGATGTTTGGAGGATGATGTTGAGGTTGATGAGATGGAGGTGAGGTTGATGATGAGATGGAGGATGATGTTGAGGTTGATGAGATGGAGGATGATGTTGAGGTTGATGAGATGGAGGATGATGTTGAGGTTGATGAGATGGAGGATGATGTTGAGGTTGATGATGAGATGGAGGATGATGTTGAGGTTGATGAGATGGAGGATGATGTTGAGGTTGATGATGAGATGGAGGATGATGTTGAGGTTGATGAGATGGAGGATGATGTTGAGGTTGATGATGAGATGGAGGATGATGTTGAGGTTGATGAGATGTCCCTCCGAGTTGAGGTTGATTTCCTCCGAGTTGAGGTTGATGATGAGATATCCCTCCGAGTTGAGGTTGATGATGAAATGGAGGATGATGTTGAGGTTGATGATGAGATGGAGGATGATGTTGAGGTTGAGGACTTGAGGTCTGGTGGTGGTGAAGGAGAGGATGTGATTGAAAGAAGTGAAGAGAGTATGGTTGAAAGAGACCAAAGATCTGGAATAAGATAGACAAAGGCCTTTGTTTAAGAGTAGGAACATTGAACGTTGGATCATTGACCGGTCGATTGTATGAACTTATCGATATGATGATGAGAAGGAAGATCGATATTCTGTGTATGCAAGAGACAAGATGGAAAGGGGAGGAAAGTAGAAGAGTGAATGGTTACCAAGTGATTTTTGTGGGTGAGGAAGGTCAGAGAAATGGGGTGGCAATTTGCATATCTCCACAATATGCTAATAGTGTTTTCGAAGTAAATGGAAGGAGTGGTCGTATTATCTTGGTACGGCTAGATATCGATGGAAGGACAGTTTGTGTCATATCAACTTATGCACCTCAGACGGGCTTGACTTTAGCTGTGAAGGAAGCGTTTTATGAGGAGATGGATGTAGTGATGAGATCGATAAAAGATTGTGAGATTGTGATTGCGGCTGGTGATTGGAATGTACATGTTGGTAGAGAAAGGAATGGTTTTGAACGAGTGCACGGTGGACGAGGATTTGGAGTTAGAAATGGTGATGGAGAAAGGCTTCTTGAATTTGCTGATAGGCATGAACTAACGATTCAGAATACTTGCTTTAGGAAACGTATCAGTCAGTTGATCACATATTATTCTGGTAGTGTTAGAACACAGATTGATTACATTCTGTTGAGAAAGAAAGATAGAAAGAGAGTGAAGAATGTGAAAGTATTACCATCTGAGTGTGTAGCGTACCAACATAAACCAGTGGTATGTGATGTGGTGTTGAAGAATAAAGTGAATAGGAATAGAAAGCAGATTGAAAAGGGAGAGAAGAGAATAAAGTGGTGGAAGTTAAGAGATGAAGATGAAAGAAGGGTATTTGAAGTGGAGGTAGCTATGAGAGGTGTTCTGCATGTTGATCCATCAGATAGAAATGAGAGTGTAGACACGGTATGGAAGAAAATTACAGACAGAATGATAGAGTGTGCGAAGAGTGTTCTTGTTGAGACTAAGGGCAGAAAAAGATGTGATAAGGAGAGTTGGTTTTGGAAAGATGAAGACGTTAAAAGAGCAATAAGAGATAAGAAAAGAGCTCTGAGCATATGGTATAAGAGAAGGAGTGTGCAGAATTGGCAGGTCTATAAGAGCAAACGGACAGAATGCAGGAGGATAGTGTCGAAAGCAAAGATGAAAGCTTTTGATGATCTATATGACAAACTGAATAGCCCTGAAGGAGAGAAAGAAGTATACCGTATCACGAGAGCGAGAGATAGAGAAACGAAAGATATGCATGAAGTGAAGAAGATATTGGATGGAAATGGAAATATAATTAGAGGAGAGAATGAAGTGAAAGAGAGATGGGAGGACTACTTCGATAATCTGTTAAATATGGAGAAAAAGCAGACAAGGTTGGATGAAGGGTTGCATGTGTGTGGACCTGTCATGGAATGGACTGAAATGGAGGTCAAATTTGCTCTGAACAGATGTAAATGGGGCAAAGCAATGGGTCCAGACAGGCTTCCAGTCGATTGTTGGAAGAGTATTGGAGACTTTGGAATTGTGTGGTTGACAAGGCTGTTCAACCGTATTCTGAGAGATCGAAAGATGCCGGATATATGGAGGAAGAGTGAGATTGTCACGTTGTTCAAAGGCAAAGGCGATGTTCGTGATTGTGGCAATTACAGAGGGATAAAACTACTCTCACATACGATGAAGTTGTATGAGAGAATGCTAGACAGACGACTAAGAGATATCATTGACCTTCATCCCTCTCAATTTGGATTCGTGTCAGGTTGTTCGACTGCAGATCCCATCTTTGCGTTAAGGATATTGGTTGATAGACACGTCGAGTATAATAGAAGTATATCTGCTGCATTCATTGATTTAGAGAAAGCCTATGATAGGACACCTCGGAGACAAATTTGGAGGTCATTGAGAGATAAGGGAGTCTCGGAAGGCTATATTGAACTGATCAAAGATACTTACGAAGATGCAAGTGCGACAATAAGAACTTCATTTGGTAACTCAAACGAGATTCCAATTCGAGTGGGAGTTCATCAGGGAAGTGCTTTGAGTCCACTACTATTTATAACGATCTTGGATAGTGTACTTGACGGAGTATTGGACGAAGCACCGAAGTTTATGATATACGCTGATGACATCTGTTTGACAGATGAGAGTTCATTGGGTATGAGTGCGGTCCTAAGATAATGACCGATGTGGATGGAGAAGTGATAAAGAGAGTAGACCACTTTAAGTATCTGGGATCAGTGATAGCGACAGAAGGTGATGCACAACGGGATATCGATAATAGAGTGAAGTGTGCTTGGAGTAAGTGGAAAGCTTGCAGTGGAGTATTAAGAGATAGGAGAGTAGCGATTCGAGTGAAGGGCAAAGTGTAAAAGACTGTGATTAGACCAGCACTGATGTATGGAAGTGAGACATGGCCGATGACGGATAGACAAGAAGCAAAGTTGATGTGTACTGAGATGAGGATGATGAGATGGGCATGTGGAGTTACCCTGTCTGATAGAATAAGAAATGAAGTGCTTAGAGGAATGATGAAAGTAAGACCGATTAATGAAAAGATCCGAGAGAAATACTGAGATGGTACGGACATGTCAAGAGGAGAGATAGAGACCATGTATGCAGAAGGATGATACAATACGCGCCACAAGGAAGAAGACCAAGAGGAAGACCGAAGCTCAGATGGACGGAATTGATCAAGAAAGACTTCAAAGAACTCAAGCTGACGGAACGACACACGCTGAATCGACTACTATGGCACTCGAGGACTAATTTTCCTGACCCCGTTTAACGTGATAAGAAGAAGCCCGTACCATCCCCTTGCTTTCTTATACAGGAAAATAAATGATTTGATTTGATTTGATTTGACAGGTCTTACCATAGTATTGTGTAAGAAAAAGAGCGACGTTTCTCAAAAATCAGAAAAATTTTATGAATTTTCTAATTCAGGCGATTTTCACATTTTGAACTATTATTTTTGTTTATTTTTTTACTTGTATGCTTTATGCAGAAAAATTGTTTTATGTTTTTAGGAGATGGTTCGACCAATGGACTCTAAGAAACTCAGTCTATCGGATCGACAAACCATTGCTAGACGCCGCGCCATGGGCATGAAGTTGGCCCACCTGGCTGAGCAGTACATCACGGACGTAGGGGCGATCTCCTGCTCTGCGAATCGTCCAATTCGGACAAAAATCTCTGAAAGGCTTCCCCTGACGTGTTCGATATCGCAGATTCATCACAACGATCAGCAAGGCAAACCCGCGAAACTCCGGGGTCCGGGAACGCGCGCAAAGATTGCTCCTAGTCGTTTAACTCTTGGAATACTCAGCTCCGAGGCATGTTAGAGCGCCCATAATGCTGCACCACCTTAGACTGGGCCACTATGAACTGCTCCTTCCTCATAATGGCCTCAGCACTTTGCAGCGGGCCGATATAGCCTGCATGGAATGCTCCCATATCATCACGAAACCACCCCAATGCTTCATATTAGGGATTTAAAACTTTTTATCGAATCTCGACCCTATAGAACGCCTCACATGGGGAATTCCGTCCGTTCCTAACATGAGAAACATGCTTTCGTCCGACCATGGTACCAATAGTCGATGAAAAGTGCCAAGTTTTCACTATGAAGCATTGGGTTTCGTGATGATATGGGAGCATTCCATGCGGGCGATATCGGCCCGCTGCAAAGTGCTGAGGCCATTATGAGGAAGGAGAAGTTCATAGTGGTCGAGTCGAAGGTGATGCAGCCGTATGGGCGCTCTAACATGCCTCGGGGCTGAGTATTCCAAGAGTAAAACGACTAGCAGCAATCTTTGCGCGAGTTCCCGGACCCAGGATTTTCGCGGGTTTGCCTTGCTGATCGTTGTGATGAATCTGCCGATCATCGAACACGTCAGGGGAAGCCTTTCAGAGATTTTTGTCCGAATTGGACGATTCGCAGAGCAGGAGATCGCCCCTACGTCCGTGATGTACTGCTCAGCCAGGTGGGCCAACTTCATGCCCATGGCGCGGCGTCTAGCAATGGTTTGTCGATCCGATAGACTGAGTTTCTTAGAGTCCATTGGTCGAACCATCTCCTAAAAACATAAAACAATTTTTCTGCATAAAGCATACAAGTAAAAAAATAAACAAAAATAATAGTTCAAAATGTGAAAATCGCCTGAATTAGAAAAAATTTTTTTCTGATTTTTGAGAAACGTCGCTCTTTTTCATACACAATACTATGATCAGACCTGTGCGCACAACATATCAAAAAATTAGGCTGATTGGTTGCCTACAAGCATAGTCACATTGAAAAATGTACTTTTTGGTATACTTTTGCACGGTACTGTACATAGAAGACATCTGGCTGTTGAACAGAATACAAACTATCCTGAGCAGGTACTTCCTGTACCTCGAAAAATGAGAAAAATAAATTTTCGAAATTTTTCAAAATTAAACCGATCGGGCTCATACTCGACCAGATTTTGTGCCAAACATGGGCTATTACCTCTGCCACGTTTCGAGCCTGCAGCTTCACTGAACACAAAGTTATGACATTTTTGCCCAAATTCAAGGGTGTCGAAAATTTCGATTTTATCATAGGAATGAATTAGCTTGAATGGATACCGTAGGGGATTCTACTCCTCAGTAAATGTTGTTCATGCACTGTTAAGAATAAGTCTCAGAAAAATCCAGCTGAGGAAATAATTATCGTTGAGTAAGTACAGAGGGGTTCCAGGACCACTACACAATAGTACGACGACGAATCACAGCAACGGGAGTAGGACATGATGCACACTAGTACTATAGTATCCTGCCAAAACATGAGCCCGATTGCTCATCTGAGTCAAAAGTTATGACAATACAAAGTTTTTGACGAAGACTTTTGGCTGCTACTGTAGTTTTAAGTGTTTAAGAGGCCTGTTCCCTAAGACTCGATCATATTCGACCACCCCCCGGACACGTGCGCTAGCAATGAGAACTGGGGGCCCATATTTGGTTGTTAGGAGTGTCATCGGCCCATATTACACAAAAAAGTAGAGTCCATACTTGGGTGTTAGGAGTGTCATCGGCCCTTATTAAACAAAACAGCTGAAATTTCCTGTTTGTGCCCTCAGGCTATTAGAAAAATTAATTTCAAAAATAAACTTTTAAAAATCATAATTTCTCAAATAGTTGAGATGAAGTCTAAATACCATTTGCGATGCGTTTAGGGTGCACAGTGCTTGCTAATTCACTATTAGCATCGAATGTGCGTTGATTCCTAAACCACTTTTTTTACTCAAAATTTTGGTTTTTTCTGAAAAATCATCGATTTTTGTAGCCGCTGACAATCATTTCCGACAAGGTAGTGTAGCCTAAGCAATTCTGCATCGATCTCACTTAAAAATAGGTTCTTCCCGTTAGACCATTTTTGCGAATTTTTCGCTCGAACTTCCGTCATAGATGGTTTTCCCGAACAAATGCTGCATTTTCCAAACAATTGGTGCGGAATTGTGGTACACTCAAAGTTTAGAGGTGAGACGAGTAAAATGACACAATAATCCCATCACTTGGATCAATTTGAAAATTTCGATTTTCATGACCCCCCGGGTCGGACCATGACATGGTCTGAAAATTTCAAAATTTCTCAAGTTTGAAATATTTTCATTTATGTGGCTTATTGTGAAGTACTAATGATGTGAATAATATTCAGCCAATGCTCAATGGCTGATCTCTCCTTTCAACCATTTTTTCGAAAAATTTTATTCTGATAGCGTGCGAAAAATCAGAATTGTGTTTGAATCAGTTTCCAACTTGCTTTCCGTAACATTCTGTCTTAGTACTTTGCAATGTACATAATCAATATGAAAATCGTTTATTTTCGAAAATTCATATTTTTTTTTGCCATAACCCCGGGTCATGAAAATCGATTTTTCAAAAGTGAGCCGAATGCCGGGATTCCAGTTCTACTATGTTTACTCATCATGAAACTTCACATTGGCATTGTCATTTGCTCATTGTCGCAGCATTCGAGTCGACAAACTGCAATAATTCAGAAATTTACCGTGAAAGTAGGCACTCAAATTGAATTTTTTTGACTTTTCGAAAATAAACGATTTTCATATTGATTATGTACATTGTAAAGTACTAAGACAGAGTATTACAGAAAGCAAGTTGGAAACTGGTTCAAACACAATTCTGATTTTTCGCACGCATTCAGAACGAAAATTTTCGAAAAAAATGGTTGAAAGGAGAGATTAGCCATTGAGCATTGGCTGAATATTATTCACATCATTAGTACTTCACAATAAGCCGCATAAATGAAAACATTTCAAATTCAAGAAATTTTGAAATTTTCGGATCATGGTCCCGGGGGGTCATGAAAATCGAAATTTTCAAATTGATCCAAGTGATGGGATTATTGTGTCATTTTACTCGTCTCACCTCTAAACTTTGAGTGTACCACAATTCCGCACCAATTGTTTGGAAAATGCAGCATTTGTTCGGAAAAACCATCTATGACGGAAGTTCGAGCGAAAAATTCGCAAAAATGGTCTAACGGGAAGAACCTAGTTTTAAGTGAAATCGATGCAGAATTTCTTAGGCTACAATACCTGATCGGAAATGTTTGTCAGCGGCTACAACAATCGATGATTTGTCCGGAAAAACCACAATTTTGAGTCAAAAAAGTGGTTTAGGAATCAACGCACATTCGATGCTAATAGTGAATTAGCAAGCACTGTGCACCCTAAACGCATCGCAAATGGTATTTAGACTTCATCTCAACTATTTGAGAAATTATGATTTTTAAAAGTTTATTTTTGAAATTATTTTTTCTAACAGCCTGAGGGCACAAACAGGAAATTTCAGCTGTTTTGTGTAATAAGGGCCGATGACACTCCTAACACCCAAGTATGGACTCCCTGTTCTCATTGCTAGCGCACGTGTCCGGGGGGTGGTCGAATCTTAACGGCCATCTCTCTTAAGAGACCGGCTCGGTAAGACTCGAGCATTTTGACCCCCTGCCGGACATTCGCCAAGACTTTCGATCTGGGGCTCAATACTTTCATCATAGACACATACCGGGGGGAGACCGATGGAAGTTATAGTGAAAATGCCCTTAGGCTCAAACCCGGCTCACATATGTCACATAAAGTAAAAAATTGAAAAATTCATAACTTTTCAATCGTGATAGCTAGGACTTTTATTTCTTTTTAATGGTGAATAACATGTCACTCTTATAAAGACAGCTGAGCAATAATATCATATCGTTCTGAATATGTTTTTCGTGTTTGATTTTCATATTTTTCTTCTTCTACCCTCGTTGAATAGATTCTGCAAGTAATGACATAGTGCATATTGTAGCCCTGACGATTGTGTACATGGTGGTCACATTCCCTTGGCCAGCCAACATTTAGCAGGCATCGAGAATTGCAACCAAATGTGAGAAATCTGAAAATTGCAAAAATCGAAAATTAAATTTCTTGCAATTCGCAGGAGTAAGAGTTAGCTTCATAATGTCATTTTACTCGTAGTGATGCGCATACACAGAAAAAAATATACAAATAGACTCAGGCTACATTTTTAAAAAATTTCAAAAATAACTATTTTATTTATATTTTTTCAACCCCCACATTGAATCAACCGTCAAGGCAAGTTGATTCATATGGCGGATGGTAGCTGATGCATGTACGTTTGCGAAAACAACTGCCACGTAAAGAATCGTCGTTTCGCAGATCTCGAAATTATTTATTTTAATTATCAAACTTGAAAATTTATATGTTTATTTCATATAAATCGGTTGGAAGGTGGCGTATGACAACCAATGTTGTACCATTGTTATCAGTAGAAGTATACGCTATTGTACCACAGTAATCGTCAGGAATCGAGAACTGATTTTTTTTTCACTCGAACCATGATTTTCAACCATGACCCCGGGTTCATGGTTGAGAATGGCTGAGGTCGAAAAATTCATGATGATCCCAGACCAAATACTATGTGGCATTATATCAACAGTGGGCCAACTTTTATTTTTCTGGATACCGTAACCCGAACTACCGTAATAGTAATGCACGCACCTGAATTTTCCACGAATTTCACTACATTATTATAGGATACGTTAGCTAGATTACGGTAATTCTAGCTATGGTATCCATAAAAATAAAAGTTGGCCCACTGTTGATATAATGCCACATAGTATTTGGTCTGGGATCATCATGAATTTTTCGACCTCAGCCATTCTCAACCATGAACCCGGGGTCATGGTTGAAAATCATGGTTCGAGTGAAAAAAAATCAGTTCTCGATTCCTGACGATTACTGTGGTACAATAGCGTATACTTCTACTGATAACGAAGGTACAACTTTGGTTGCCATACACCACCTTCCAACCGATTTATATGAAAGAAACATATAAATATTCAAGTTTAAAAATTTTAAAAAAATAATTTCGAGATCTGCGAAACGACGATTCTTCACGTGGCAGTTGTTTTCGCAAACGTACATGCATCAGCTACCATCCGCCATATGAATCAACTTGCCTTGACGGTTGATTCAATGTGGGGGTTGAAAAAATATTAATAAAATAATTATTTTTGAAATTTTTTTAAAATGTAGCCTGAGTCTATTTGTATATTTTTTTCTGTGTATGCGCATCACTACGAGTAAAATGACGTTATGAAGCTAACTCTTACTCCTGCGAATTGCAAGAAATTTAATTTTCGATTTTTGCAATTTTCAGATTTCTCACATTTGGTTGCAATTCTCGATGCCTGCGAAATGTTGGCTGGCCAAGGGAATGTGACCACCATGTACACAATCGTCAGGGCTACAATATGCACTATGTCATTACTTGCAGAATCTATTCAACGAGGATAGAAGAAGAAAAATATGAAAATCAAACACGAAAAAACATATTCAGAACGATATGATATTATTGCTCAGCTGTCTTTATAAGAGTGCATGACATGTTATTCACCATTAAAAAGAAATAAAAGTCCTAGCTATCACGATTGAAAAGTTATGATTTTTTCAATTTTTTACTTTATGTGACATATGCGAGCCGGGTTTGAGCCTAAGGGCATTTTCACTATAACTTTCATCGGTCTCCCCCCGGTATGTGTCTATGATGAAAGTATTGAGCCACAGATCGAAAGTCTTGGCGAATGTCCGGACCATGCATGAGTCTTACCGAGCCGGTCTCTTAAGTATTAAGAGAGACGGTCGTTAAGACTCGACCACCCCCCGGACACGTGCGCTAGCAATGAGAACTGGGGGCCCATATTTGGTTGTTAGGAGTGTCATCGGCCCTTATTAAACAAAACAGCTGAAATTTCCTGTTTGTGCCCTCAGGCTATTAGAAAAATTAACTTAAGTGCGAAAAAGTTTAAAAATCATAATTTTTCAAATGGTTGAGATGAAATCTAAATATCATTTGCGATGCGTCAAGGGTGCACAGAGCTTGCTAATTCACTATTAGCATCGAATGTGCGTTGATTCCTAAACCACTTTTTTTTACTCAAAATTTTGTATTTTTCCGGAGAAATTATCGCTTGTTGTAGATTGCTGCAAAGATTTCCGACCAGGTATTGTAGCCTAAGCAATTCTGCATTGATTTCAGTTAAAACCGGGTTATTCCCGTTAGACCATCTAGCCGAAATTTTCGCTCGAATTTCCGTAATCGATGGTTTTCCCGAACAAATGTATTTTCCAAACGTATTTTCCAAAGCAAATGACAATGACAATGTGAAGTTTCATGATGAGTAAACATAGTAGAACTAAAATCCCAGCATTCAGCTTTCTTTTGAAAAAATCGATTTCAATGATTGTGTTAGGCATGTCCAATGTGCACTTAAACACTATTGAGATTAATTTTAAAGAAGGGGACCCACGAGATTTGCAGTGCACTATTGACAAGAAGATCATGGGGCATAGGAAGTGGCATTATGTTCTCTATTAAATATGAGCGAATGGGTGCATAGAGCGTGCAGCTCAGTGGTTAGTAGTTAGCGCTAGTAACCGCGCTACGTGGGTTCGATTCTCGTTTGCAATTTTCTTTATATGCATCCTTCAAATTCAAAAACTCGCGCCTTTCCCTGGGGGATCAATGAACTTTATGCTCGGATTACGACATTCCTGTGCACCTAAAATTTTAGAGAAAATTGTTTTTGTATGCAGGGAGATGTGATCTACAGTTCTGCCTGGCCAGTTTAGTCACGAAAAAACTCGTGGGTCCCCTTCTTTAAGCAATTCCTAGACTGATTTTTTTACCCGAATTTTCGGTTTTTTTTCGATTTCTTGGCATCTCAATTTCAATTCCGCAAAAGTTCTCTAGTATATCCATGTAGCCCAACAACTAGTGCATGTAACCCTGCTAGGCGGAAATCGATCTTGGATTGCGCGTGTCGGAAAAAATCGGTCTGAGTGTTTCCAACTTGACTCAGAAGCGTTATTTCATGATTTTTTGCTCTATTTTCCAAACGATTAGTGCGGAATTGTGGTCTACTCAAAGTTAAGAGGTGAGACGAGTAAAATGCACAAGAAGCCCATCACTTGAATCAATTTGAAAATTTCGATTTTCATGACCACGGGGTCATGGTCGAAAATTTCAAAATTTCTCAAGTTTGAAATGTTTTCATTTATGTGGCTTCTTGTGAAGTACTAATGATGTGAATAATATTAAGCCAATGCTCAATGGCTGATCTCTACTTTCAACCATTTCTCGAAAAGTTTCATGTTGAAAAAAAATCGAGTTTTCAAACTTGGAACCCACCTGGCACGCAGCGTTCCACTGCTAGGGCCACTTTGGGTACCATTTTGTAATGTGGGCCCAAGGTACCCTACACCCATAAAGTACAGTGGCCTGAATCAAAATTCTTGGCGAAATGTCCGGACAATGCTCGAGTCTTACAGATCCGAGCTCTTAAGTACTACATTCAAAGAGTAGTAGTAGTGACTTGCTAACTACCAGAACGGACGGTGTAATTGATAGCGAATGACTAAGGAGAGATAGATAGCACAAACATACACTTTAAAATGCGACAAAACTTATAAATCAAACTACAGTATCGGCCAAAAGTCATGGGACGCTTTTTCATTATTTTATAATTTTTGATCCTGGAAAGCAATCAAGCTCATCTTTTGAGTCAATGTAGAGAATTTATCAAGGATTATTACCATGATGTGTTGGTGTAATTAACTTAGTTAATTTTTGCGTAGTAATGACGCTACCGAAGTACACTTTTTGGAAAATTCCCATTTCTTTAGTGAAAAGCCCTGTTCTTCGGGAACACTGTGAGAGTGGAGACCCCCACTAGAGCTGTACAGTCAAACAATCCGGAATGGCTCCGACTCCAATTTCAAGCTGTGGCAGGGTTGCAACTTTGACTTCCAAAATTTATAACTCGGCTTCTGGATGTGATAGCGACCCGTTCTAAGCGCCAAAATGATGCTAGTGGCGAGTGATGTTTATCCCGGAATATGGTAGTCATAGCTCGTCATTAGCCCTCAGGGAGTAAAAAAAATTTTTTTGGAAGGACTGATTTTGACACCCTACCGTTCAGAGGTCAGGTCTCCTAAAATTATGATTTCAGCGCATGCAGCTTTGCAATGCATCATATATGTATTTCCCTTATTTTGGTTAATTTCCGATTCCTTTCAGACCCGAAGCAAACTTTATGCTGAGGTCTACTCTCATTATCATTCTTACCTGAAACGCACATAAAGATATTATTATTATATACTCGATGCTTGCTTTTGCTCTTTCTCTATTACTGCTCTCGCCCCTGGGCCTCTATTGATAAATTCTCTTACAAGGGAAGTACAAGAAATATCTTTTAGACTTTTGAACAAGACTATTTTTACTCGATAGGTATAGGCAATATATGGACGGAACCAAGAAATAAGCTGCGACCATGCACTTTCAGATTTTATATAATTATTCAAAGTTTGTGAAAAAATGCTCATTTTTTGAAGAAAAAACGCACTGTGTAGGGAACAACGAGCGTAGGAAACAAAGCGCTCCTGTGAGAGCTCTAAGAACATGGCAGCGTGGTGTAGTGGTAGTGTGTACTCTTCTGGATCGGGGCTGTGGTGGTTCGAGTAAACCTATGGACGTTTTTCTTTTGCTCATTTTTAACAGCTTCGGACTTATACTTTCAATGGAAAGAAATGGAAAAAAAATTTTGTTAATTTTTTTCTGTTTCAAAACGTTCGTGCATGCTCATGATGACATCTTTTAAGATGTTGTCGTAATCTGTGAGAGGCCCTGTCCTAACTTTCATTTCATCAAATGCTCGATATGTGATCGTCGATTGTGCTGGAATTGTTTTGTTAACTGCCATTGTTGTTGAAATATTATGTGACATGTATAATTTTAATACTTGGTTTTGTTGATACATTTCGTAGAAGTTATTAGATGCTAAATAAATTGGAAATAATGAAAAAATGTAATGGAATAGGAACAAAATGCACGAACGCACGAACGTTCTGAAAGTGAAAAAAAAAATGAAATTGTAAAAAAAATTTCAACGAACGTACAAGTCCGAAGCTGTTAAAAATGAGCAAAAGAGGGGGGGGGGTTTACTCGAACCAACAACAGCCCGATCCAGAAGAGTACACACTACGACTACACCACGCTGACATGTTCTCAGTGCTCTTACAGGAGCTTTGTTTCCTACGCTCCTTGTTCCCTACACAGTGCGTTTTTTCTCCAAAAAATTAGGATTTTTTTCACAAACTTTGATTAATTATATAAAATCTGAAAGTGCATGGTCGCAGCTAATTTTTTGGTTCCGTCCATATATTGCCTATACCTATCGAGTAAAAATAGTCTTGTTCAAAAGTCTAAAAGATATTTCTTGTACTTCCCTTGTTAGTTTCAAAGTACCAATACATGTTAGAAATGTTCTCAAAAGTTTTTACACTATTGCTGAACTTTGATCTTTGATCTTTGTATTTTGATCTTTACTCGCTACAACCGATTAGACCTCAGCATAACCTATGCTACGGGTCTGAAGGGAATCGGAACCAAACCAAAATAAGGGAAATAAATATATGATACATTGCAAAGCTGCATGCGCTGAAACCATAATTTTAGAAAACCTCTGAACGGTAGGGTGTCAAAATCAGTCCTTCCAAAAAAAGTTTTTTTACTCCCTGAGGGCTAATGACGAGCTATGACTACCATATTCCGGCATAAACATCACTCGCCACTAGCATCATTTTGGCGCTTAGAACGGGTCGCTATCACATCCAGAAGCCGAGTTATAAATTTTGGAGGTCAAAGTTGCAACCCTGCCACAGCTTGAAATAGGAGTCGGAGCCATTCCGGATAGTTTGACTGTACAGCTCTAGTGGGGGTCTCCACTCTCACAGTGTTCCCGAAGAACAGGGCTTTTCACTAAAGAAATGGGAATTTTCCAAAAAGTGTACTTCGGTAGCGTCATCACTACGCATAAATTAACTAAGTTAATTACAACAACACATCATGGTAATAATCCTTGATAAATTCTCTACATTGACTCAAAAGATGAGCTTGATTGCTTTCCAGGATCAAAAGTTATAAAATAATGAAAAAGCATCCCATGACTTTTGGCCGATACTGTAATATTATAGTTTGATAATTAAAAATAAAAGTAGGTCCGGAGAAGAGATTAGCACCTCCGTACTGAATTATCCTTGAATGATCTCCGGACTTCGTGTGCCTTATTTACCTTTCATTTTTATGTTGCATGTTCCTGGAATTATTTTTTTCATATCTCTTCTGTGTCTCTTCTTCATCTTCTTTCGTGCATTACCCAATATCTGCTCAGCATCGAAGAATTATTTTTATTTATCGTACACCGCAAAGGTGTTTCAACATGTACAAAGTGTTCGAGTGCAAGAAAATATGTGAAATCAAAAATTATTAAAAGAGAGGAAGGAACATGGCGATGGGGTTAGGTGGAAGGTGAGAGATCAATTGATCACGCCTTCTGCTACAATCAGGAAGAGTTAAGAGGGGAGGAGCCTCTAGTGCGGTGGAGCGGCCGCGAATCCAATTTATATCGTATTGGATCTCTGAGTGAGCAGGGAGGGAGAGATCAAAGATCATGTCGACAGGGAAGATGGGATGGGAATTACAAATTCGGAACAGCAATGCCTAATTTGTTCGGAAGATCAGGGAACTCTATTAGGTGACGTTTAATACAAGGGATAGACAATTTCAGGTCACAAATTGTGTGCAATTTATTCAAAATTTATTTCGGGATGTTCTATGCGAGAAGGATTCTTTAAGGTTTGATCTTTTGGACTTAGGAATATGGAGAACAAAAGCATTGTGGCGATGGCTAATAGGTCGATAAGTATAGAAACGGCTGATAGGAAGGTCAACAGTACAAGCGAAAATTTTGAGTGCTAGAATAACATCGGAAACAATTCGACGAACATAGAGACTAGACAGTTTATATAATGATAGCCTATCTAAATACGAAGGGGGCAATATATTCGAACGAGAACAACGACGATAAAGTAAGCGAGTAAATAAGTGTTGGACTTTTTCTAATTTACGGATTCTTCCTTTTGCAGAAGGGGACCAGACGGGGGAAGCATATTCTAAAATGGGGACAATAAATGATTGATAGGCACGTATATAGGGTTCGGGTAAAGTACAAGTAACACTGCGAAATAAAAGGTATACAAGAGAAGATGATTTATTACAAATAATCGAAATGTGTGTATCGAAATTGAGTGATGCATCTATGTGGACACCTAGGTCCTTAACAGAAGTTGTGGATGGTAGGACAATAGAATTAAGTTGGTACCTATGTTGGGGATTGTTTTTTCCTAGATAAATAACGTTGCATTTGTTTATAGCAACTTCCAACTGCCATTTTTTGCAGTATTCTATGAAACCCGATAAACCCGACTGAAAATGGGAATGTGAATCAGATGGAGAAATTGGGTCATAAGCAGTGAATAGTTTGACATCATCAGCAAATAGCCTACAGGAAAGACCAGGGAAGGGAGAAAATACCCGGGGAAGATCAAAAGTGTATAGCAAAAAGAGAAGAGGACCCAAAACTGTACCTTGAGGAACACCGGAGATGACCTCTCTCTCACTAGAGAGAGAAGATCCTATACGAACTCTGAAACGTCTATTAGCAAGGTAAGCTGAAAACCAATTAAATAAACAATCACGAATGCCAAGAGAACGTAATTTACATAACAACTTGGGATGAGAAACTTTGTCGAAGGCCTTAGCGAGATCAATATAAGCGACATCAATACAACGATCACGATCGATATCTTCACGCCATGACTGGGTACAGTCAAGTAATTGGGTAACAGTGGATTTTTTACTAAGGAAGCCATGTTGCTCGGAAGGAATAATATTGTGGATTTGACACCACCGTATTAACTTTGGTTTGAGAAGCCTTTCCAATATTTTGGAAGGAATAGGAGTCAGGCTAATAGGGCGAAAATGGGAGACTAAGGAGGGGTTAGAAACTTTAGGGATGGGAATGACTATAGAGGATTTCCAAAGGGATGGGATATCACCGAGCATGAGACTGTAATTAAATATGTGAGCAAGAGGTTCAGAGAGGGAGGCGAAACAATTCTTGAAAATAATGGAAGGAATATTATCGGAAGGAATAGAACAAGAAGTGGAGACTCGTTTGAGAAGGGGGGAAATGTCTTGAGGCAGAACAACTGAAACACGTAAGGTGGAGGAAATAGTGGAGGATGGTGAAGGCATGGTACCATCGTCACGAGTGAATACGGAAGTGAAAAAAGAATCTGAAACCAACATTGATTACCTCTCATTCATGCGCTGGCCATGTTGTTAAGACACCGGCTCAGTAAGATTCGAAGGTTGTGCCAGTGACTCCGGACATCGACCTCACCGATTTGCTCAAAATTTGTTTATGGATACCCCCATGGGCCCCCATGACAAAATGGGTATTCGTTTGGGCTGGTTCCTTGAAACACAGATGTGGCGGGTTATCGAAATTTGAAAACTCGATTTTCACCGAAAAAATGGAGCGACCTAGGACCAATGTTAGTGCCGATTAATTGTAAGTATAAATAGACAAGAAAAATTGGATATACGACGGTCCAGAGATCCGATCGCAAACTGATTTTTTCACCTCCTCAAAACTAAAATTAATTAAAATTTTAAAACAAAAAAGTGCAGTCCAATTTTTGCCTCTTCTTATAGAGCAAAAAATTCCGCGTCGAAGGTGTGAAAAAAAATTTAAAAAATTGAAAAGTACCTATTTTGAGAAAAATGGACCGGAAGATGACCCGAAAATATTTTTGTTTTCAAAACCCCTCATGTTTGTACTCATATTGAAGAGCTCGTCGAGTGGAACACCTTTCATGTTGAACGTTTTGTCTGAAACTCATGTACAAGAGAGTTTCACACGTTTGCCTGCTAATTTTCAGTAAAACGAAAATAAAATATTTTTAAAACAAAAAAGTGCAGTCCAATTTTTGCCTTATCTCAATCTTGTAGAGCAAAAACAATTCCGCGTCGAATAAGGGAAAAAAATCAAAAAAATCGAAGGACTCCTCTTTTGAGATAAATGGACCTGAATTTGACCCGAAAAAAATTTTGCTTTCAAAACCCCTTATGTTTGTACTCATTTTAAAGAAATTTTTGAGTAGAACAACTTTCATGTTGTACATTTCGTATGAAACTTATGTACAAGAGAAATACATGAGTTATATTTATTCACACGGTTTTTCAGACAATTTTGAGTAAAACAATAGTAAACTATTTTTTGTGCACAAAATGGTTCCGCCTAAATTGTAGAACTCAAAAATTTATACTTACTTTGCTGTTTCACGAAAAAAAAAGACCCCTATCCTGAAAAATAGTGCATCGAAAGGTACATCGAAAGATAAATGTACAACCCGTTATTCAAGGCACACGAAGTCCTGCGGGTGATCGCTACTAGGCCAGCGATCTTTCAAGGCCAATTCAGTCCGGAGGGCCTAATCTCTTCTTCGGACCTACTTTACCGCATGACCTAGTCACTACCAATTCCCATTTCGGACGCCTTGGTTGAGCGGAGGCGGTGAAACGACCGGGAATCGAACCCAGGACAGATGGAATGATGGGGC
Source organism: Parapristionchus giblindavisi (assembly GCA_943737045.1). Lineage (NCBI taxonomy): Eukaryota > Metazoa > Nematoda > Chromadorea > Rhabditida > Diplogasteridae > Parapristionchus > Parapristionchus giblindavisi. Next base: position 904,847 of record CALSFV010000235.1, read on the forward strand.
GCGCCATAGACCACTAAACCACTTTCTGAGTGCATCGAAAGTGGTCTTAAAAAAGTTGTCGGATCCTTGCCACGCTGATACTCATTTTAAAGTACTCGTCATTATTCATGTTGGTCGTATTCTATGAAAGTCATTTGTTCTCAAGATACAAGCGATCGAAATGAGTTGGATCCAATAAATCTTAATTCGTGTATTTCTTTTGTACATCAGTTTCAGACAAAACGTTCGAGATGAAAGTTGTTCTATTCGACGAGCTCTTCAATATGAGTACAAACATGAGAGATTTTAAAAGCAAAAATATTTTCAGGTCAACTTCAGGTCCATTTATCTCAAAAGACGGGTTCGATTTTTTTCCCTTATTCGACGCGGAATTTTTTGCTCTATAAGATAAGGCAAAAATTGGACTGCAGTTTTTCGTTTTAAAATTTAATTAATTTTAGAATGTTTTGAGGAGGTAAAAAATCAGTTTGCGATCGGATTTCCGGACCGTCGTATAGCCAGTTTTTGTTGTCTTTTTATACTTATAATTAAGACACCGGCTCGGTAAGATTCGAGGGTTGAGCCAGGACATCGACCTCACCGATTTGGCTCAAAAATTTTTTGTGGATACCCCCATGGCCCCTCATCACAAAATGGGTATTTATTTGGGCTGGGTCCTTGAAACATAAATGTGGCGGGTTATCGAAATTTGAAAACTCGATTTTCACCAAAAAAAAGTGGAGCGACCTAGGTTCAATGTTAGTGTCGATTAATCACAAGTATGCCTTGACAACAAAAACTCGCTGTAGGACGGTTCGGATATCCGATCGCAAACTGATTTTTTTACCTACTCAAAACACATTAAAATTAATTAAAATTTTAAATTACAAAATCGCACAATTATTTTTACCTTATCTTATAGAGCAAAAAATTCCGCGTCGGAAGAGGGTAAAAAATCAAAAATCGATAGACCCCTATTTTGAGAAAAATGGGCCTGACCATGACTCGAAAATATTTTTGTTTTTAAAACCCCTCATGTTCGTATTCAAATTGAAGAGCTCGTCGAGTAGAACAACTTTTATGTTGAACGTTTTGTCTGAAACTCATGTACAAGAGAGTTTCACACGTTTTCCTGCAATTTTGAGGAAAACGAAAATAAAATATTTTTAAAACAAAAAAGCGCAGTCCAATTTTTACCTCATCTTATAGAGCAAAAAATTCCGCGTCGAATGAGGGTAAAAAATCAAAAATCGATAGACCCCTATTTTGAGAAAAATGGGCCTGACCATGACTCGAAAATATTTTTGTTTTCAAACCCCCTCATGTTTGTTCTCATATTGAAGATCTTTTTGAGTAGAACAACTTTTGCGTTGGACATTTTGTCTGAAACTCATGTACAAGAAAGATACACACGATTTTGCAAAAAAAATATTTTTATTTAGCTTAACTCAAAATTGGTCACATAATCGTGTGTATCTTTCTTGTACATGAGTTTCAGACAAAATGTCCAACGCGAAAGTTGTTCTACTCAAAAAGATCTTCAATATGATTTCAAACATGAGGGGTTTTAAAAATAAAAATATTTTCGAGTCATGGTCAGGCCCATTTTTCTCAAAATAGGGGTCTATCGATTTTTGATTTTTTACACTCATTCGACGCGGAATTTTTTGCTCTATAAGATAAGGTAAAAATTGGACTGCGCTTTTTTGTTTTAAAATATTTTATTTTCGTTTTCCTCAAAATTGCAGGAAAACGTGTGAAACTCTCTTGAACATGAGTTTCAGACAAAACGTTCAACATAAAAGTTGTTCTACTCAAAAAGATCTTCAATATGATTTCAAACATGAGGGGTTTTAAAAATAAAAATATTTTCGAGTCATGGTCAGGCCCATTTTTCTCAAAATAGGGGTCTATCGATTTTTAGTTTTTAATCCTCTTCCGACGCGGAATATTTTGCTCTATAAGATAAGGTAAAAATAATTATGCGATTTAGTAATTTAAAATTTTAATTAATTTTAATGTGTTTTGAGGAGGTAAAAAAATCAGTTTGCGATCGGATATCCGAACCGTCCTATAGCGAGTTTTTGTTGTCTAGGCACACTTGTAATTAATCGACACTAACATTGAACCTAGGTCGCTCCACTTTTTTTGGTGAAAATCGAGTTTTCAAATTTCGAGAACCCGCCACATTTATGTTTCAAGAACCCAGCCCAAATGAATACCCATTTTGTGATGAGGGGCCATGGGGGTATCCACAAAAAAATTTTGAGCCAAATCGGTGAGGTCGATGTCCGGCACTACCGGGAGTCTTACTGAGCCGGTGTCTTAATCGACACTAACATTGGTCCTAGGTCGCTCCATTTTTTTTCGGTGAAAATCGAGTTTTCAAATTTCGTTAACCCGCCACATCTGTGTTTCAAGGAACCAGCCCAAACGAATACCCATTTTGTCATGGGGGCCCATGGGGGTATCCATAAAAAATTTTTGAGCAAATCGGTGAGGTCGATGTCCGGCACTTCCTGGAATCTCACTGAGCCGATTTCTTAATACAGTACCGTCCAAAAGTATACCAAAAAGTACATTATATATCGTTGTAAAACTATTACACGTCCTCTTGGGAGCAAGAGTCTACCGATATCCGAGCGAGAATTCAATCGTCGTTGACGTCAGATGGCACTGTCCGCAATCATCCTCTCAAAGTATTTCCGGGTGACTGTTTCGACCATCCACAAGGTCATCATAGCTCCAATCTATGCTCAAACAATTAAGAAGATTAATGGACGACCTCGCAAGACGACTATGACCTCTGATCGTCTGATTGCCCGCATCCAGAAGGAGAATCCGACGCTCAATGCAACGGACACCAAGCAAGAAACGCCGGAATTTCAACAAATTTGGATACCTAAAGCTTCTAAACTTGGCTGAACCGATGTTTGAGGGAAGGAAATGGGTCTCCAGAATATTGACGTACTCGTCCCTCTTTACAATTCCTTTAGATGGTCGAGGGGACCAACCCCATCTACAGAGAAACAACCCCACAACATCGACGATCTGAATTGGACCCCACAACAATGCTAGTAGGTCGTATTCTCAGACCAAAACAAGTTTCTGATGATTGGTACGGTGGGTATAGATCATTTTCGTCATCCGGTTAACACTAGAGTTGATGGGAACAACCAGCTGCTCACCTTGAAGCTTGAAGGAGTATCGTTGATTTTGTGGGGTTATTTCTCGGCAGTTGGGGTTGGTCCCCTGGACCATGTGAATTGAATTATGGGGAAGGAGGACTACACTGATATCTTAGAGACCTATTTCCTTCCCTCAAACGTCTTTTCACTCAAGTTAGAAGCTTCACATATCTCAATTTGGTGAAATTCCGCAAGTTCTTGCTTCTCTGGTATTTCAAGACTTAAAGTCTACTTGCAGTTTCACTTTAAGTATACTTGTAAGTCTACTTCAAGTGAAACGTAAGTCTACTTAAAGTGTGACGTCACTACGTAAGTCTACTTAAAGTGAGACGCAAGTCCACTTAAAGTGAAAATGTGACGTCACTCACTTGAAGTTTACTTAAAGTAAACTTTAAGTCTGTGACGTATTTTAAGTAGACTAAGTTTTGAAATACCAGAGTAAGTGTCCATTGCAGTGAGCCTCGAGTTCTCCATCGCGACGCGTGTAATAATATGATGAGAAGTCGTGGTCGTCTTGAGAGCTCGTCCATTAGTCCTTATCATTGTTTGGGCACGGATTGGAGTTCTAATGACCTTGGGGATAGTCGAAACAGACATCTGGAACAGCTGCGACAGGGGGCTGCGGACGGAGCCATCTGACGTTCACGACGAAAGGATTCTAGTACAGATATCGGTGGAATATTGCTCCCAAGTGGCCGTGACATGGTTTTAAAATGATATAACACACATTGGTAACGAAATGAGTGATAAACTCTGAAGAAAACGAAGAAAACGAAGAAAACGAAAATCTCACTTTTGTGACTTTTGATAAATTCGAAATTAATTTTACCGTAAGAGTTCAACCGGGGTGTTTATTTGTGCAAAACACGTAAAAACACTCTCACAATAATCCCTGAAAAACTGGACAGGATCGGTTGAGTTTGAAAAAAGTTATGACGAAAAATGTACTTTTGGTATACTTCTGGACGGTACTGTATGTTAAAAAATTGGCCGTGAGCAAAGCCCAATTGCATATTCTCCTTTCTCAGCAAGCAGTTGGCAAAATGATGAGAGCATCTCCTTCTCGTAGCTCACTCTCTCTTTCATTATTTATCTTTTCTGTTTCGTTCTGTTTAAAATTACCGAAACGACAAGAAAAGCATGGCCAAAACCCCGTTTTACGCACTGTCCCGCGGGTTATCGAAATTTGAAAACTCGATTTTCACCAAAAAAAAGTGGAGCCACCTAGGTTCAATGTTAGTGTCGATTAATCACAAGTATGCCTTGACAACAAAAACTCGCTGTAGGACGGTTCGGATATCCGATCGCAAACTGATTTTTTTACCTACTCAAAACACATTAAAATTAATTAAAATTTTAAATTACAAAATCGCACAATTATTTTTACCTTATCTTATAGAGCAAAAAATTCCGCGTCGGAAGAGGGTAAAAAATCAAAAATCGATAGACCCCTATTTTGAGAAAAATGGGCCTGACCATGACTCGAAAATATTTTTGTTTTTAAAACCCCTCATGTTCGTATTCAAATTGAAGAGCTCGTCGAGTAGAACAACTTTTATGTTGAACGTTTTGTCTGAAACTCATGTACAAGAGAGTTTCACACGTTTTCCTGCAATTTTGAGGAAAACGAAAATAAAATATTTTTAAAACAAAAAAGCGCAGTCCAATTTTTACCTCATCTTATAGAGCAAAAAATTCCGCGTCGAATGAGGGTAAAAAATCAAAAATCGATAGACCCCTATTTTGAGAAAAATGGGCCTGACCATGACTCGAAAATATTTTTGTTTTCAAACCCCCTCATGTTTGTTCTCATATTGAAGATCTTTTTGAGTAGAACAACTTTTGCGTTGGACATTTTGTCTGAAACTCATGTACAAGAAAGATACACACGATTTTGCAAAAAAAATATTTTTATTTAGCTTAACTCAAAATTGGTCACATAATCGTGTGTATCTTTCTTGTACATGAGTTTCAGACAAAATGTCCAACGCGAAAGTTGTTCTACTCAAAAAGATCTTCAATATGATTTCAAACATGAGGGGTTTTAAAAATAAAAATATTTTCGAGTCATGGTCAGGCCCATTTTTCTCAAAATAGGGGTCTATCGATTTTTGATTTTTTACACTCATTCGACGCGGAATTTTTTGCTCTATAAGATAAGGTAAAAATTGGACTGCGCTTTTTTGTTTTAAAATATTTTATTTTCGTTTTCCTCAAAATTGCAGGAAAACGTGTGAAACTCTCTTGAACATGAGTTTCAGACAAAACGTTCAACATAAAAGTTGTTCTACTCAAAAAGATCTTCAATATGATTTCAAACATGAGGGGTTTTAAAAATAAAAATATTTTCGAGTCATGGTCAGGCCCATTTTTCTCAAAATAGGGGTCTATCGATTTTTAGTTTTTAATCCTCTTCCGACGCGGAATATTTTGCTCTATAAGATAAGGTAAAAATAATTATGCGATTTAGTAATTTAAAATTTTAATTAATTTTAATGTGTTTTGAGGAGGTAAAAAAATCAGTTTGCGATCGGATATCCGAACCGTCCTATAGCGAGTTTTTGTTGTCTAGGCACACTTGTAATTAATCGACACTAACATTGAACCTAGGTCGCTCCACTTTTTTTGGTGAAAATCGAGTTTTCAAATTTCGAGAACCCGCCACATTTATGTTTCAAGAACCCAGCCCAAATGAATACCCATTTTGTGATGAGGGGCCATGGGGGTATCCACAAAAAAATTTTGAGCCAAATCGGTGAGGTCGATGTCCGGCACTACCGGGAGTCTTACTGAGCCGGTGTCTTAATCGACACTAACATTGGTCCTAGGTCGCTCCATTTTTTTTCGGTGAAAATCGAGTTTTCAAATTTCGTTAACCCGCCACATCTGTGTTTCAAGGAACCAGCCCAAACGAATACCCATTTTGTCATGGGGGCCCATGGGGGTATCCATAAAAAATTTTTGAGCAAATCGGTGAGGTCGATGTCCGGCACTTCCTGGAATCTCACTGAGCCGATTTCTTAATACAGTACCGTCCAAAAGTATACCAAAAAGTACATTATATATCGTTGTAAAACTATTACACGTCCTCTTGGGAGCAAGAGTCTACCGATATCCGAGCGAGAATTCAATCGTCGTTGACGTCAGATGGCACTGTCCGCAATCATCCTCTCAAAGTATTTCCGGGTGACTGTTTCGACCATCCACAAGGTCATCATAGCTCCAATCTATGCTCAAACAATTAAGAAGATTAATGGACGACCTCGCAAGACGACTATGACCTCTGATCGTCTGATTGCCCGCATCCAGAAGGAGAATCCGACGCTCAATGCAACGGACACCAAGCAAGAAACGCCGGAATTTCAACAAATTTGGATACCTAAAGCTTCTAAACTTGGCTGAACCGATGTTTGAGGGAAGGAAATGGGTCTCCAGAATATTGACGTACTCGTCCCTCTTTACAATTCCTTTAGATGGTCGAGGGGACCAACCCCATCTACAGAGAAACAACCCCACAACATCGACGATCTGAATTGGACCCCACAACAATGCTAGTAGGTCGTATTCTCAGACCAAAACAAGTTTCTGATGATTGGTACGGTGGGTATAGATCATTTTCGTCATCCGGTTAACACTAGATTTGATGGGAACAACCAGCTGCTCACCTTGAAGCTTGAAGGAGTATCGTTGATTTTGTGGGGTTATTTCTCGGCAGTTGGGGTTGGTCCCCTGGACCATGTGAATTGAATTATGGGGAAGGAGGACTACACTGATATCTTAGAGACCTATTTCCTTCCCTCAAACGTCTTTTCACTCAAGTTAGAAGCTTCACATATCTCAATTTGGTGAAATTCCGCAAGTTCTTGCTTCTCTGGTATTTCAAGACTTAAAGTCTACTTGCAGTTTCACTTTAAGTATACTTGTAAGTCTACTTCAAGTGAAACGTAAGTCTACTTAAAGTGTGACGTCACTACGTAAGTCTACTTAAAGTGAGACGCAAGTCCACTTAAAGTGAAAATGTGACGTCACTCACTTGAAGTTTACTTAAAGTAAACTTTAAGTCTGTGACGTATTTTAAGTAGACTAAGTTTTGAAATACCAGAGTAAGTGTCCATTGCAGTGAGCCTCGAGTTCTCCATCGCGACGCGTGTAATAATATGATGAGAAGTCGTGGTCGTCTTGAGAGCTCGTCCATTAGTCCTTATCATTGTTTGGGCACGGATTGGAGTTCTAATGACCTTGGGGATAGTCGAAACAGACATCTGGAACAGCTGCGACAGGGGGCTGCGGACGGAGCCATCTGACGTTCACGACGAAAGGATTCTAGTACAGATATCGGTGGAATATTGCTCCCAAGTGGCCGTGACATGGTTTTAAAATGATATAACACACATTGGTAACGAAATGAGTGATAAACTCTGAAGAAAACGAAGAAAACGAAGAAAACGAAAATCTCACTTTTGTGACTTTTGATAAATTCGAAATTAATTTTACCGTAAGAGTTCAACCGGGGTGTTTATTTGTGCAAAACACGTAAAAACACTCTCACAATAATCCCTGAAAAACTGGACAGGATCGGTTGAGTTTGAAAAAAGTTATGACGAAAAATGTACTTTTGGTATACTTCTGGACGGTACTGTATGTTAAAAAATTGGCCGTGAGCAAAGCCCAATTGCATATTCTCCTTTCTCAGCAAGCAGTTGGCAAAATGATGAGAGCATCTCCTTCTCGTAGCTCACTCTCTCTTTCATTATTTATCTTTTCTGTTTCGTTCTGTTTAAAATTACCGAAACGACAAGAAAAGCATGGCCAAAACCCCGTTTTACGCACTGTCCCGCCATATTTTCGTTTCTATGTCTTGATTTGAACACCACATAACTTGTAAGTGCTTTATCCACGTATGAAATGATTGAGCCTAACAAAATTAAAAGAAATATTTAGTAATTTACATAATGAATCGAAATGTCATCGTTCATTCTTCTCCCTTTCATTATATCATTCACCATTTCTATAGATTGGTTCACGTTTTATCTTCTCTCCCTTTCTATCATCCAGGTTTGTTTCTCATGGAACATTTTGTCATTTTGACATTTGACATTTTGGCATTTGACATTTTGAATTTCATATAAGCTCGAGCTCCACACGAACTTCCCTAGGAGTTCCAGCTTAACGTTGATATTTTCAGTATGATCGTCTATTTAGCTATATATGGCTTAATATTCATTCAATATACTTTAGTTCATTCCATTGACTTTTCCCAATGCGGATTATCAATGGTAAGATCCTTTTTGATTCAAGATTATCCGGTAGTTAAAATAATAATATTATCTGTTTCCATGTTATACTAACCTTGTTTTCAGTCCACGAATATGTAGTTAATGAGAATATTTGATGAAATGTAATTAATAATGTAATTTACAACAAACCTTTTCACAGAAATGCTTCGTTGACTGGTCATGTAGAGACATCAAAAAGCAACTTCCCAGTAAAATCGTTGATTACACGTATATGGACAGTTTGGTCACACCGGGAACATGCAACCGAACAGTATCCATCAAGTGCGTTTAAAAAAATAATTTTAATATATTTTCAACTCATTGAATGCTTTAATTAAGGACTCTTTCGGCTTTTCGTTGGCAATTCACGCTTGTTGACAAATCACTTAAACCTGGAAATGGAGTAAAACTGGAATGGAACAAACAAGCAATTGTCACATGCAACAGTTCTGGAATAGATTCGGAGTTCAACAAATCTATTAGTATGTTTTAAGCACCAGTTGGTTATTGTTTCACACACTTCAAAATTGATACACGGGCTTCAGAGTGTGAGCTGAACCGCGAACCGCTTTTCTGTATATTTTCACATATCATATAATACTCACAATGTCCGCGTCAAATATGAAATTGATTCTTTTTTCAGTTCGTCTCACTGATACTTCTGATTCTTCTGCCCGTGCTACAAATTGCTCTTTCATTATCGAATCCTCCGAAGAATTGGTAATTATTGTGCAATTTATTAGTTTAATTGAAATGCTCTGCGTGGGCTACCACTGATTTAATGTCCTGTTGCCCATGCAATTTAACAAAGTTCGAAAAAAGTTCGAAAGAAGGCCAACATCGATCTTAATAATCAGCCCTTTCCCATCCCTCTTTCACCATTCCCTGCAAGATGTAACATATTTCGTTCATGATTATTTCGGTCAATGTGCAAAATCATTATAAAAGAAATAGTATGCTGTGACTTATACGACTTTTGCTACCATCCTGTCTTCACAGTTTATTCACGAAAATATTCGCCGGACACCACCTTTAAAAGAAACAATAAAGTGTTAAATATAACACTTCACAGGTCTCGTGTACTGAGGATTACACTTATTTCTTCTGTGTTCGACGAGTAGTGGAAAAATAAAACCATGGACAAAAACTTTCCAACCAACATAATACAATCACGGCAACATAAATATTTTGCAGCTTCTCCACCTCGAGAAGGAATTTCCTCTTACAGTGGACCGTAAATTGAGTCTCCCAAACAGTCGCAAAATTCTCCATCATAATCATATTCCTTTGGAGCATTACGAAGACGTGGTTGATCTAAGTGCGCTAATATCGATCGAGTACTTCTGTATGTATTGCTGATTTTCAGTGAAATGCGATATTTCGACAGAACAACTTCATTATGCCGATTGTCCCTCGGAGGAAGAATGTGCAGAATTAAATGAGATCCCGGATAACGGGTATAAGTGTCCCAAAGACTACTTTATGCGGTTAGTTCATGGACTATGTTAATATTTAATATATGTATATTATGATAGGAAATCATAAATTATGATATGAATTATATTGTGCTTTTAGATATCGCGATGGAGATGGCAAATGGGAGAATAGCGATTTGCTCAAGAGAACGTATTGCTCATTCTTTGTGGATAATTCTTCCGTTGCTCTGCCCTCAACAGCACGCGTTAAATGTAGCCGCAAACGTGAGATTGTTACTATTAATCGATAAATCGATAAAAATCCATAATTGATCAATCGTTTCAGGATGTAGCCTGTGCAATCCCACCTTATCATCAACACAATGGGATGAGCCTTGCTTCAAGCACAAGGTATTGTGCGTATAAAATGTACTTGCATAAGAAAATGACAAACAGTGCTAACGAACGGAAGTCACAATCGAGAGGCGTGCGAGATGTAGCCTTCTGCATCTCGCCCCGCCTCTCGATTGTCTCTCCGCTGCCTCTCTCTATCCCGGCTGACCTTCGCCGCGCGCTATATTATATATAAAAGAGATCGGCATAGTTTCTGAACCATTCAAAACAAGAAAGTCTCTTGTGGGAGTGTTTGGCTACTCTCGAACCAAATAAACAAGTGTATTTTATACGGTCAATATGTTATATGTACCAAAATAACCCCGACGGTTTCTTCATGTCGTAACGCTGTCAATGTTACAACGATCGTGAGATGTGTAGATGCCGTCGCTCAAATTTTCCCGAACATGAAATCTGAAAAATCAATAATATATACAATAATATAATATTTAAAAACGACAATGTTCGAAAATCACTGTGTTCATCGAATTAGGTAAATTGGTTTTATGTATCTCTGCGTATTGGTTTGGTATGTTTTATGTATGGTTTTATGTAATTTGTTCTTCTGCCTTTTTCTCTGCGGTGCGGTCGGTTGGATTCTTCTCTCTCCACTCTCGACTACACTCGCCAATTCCATCAAGAAAAAAGGATAAACAGTTGAATCCCCTCCTAGAAGACTTTGGAAAGTCAGGAGCGGTATCTCCATCTTGTCAAGCAGGCCAGTTGGACGAACAACGCAATGTTTTCGTGGGTTATTTGAATGTTCTTATCAAGATTCTTTTTGGACGTTGTCTTGAATGGAGAAGAATTCTCTCAGAGACCGAAGGATAGAACTTGTGGATATGATGATACCCCCTGCTTTGACCCCCTCTACATATGACATGTAGACAGGATAAATTATTATTATTATTATTATTTTATGTATCTATTTTTTCAGTGTCCTGACACGCACAAGATGCTGGTGCATGGCCAACTTAATCCTTCCAATCTACTAAAGTGTTCTGCCGAATCGAACGCTACCAGTGCTGTCTTCTCCTATAACTCGACTCATGTTCATTTAGCAGACATCAAATGCGTCAAGAAATGTTGGTTTTTTTGTTGGAATTTTATCAATTAATCAAGACAAACTAATTGAAAGTAGCACTTCCACTGCATTTGAAGTGTGACATTCGAGATTGAAATCCGATATCTCGAGGATTTTAATGATAAAGAAAACCGCTTAAAAGTTTGAATGCGAAAGAAAATTTCGTAATATTCTCAGCTTCTCGTCTTCACGAATTAAACGCGAGATCTCGATGATAATGAAAACGATTTCGACTCTTGAGTCGAGTAGTATTATTGAATGTCACACCCTTTAGTTTAGAAACTGTAGTGTCATAAAGAACGATGTTAACGAATTACATAACATGAAAGTTGTATTCAGCCGATTGCGCTGCAATATCGCCATCTACAGTATTCGAATGTCCTGATGACGCCGATGATTGTCTAAAGGCGAGTCTATAAATATTAATTTTTTTTTAAATTATTGAATATTTTGTAGCCCAACTTCGAGAATAACAAGCATTCTTGCCCACCGACTCACCATCTATTCGTGCAGTCTAAGGGACAAGATGCCGAGGTATTACACGTTATCTAAATATGGAATGTTTACGCGAAGCCGAATCAAAATCCACACGCGTGGAACATGGAATCGTAGTATTTTGGGTCTCGTAAGTCCAGATGAGTACTGTAGTCAGTTACCATGACCATAGATCGTTTTCAATGGCAAAGCGCGAAAATTACATTAACTTAGCATGATAACATAGCCCTCAATGCTTTCCATTGGGGAACCTACGAACACGGCCGGACTTTGGCATCGTTATAAAAGAAACAGCACCTTTTGTCTACCCGACCGTTATTTGTAAACCAATCAATAATTCTGATTCCAGGAAGGAACCGCTGCAACTTGTAATACGAACACGGGACAGTGGATGATTGGAGAAGAGGTGATCGAGGATTCGCTTGTGTATTGTATCAAGAAGAAAGATCAAGAAAGTGAGTAGAACATTTATTCGAAGCAAGCATGGAACATTTCGGCGTCGAAGCAGGCGTCTCTCTCTCTATTCGTAGGGTGTTGGGTCCCAAGTTAAAATCCCTGGCTACTGTACAAGTTACGGTAGCCATCCATAATTGATACGGTAAATCCCTAGAGTAATTCTTTTGCACCATTTTGCCCTTTGAGAATCAATATTCTATACGCTTGGGACAAACACAGCGTCTGTGCAACTATGTACATCTTTTACACAGTACATCTTTTTAGCCACGTCAGTCCCCATGACGTCTTCTACACGCCAAGATCTCTCATCTGCGGGATCGATCCCGGACGTCGATCAAAGTGTGAGTGTTCCAAATGTTTCTTGTTTCACAAAAATCAAGCAAGCAAGAGTTCGAACAGTAGTGTGGCGGTACTTAAGCGAGTGTGGTTGTGCGTTTTGTCCTTGATCACAGATTTTGTATTTTGAGTAGTGTCGGAAATGTCCGTTCCCTTCCCATTACAAGGGAAGTCTGGTTGGACGGTCCCGGACTTCGGGATGGGACATATACCATTCGATAGGTATCCGAAAAAGAAGATTTTTCATGTTGACCATTTTGGCAGAATGCCATTGGGCGCAGAGTTATTTGCATATTTCTCCGGATTTTCGCCTTACAATGAAACACATTTTCTGTGGGATAGCTTGTGTGGGAATCGAACTTGCAAGCAAAAGATACATAGACCATCCTCTTTAAGTAAAAATATTATAAAAATAAATTCATTTTAACCATTTCTTGTGTTGTTTACCACTCCTATTCACCACTGCTTGCTTTCGATCTCACAGAGAATGTCTTTCATTGTAGGGCGAAAATCCGGAGAAATATGCAAATAATTCTGCGCCCAGGGGCATTCTGCCAAATTTGTCAACATGAAAAATCTTTTTCGGATACCTATCGAATGGTATATGTCCCATCCCGAAGTCCGGGACCGGCCAACCAGACTTCCCTTGTTAGTCAAGTTTGCCGTCTTTCCGATATTATCTCGCACGCATACGCTCTTCTGTACTCGACTCCGACTCGGCTACTAACACGTCTCGCATCAGCTTCGCCTAATTTATATTTCATCGCATTTTTTCTAAATTTGGCAAATGATGGCAAATGGGATTTCCTCCTTTCTTCATTTATTCCCCTGCTATTACAGAGGCTGACATTGAATGCAATAGAAGATTTATAAACGATCTAATTTCTGTTATTACCGGAATTTTTAGAAAAAGACAAATTTTAGTTTTTTTTTCTAATACCTTAATGTTAGCTTAGCTGCAAATTTGCGCAAACCTTCAACAATAAATTGTGCTAATATTACTCTCATAGGTTACAAATGATATTCGTCCTTCATCAACTACTACACAGTCTACATCAACGTACCCCGATGAATCTTCATCACTGGCTGATGGAAATGGTATCATTTCTAACTACTTTATTCAAACACTCGAAGATGGTATATAATACCCACGGTAGTTTCTGTCAAGGGAAAATTAAAGAATAGCGCATAAGAATAAATACGCCGTGGGGAGTCCACGAAACTCCTCATGGAACCGACTCCACGATGGGGGGGAGTCGCGAATACGACTCCCCCATCGTGGAGTCATATTCGTCCAAATATGTGTTATACATAACGCACCCGTATTATAAAGCATGTATAATTTTCGAAAAATTAAAAGGCAAATGACACTGATCCAAAAATTTTGGGTACTGTGCATTTTCAAAAATATTTTATCTAGAAACGTTCTCTTATATGTGAGAAAATTTCGGGAGCTTACTCCAGTTACTATCTAGATTAAGTGTACTATCAACTGTGTCCTTTTGAGAGAGTTTGGAGTGAGCTAACCTTTCTCTATGGCAGTCCAGTTAGCACCTCTGACAAGGTAGCCACTTAACCTTACCACAACATTATCTAAGTTTGATATATCGATGTGAATCTTCATGGAATAAGGATTCTACAAAGTTAGGTAAATGCATCGTTACATTTGCCTTACGCGCCTACGCCGTCACGTAAAAAACGTTACATTTGGCGACGCTCGCGTCGACGTCAATCTTGGAGTGTGTTGGGTCCCAAGGGGAAAACCCTGATTGTCATCAGGGGTACGGTAGGAAGTTACCGTAACCATCGATCAATAATGGTTGGCTACCGTAACCTTTTACCGTACCTCTGATGGCATTCAGGGATTTCCACTTGGGAACCAACACATTCCAAAATTGACGTCGACGCGTGCGTCGCCAAATGTAACGTTTTTTACGCGACGGCGTAGGCGCGTCAGGCAAATGTAACGATGCAAAAGGGAGAGAAACCTCACTCAATGGCCTCTTCATTGCACACACTATTTCTTTGTTCTCTAACAACGAGAGAGCGTAGAGCGCTAAAGAGACCGTTGACAAAGGTTTCTGCCCCTTTAAGGTATCAAACTTAGATAATTATGTAGTAAGGTGAAGTGGTTCCCTTGTAAGAGCGTTTGCCGTGCGTGCATGAACAGCGACGCCGCCAACGCAATGGTATAGCTTGCGACGAACGCCCCCTCGGCGCAACGTATGTACAATGCATCTATTTTTAGCCACATCGGTACCCGTGAGCTCGTCTACCCACCATCCAATCTCAACTACCGAGTCGCACCCGGTCGTCTATGGTCACATGGCAGAAAATGAGGTAATGTTTCAAATGTTTCTTCTTAAAAAATATTGAATCATCTGTTTTGTCGCAATGGGTCACAGTATTAATTCACTTTTGTAAGTAAAATAGTCCAAATATCTGCCACTTTGCATTTTTGTTGAGTTATTTCGCGACCTTATTAAAAAGCATTTATTTATAATGGAAAAATTGGCAAATTGAAGTTTTTCTACACATAGCTCAGTGGTAGTATGCATGAACAACGGAAAACCGTTTTCCGGGAAAATGTGACGTTATTAGTGTTTTCCAAAAAATCCTCCGCCTACGCTAATGACGTCACATTTTCCACGGACAACGGTTTTCCATTGTTCATGCATACGACCACAGATGCAACTCCTCAACAAGAGGTTGTGCTAATATTACTCGCATAGGTTACAACTGATATTCGACTTTCTTCAACAACAAGTACCACGCAGTCTGTATCAACTAACGCTGATGATGAATCTTCATCCCTGGCTGATCGAAATGGTATTATTTCTAACTACTTTATTCAAGCACTCGAAGATAGAATACCCATGGTGGTTTCTGTCGAGGTATATTTAAAGAATAGTGCATAGAAAAAATGCTACCCCCCAATCGTGGAGCCGTATTCGTCCAAATATGTGTTATACATAACGCACCCGTATAATAAAGCATTTTCCTTTGAGCATGTATAATTTTCGAAAAATTTAAAGGCAAATCACACTGATAGGAAATGATGAATTTTCAAAAATATCTTACCAGTATGATTTGCGTATTAACTGTTTTTTTTCTCGTTGTTAAAATTTTGTTTCATTTTCTTTGGTTATTAAAAGATAAATTTGTCGGAAACTATTTTTTTCTTTTCAAAATTAAAGATAAAATATCGATTCAGGCGAGAAACAACAAGCGCAAGACGATGATGCCTACTTCTCCCTACTACATGATGAATGAGAGCTAAGGAGCTGGGATAGGTGGTCCCGTCATCACACCCCCTATCCCGTCACCATTTATGGCACCGAGTAAATGTGTGATTTTCCTTGTATTGTGCTTGTTGTTGAAAGACATTGAATAGGCGACATGGTATAAAACAGACATTACTTTTACAAGGGAAGTTATTGCAGAGGTTATTGCACCATGCAAATGCAGAACTTAGTAAACTTCTCCACCGTTGAAAAAATGAAAAATCACTACGCAAAACGCACTTCAAAATTTTCGTGAGGGTTTTCCGAACATTTTAAAATGTATTTAATTTCATTGAGACATACGTTATTCGGTAGTACTTTCGGTGGTAGTACTTCAAAAATAACACTACTATACAATACACTGAGAATGAACTTACTTACTATTGAGTGACTCATTCACTAACTTAAGGGTACCATGTGAGTAGACGCTATATAGTAAGTCAATTGATTGATTGACTAAGTCAATTCATTCTCAGTGTATACCGACCGACCGCCCTCCCTAAAGGAATCACGCCGTGGAACGCGGCGGTACGCCTATGCATCCTTGCGTATTATGGGCTGAATAATGTTTCTAAAAATATGAAAAGTGTGATGATGACAACTTGTTCCGATATGATTTATAAAGCCACAAAAACAAAAATATTGCCTTTTCAATATTATGCTTGCGAGCGTGGCAACAGTTTTTTTTAAAATTCTATCATTTCGGACCAATGTGGTAGCACAGGTTGATGGAGGTCCATCGCGATATCGGTGAAAATTGAATAATAATTACAGGTTTATAATCAATTTGTCATTACTATTTATTGATCAGAGGCCGTATCCATGAACGTTGGGAAACTTTTGCGGGCAAACGTGACGTCACAAGCGTTAGGGCTCTGGTATTTTGAAACTTAAAGTCTACTTAAACTACGTCACAGACTTTAAGTAGACTTTAAGTAAACTTAAAGTGAAAGAAAATTTGACGAAATCCATTACAGTATACCACACCACTTTAAGTAGACTTGCGTTTTACTTTAAGTTTACTTAAAGTCTACTTAAAGTGCGGAGTTTAGGTAGACTTTAAGTTTCAAAATACCAGATGGAAGGAACTCTGGCAAACGGCTCCGCCTACGGTTGTGATGTCACGCTTGTCGGCAAACGGTTTGCCAACGTTCATGGAACAAACAAAGACATTGTTGTGTAGTGTAATCTTATCCATTATGCATACTATAATTATCATATAGCTAATCCATAATAGCCATTGTGCATTAATCTCCATTATCATATGCATTTCTCTATAGACATGATTATCGAATTCATTGCTTGAGTGATCTTGTACACTGAGAGCAAACTTGCCCAAATATGGGGTAATCGTTACCCAACAACGTGTATCGGGGTATCCATTTGCCCATATTCGGGGTATTCTGATTACCCATGCATTTTGGAGATCCAGATCACCCATTATTTTATTAAATAGATAAATAAATTATAGTGGAATGATAGTTAGATCAACATATCATGTCACCCTTGATTCGATATAGCTTTTCCTCTTTATTTTCATCTAATTTGTTCTCACCAAAAGTACCGCACGAAGCTGGATTCAACAGTTGGGGTAATCGTTTGCCAGGCAAATGGGGGTGGGTAACGATTTGCCAGGTAAGTTTGCTCTCAGTGTACAAATCCATTTTATTTTGATATATTTTATTTTACACTAACAAGGGAATGGTCTTAGCTCATGGAAAGCAATCTGGGTGATATTTTGAATAAGCATAGCTGGTCGTATTGTAAGATCATGTGTGAAACCAAAAATGTTGGCGTACCAAAAATCGGACTAAAATTTGGTCAAACTTGCTGAAACACTGCCCCAAAACAATTAGAAATTCATGGTATCTTTCCTGACGGAACACAGCACCACGGTACTACTCCAGAAGCCTACATCGCCTCGAAAGGGGCGGAGCCATGATCAATTAGAGAAAAATAATACACGACCGCTGCAATTGTTCCCAACCCTCAGGGAACAGATCATGAATCGAAAAACGTTTTGAGGCAGTTTCAGCAAGTTTGACCAAACCTTGGACCAATTGTCCGGCACGCCAGCATTTTTGGACTTCACTTATCATCTTGCATTACGTCCAGCTATGGCTGTTTATAATTCCACCCAGATTGCTTTCCATGATCTAGGATCATTTCCTGGTTAGGCTACATATGGGGTTAGGAATCAGGCATCAACGACTACGATCGCGACCATTGTAATGAAGATCATCGTGTAGAAAATCTCGTACCTGCGAAAAAACACGATTAATCGATAAATCGATAAAAATGTTAATCAATAATCTTACGTACTTAGCCGATGCTGTGGGAGGATTAGTGGGTGCCGGCTCTGCAACGAACAATTATCGTATATTGATTGGCGGTACAATTTATTGATCGTGGAAAAGAAAATATTTAAAATAAATAATAAAAAGCTAATCAAATCGATACATTGATTGATTGGAGCTGGTTAGAGCGGTTATCTATGTTAAAATAATATATTCGATTTAAACATATGCAAATAATATCATTTCATATTTTGCCAGAGAAACGGAGGGATTGAGCATATTTATATTTCTCGTTACCATTATTTGTCTCGTTTCTTGCATACGAACGATGATAAAAATATTAATATTTCAGGTCGCTGTATACGAGTAAAGTCGTGGAATATTTATACGACGCTGACGGGGCCTTTGTCGCAAACTTGTAGCATTGAGACGTCTGCGCAACTGTTCATAGGTTGTTGGTTCTCAAGGGGAATACCCCGAGAATGCATAGGGTTATCATGTCAATTGTGGACGGCTACAGTAACCCCATCAACCGACAGGGTTTTCCACCTGGGACCCAACACAATACGTCGACGTCGCAATGTTCCAAGCTCGCGTCGATCATCGTGTCGGTGTTGTGCAAATGTTCCACGACTTCATCGTCCCTTTCTTCACCTGTACTCTTCATGCAATATATAACACTGTTTCTTATGGGATACGATCCTATGACCCATTTTCCGGTGTCAGTGTTGCACGCTACCTTTGGTGCTCCCTGAATACATAATTGTTATTTATATATACTGGATATACAAGGGACAGTCATATCAACTTGCAGGTAGAGTTTCTTTTAATTTAAAAAAATGCTAGGTCTCGAAACATCGAAGCATCGGTATTCGTAGAATACCATCTCCCAATGTCCCAAGCGGGAAACATTGAACGTTAGGTTACTAAAGAAAGTTAATGTTATTCCTGCACGATAGCTTTCGAATATCGTTCGCCGGCTACGGTAACTGACTACAGTACTCTTGTAAGATTGGTGGTTTGGCATCGACATGAGACCCAAAAACTTTTTGAATCCTCTCGGTGTTCAACGCTTGTGGATCTTGAATTTTTTAAAGTTTCCATACCTTGCCTACATATCCTTTGTGATAAACATGCATAATATGAGTGGATGGGCACGTGTGCGTGTAGTTCTCGTAGGTCGTCTTTAAAATAATCGATAATTGACAATCAATACTCATTGACTCGCCTTTAGACAATCTTTGTTGGCCTCATCACGGCACATAAACGAAATAGTTGAAGGGATCGTTGCGCAATCCACTGAATAAGAAGATAATATATAATAGCTTTAATTATAACGTGTATGCAAACCAAGATTTGTACCTTTTCAGTAATTACATTAATAACATTAATAGATGTACAAGTACTTTGAAATGCAAAATTTTTAATAGAAAAGTTAGCTAATAATGTACCCTTTGCTGATTCGGCGGCTACGTCTATTCATTAATTTCAATTAGTTGATTCGTAAAAAGTAAAAAAAAACCAACCTTTGTCGACACATTTGATGTCATCCAAGCCAACATGAGCGGATTGATAGGAGTACAGAGCACTGGTGGTGTTTGATTCGCCAGAGCATTCTAGTGCATTGGAAGGATGAAATTGACCATTTACCAGCATCTTCTGCGCGTCAGGACACTGAAAAACAATTACATAAAATATTTTTTTAAAATTAATTCGATTATTTTGAACAGTGTTTTCGAACGTTGGACATTTAGATATTATTGTATAAAAATGGATTTTTGAGTCTCCTTGTTCGGGAAAACTTGAGTGGCGGTCTCCGCAGATCTCACGATAAATATTGAAAGCGAGAGAGCGTTACGAAATGAAGAGGCCGTCAGGGTTCTTTTGGTACATAGTGACCGTATAAAATACACTTATTTATTCGCTACGAGAGTAGCCACAATGTCTCGGCTATGTTTTCGTCTTTCAAAAGCGCAAAGGCAAATATAAAATCAGTGCGGCGAATTTGAGACGAGTTTGTAAACGAGTTCGTAGAGAATGAATCAAGCAGCTCAAGCTAGACAGTATGGAGATCAGAGAGAGCGCTAGGAGGGATGGGAGGGGGATTACGATCACTCATCGAATATTTCTGTATTTAGCAGAGACTTCTGTGCTTAGCAGGTAGAGGGTTTTTTTTACACAAGTGCATTTTATACGGGCAATATACCATACCGAGTACACGAAGCAAGGCTCATCCCATTTTGTTGATGGTGTTGATTCTAAAGAAGGATTGCATAATGTACATCCTGAAACACGTGAATTATAGGTTTTATCGATTATTAATAACAATCTCACTCTTTCGGCTGCATTTAACGCGAGCTGCTAAGGATAGATCAACTGAAGAATCGACCGAAAAATGTGTGCAGTATCTACTCCTGATCACATCCCCATTCGCCCATTTGCCATCGCCATTATGATATCTAAAGACACAATGTTTAATTATTACACCAACCATTCTATCTATATGCATATTGATATAGTCAAAGAAAAAACCTCATAAAGTAGTCATTGGGACACGTGAACTCGCTAGGTCTGTGCTTTTCTAAGTCTGCACATTCTTCTTCGCTGGGACAATCGTCATAGAGCCTTTGTTCTGTCGAACTTTCGCATTCCACTGAAAATCAATAATTCAGTAGCAATCGATCGATATTATCGTACTCATATCAATCACGACTTCGTAATAACTCAAAGAAATATCATTATAGAGGCCTAATATGCGACTGTTTGGGAGACTCAATTTACGGTTCTTATCAATAGGAAATTCCTTCTTTAGGTAGAGAAGCTGCAAATATGATTATTTCCTTGAATACAGTTTATTTATTTTTACATAACAAAACATCCTTTTTATAGGAAAAGGGTGAAAAGATTGATACGATAGCCATAAACATGTTCCACAAAATTTGTTTTTGGTTATTTTTAAAACTTGACAATTTGTGAAACTGGTGCGAAAAATCAGCGAAAGAGAATGGACATGCAAGGATTATGTGAAATTTAGAAGTTGACGACTTTATGTGCTCAAATTTCACTGATTCGAAACCGAGTGTCAGAAATTTTAGCTTTTATTAGCTATGTACTTCTGATAAATGTTTTGTATATTTTCGTTTTTTTCTACTGTGGTATTATAGATCGATCAGCAAATATACAGTGGTGCACGTAAGCCTTTTCAACAGGCTCCACGCGGCATAGCGCCGCACCACGCCCCACCACGCCTGGGGTTTTTCTCGATGAATAAAGAGTTAAAAATTATGTTTATAGTAGCGATCGTTCACCTATTTAGTAGGCTAAAATATGCCATAGTTTTTGGTTGTGTCTCAATAGTTTTTTACACAAATATCAAACACCATTATAATATTTTGAATTCCCGCTTAAATGTGAATTAGCGCTTTTTTTGCGCGGGAATATTTTAATTTTCAAAATTACAAAAGTACTAATTTTGAAAAAAAAAACTATTCAGACCCAACTAAAAATTTTAGTTACTATGGCATATTTTAACCTCCCAAACTGGTAAGCGATCGCTACTATGAACATAATTTTTAACTCTTTATTCATCGAGAAAACCCCAGGCGTGGTGCGGCGCTATGCCGCGCGGAGTCTATTTAAAAGGATTACGTGCACCACTGTATTTGAGTTACCCTAGCATTCAAATAGAGTACGCGGCAATGCGCAAGGGGCTAAGAGAGTGAGATATTTAGTGACCTATGTATATAATAATTTATCTACGCCCGAGGCGCAACAGCAATTAAGTGAACAATAATTTCATGAAGATATGATATGGCTCTACGGATTCATAGGGAATGTGATAAATCAACGATATTAGGGTGTGCATCCAATCGGCCTATATATATTCGAATATTAGGGACTGTTCGAATAATTACTGGTAATTGGGAGTATGATCGGGCAGTTCACAGTGGGAAAGAGTGGAAACGTGGGGTACTGGTGGTGTGTTCAATATGGATTCCAAAAGATGATATTCGGTCACGGACAGATTTGTATTTTTATGTACATAAAATGACGATTTACTCCTGTCACGGGCATTATTCTCAAGAGGCAATTCAATGGAGTTGATGTAATAGCGAGGTGATGAGATCTTAGAGCCTATGTCACGAAAACAGGCATAACAGGCAAAACAAATCCGTCGAGTGTTCTTGCCACGAGCCTCAGGTAGTCGAGAAAATCGATAATGAAATCGCCGAAAATCGAATCTTGAAGGCGTTCGATGGCATATCGACTTTCAGCTTCTTCTCACGCGCCATCTTTACGAATGAGGACAAAATCAAACAGAATTTTTACGAGTTTGTAAAGATGCACAATAAGGAAACGGAAACAACTCCGCTCAAGTATCTCTCACCTTAGAATCACCCTCAGTCTTTATTCTTTCATGTTCATCGTCTGATCAGTTTGTGTTCTATTTAAAAGTAGTGTAGATTTAAAATATTGTTTAAAAAAATATAATTGAATTATGATTTTCATCATTGAAATGTGTCCAGAATGTTTGTGGTCCTTTAACATTGAAATTAAAATAAAAATGCACTACACTTGAATTACCGCGCCTTTCTTCCCCTTCTAACAATAAGGCTCGTAGTCCACAGCTGTCGTCACACGCAAATTCAAGTTATGACTTTCTATTTCCCGTTTTCCTTGCACTTTTTATAGCACCCGTAAACTCGTCTATTTCCGTTTTTCACACCTTTTTAGCACGTCAATAAATAATTACCATCTCCTCCGAAGACTCAATAGTGAAGGAACAATTTGTAGCACGGTTAGAAGGATCAGAAGTATCACTGAGATGGACTGAAAAAGGATAGAATTTTATATTTTATCGAGACATTGCCGGTATTTTAATATTTTAATAGATGTGAAAATATGATTTTCGCGATCGCATACTTCGACTTTCTTTCGCGCATGCAAAAAAAAAACTCGCTCACCGCGTGAATCATATAAAAGTGTGTTGAACCAAAATCAACAGGCGCTTAAAACATACTAATCGATGGATTAAAGTTCGACTGGATTCCAGTACTATTGCATGTGACAATTGGTTGATCATTCCACGCGAGTGTTACTACATCTCCAGGTTTTATTGATTTGTCTTCAAGTGTGAATTGCCAAAGGAAAGACGAACGCGCCCTTAAAAATGCATAGAGTTGAAAATACAACACTGATTAAAATCGCATCTATAAAATTCGCACCTTATCGATATTGATCTATTGCACGGTGTGATTAAATCGTCATCATATATGAATTTAACGAGTTCACTGGGACATTGCTTTCTGTTATTCAAGCATGACTTGTCAACGGAACACATCTGCAAATGACTTGTTTTACATTACATTCACATTTCATCAATTTTTTTCATAAAGTAGGTTCTCTCGGATGGAAAGCAAGGCTTGGCTTATTCGAATGTTATATGTCACTAGCCCATAACTCCACGGGCATTTTTACCATTCCTTGTTAGTTAAAAGATAATATTCTTATAAAGCAAGTTGGACACCTCTGAACTGAATCAAATATGTAGGATATTACCATTGATACTCCACATTGAGAAAAGTCGATCGAATATACCACAGCATATTGAATTAATAGTAAACCATATATGGCTAAGTAGACGATCATCCTGAAAAGATCAACGGTAAGCTCAACGGGAACCCCTGGAGAAGCTCCTGTGGAGCTCGAGCTTTGATTTTCCTCTGTGGATCTCTATGATCAAAGTATTCCAGACAAACCTGTATGGATAGATCGGGAAATAGGATAAAAAAGTGAACCAGTCCATAGAAATTTAGATGATATAATGAAAAAAAAGAATGAACAATTATAATTCAATTAGCAATGCAAATCATTAATTCTTTTCATTTTCATGTAATTTCGTCATGAGCAGACGTAGCGGCCGAAACACCATGAGGCAATCTTGTTATACATCAAAGTTCAAATTTCAAATTTTATTTTTAATGTGCATGTAATCCTATACATGTACCCTATCATATATCGGCTTTAGAAAACCGCGCGGTAAAATCTTGAAAAAAAAGAAGCGAAATTTTTGTATTTCCTTCACAATAATTCCTCATCAGGACAAATTGTCGTTTTCTATCGTTTTGACGGCATAATGCAGCCCGCCGCGGTGCAAGACAGTACATCCAGAGCAAACATTAGTACATTACCCCATGCGTTCCTCTGATATTTCGACACTTAAAGTCTACTTAAAGTCTGCACTTGAAGTAGACTTGTAAGTCTACTTAAAGTTAAACGTAAGTCTACTTTAAGTGGTGTGGTATACTGTAATGCATTTCGTCAAATATTCTCTCACTTGAAGTAGACTTAAAGTCTACTTTAAGTCTGTGACGCTGTTTAAGTAGACTTTAAGTTTCGAAATAGCAGAGTCGGTGCAGTTATCCAAAGACCCTCTTCGTATGAGGATATTATAGATTGTTCGATCGATCAGTTGGATCATTTAATCTGTTTAGATTCATCACATAATATTTGCGGTAATGATCTGTACAAAATAAAAGTAGATTTTCAAAGGGTAAAATAAAAGGGAAAACTTTGTCCACGCACATCGCCTGTTTCTATTTTCTTTAAAGATGGAGGCCCCCGAATGTCTATGCAAATGCATGACACATCGGCTATGCAAAGGATAAGTGATATGCAAGAAATTACTATTCATTTATCCCTTGGCGTAGAGGTAAATGTGCTGTCTAGTTAGCGTAACGACGCGGGTTCGAAACCTATTGCCGAACTTTCCTATTTTCAAAATTTCGCGCCTTTGCCTGTACATCAAGCATGATTCATTTGTGATTCTAGCGATCAATAAGCTGAATTAGCATAAAATAATTTATGTACGCTATGCAGAGTAACTTCTGCTATCTTTCTGTCTTCACAGTTTATTCCTGCACTCCCCTCCCTCTTCCCTCTTCTCTATCCCCTATTCCTACCACCCACTTTCCCGATTCTCTTATTCACTTATTTATTCTTTGTTTCAAATGTTGTCACATCTTTATTGGATGTATGATAAATAAAAATAAATAAATAAAAATATTCGCAGGACACCACCCCCTTATCACGCGTGTCACCGAAGAATCGAATAAAATCGGGGGGTGGTTGGCACATTTTTTTACCCCTACATATTATTGCATTTTTCGGTAGTCCATATGGTCCCTAACAAGGTACTGTCGAGATTTTTTGCATATCTTCATTTTCAACGTCGGCAGACTTCGTCAAACTTTTTGGACGCCGAAAATTACCTACTTTGGAGCTCTGTAGCTCTTCAGGATGTAGTTTTGGTATCACATCATCAACAGAAAATTCTTCGGAATGTCAAGGAGAATGCGCCTGCATCATTGCCAGGTCGATATTTTAAGTAGTATTTTCGTAAATCGTTTTTATTGATTATTTTTCTTAAAAACATAGAAGCCGAAAGTTTTCAATAGATCAATCGATAGAGCTCGACGCCAGCTTTTCAATGGTATGCCGAACTTATACTTTATTTGGTTGTCTTCGAAAGTTATGAGCATTTCAATTTTTTCTTTATTGAGAAATTCCTTGGTGTTCCTTCACTATCTACCCGGATAGGTTGGTGAACATATCTATCAACCGTCATAGAACAAGAGTGCGTAGTGTAGTGGATAAGATGTCTGTTTTTTTTTATTTTGACTGTCACTGGTTCGATCCTCCTTGGCGCAGTTTTCTTTTGCGGTTTTTTTATTGTCGAAATGTTTTTTCTGTGATTATGAAAACCAGAAATGAAAATTTCCCGGTTAACTATCGGTGTTTCCGCTGCAAACTAGGAGTACAGTATCACGACCAGGAAGAGAAGAATTGAATGGGTAATGGTGAACTCGGAGATGGACGATGACAACTTGGAGGAGGTAGGGGATGATGAGATTCTAGGAAAACACGAAGGTGACTTTAGGATGGTATTCGAGGGAGAGTGTGATAAAATAGTTCTGTGAAGTTGAAGCCTCATTGTTGTCCTATTGTAATTTTTATTCATTGTGATTAATATTCATCGATTGGTTATGATTTCTGAATTGAATTATTGAATTGAATATTTGAAAGTTATCAAAAATGTTTTGTGGGATACACTAGAACAACAGTAAAACTAAATCAAAAATAGATAAATTGTTCACACGAGGTAGAAGAGTGGGTAGATCACTGGCTGCGTCACTCTCCTCTCGTGTAATCGCATGTAATGAAAATCTTGAAATGCTCATAACTTTCGAAGACAACCAAATAAAGTATAAGTTCAGCATACCATTGAAAAGCTGGCGTCGAGTTCTATCGATTGAGCTATTGAAAACTTTCGGCTTCTATATTTTTAAGAAAAATAATCAATAAAAACGATTTACGAAAATACTAATTAAAATATCGACCTGGCAATGATGCAGGATCATTCTCCTTGACATTCCGAAGAATTCTTCTGTTGACGATGTGATACCAAAACTATATCCTGAAGAGCTAGCTCGACGGTACCTTGTTAGGGACCATAAGGACTACCAAAAAATGTCCTCTGCTCATTTTCGATTTTTTCAATGTGCCACCGTTTATTCGAACCTTACGCGACACGCGTGTTATATCGCCTATTTTTAGCGAACTAAAACCATTTAGAAAGCTTTGTGGCTAAAAAGATGTCAGTGTTTATTTATAATAACTTGTTGCTATGGGAACTGATAGAGCAAGATGAGTGAAGAAGAGGAAGAAGGAGAGAGAGAGAAATAAAGTGATTGAGAGAGGGAGCGAGAGAGGTAGAGAGAGAGAGAGAGAGAGAGAGGTGGAGAGAGAGAGTGATAGAAAATACACTTGCCACGATTCTACATACACTTCTCGCAAAGCTCAATTTGATTTATCCACTTGTTTGTTGTCCCTAGCTCTCGGTGCAAGTGCCCGTAGCACTTTTCAAATTTTCGTTCATCATTGTTGTTACAATTACTCCTTTGAATATGTAGAACAGCTATCCCACGCGAAAATTTTCATTCAAACGTTTATCATTTTCAAACAGAAAACGTCTGTTTTATCTAAAATTTGCAGCTCCATTCTAGGACTGCGACCTACGGCCCCCTATCATCATGGAAGATGATTCTACACCGGCAAACGACTACTATTCTCCCAAGAGTTGCAGGCTCTACTCGGAAACCTACCCGGACGCCTCGAACTACCACTCCACTCAACTCTACTTCTACGCGCTCTTCGCGGTCATATTCTTGACGGGACTGATCGGTAGTGTTCCCTTTCAGGTGTTTGAATCATACATGGGCGCCGACATGGGGGTGCCCCGTGTAAAATTAGGACTTTTCGAAAAATTGTGGAATACCATCTGTAAAAAAATGACGTTTAGGTCAATTTTTTGAAAAAAAATTGGTGAAGTCCCCCCTGTTAAATTAACCATTTTTCGTTCGGATGCCGCTGTAGAATCGAGCTCCAGGTACCCCGCCCATGTATGGTTTGAATCCATGCAAGATCACGGAACATTCGAGGGTGATTACGGAAGATCCATGCATGCTCACGAACTATGGATATTGCATGCATGATCTTGCATGGAATGCTGAATCATGCATGATTATACTTGTATCCGTGATCATGCATGCATTTCAGCACCAGAAATGTTACGGTAGCGCGTCTGATTATAGATTGATTCAGGCAACCTCGGTGTCGTATTCGTCACCATTCGACAGAGGTGCTCGCAGAGCGCTCAGAACATCTTTATCATGAACATAACGATCATTAACGTGATAGTGTGCCTGATATTGATTCCAATATTTCCTGTCACGACCGTCTACAAACAATGGTACGGTAACGAAGATTATTGATTTTTATGTTAGGAAAATATTGGTATATTCGTTTTTATATTTATATTTTGACTAAATATGACTTTGAGAATCGAAAATGTTCATAATGCACGGAAATAAAAGGTGTGTCTCATAGAGAAAGAATACGAGAGAGCATTTCCAGAGCAGAGAGTTTCAAATTAGCGCGAGGTGTCAGTTTAAAGACTCCATCGTTCTGTATGTACTACAGCATAAGGCACATTGCTATCTAACTTACAGGGTGTTCAAGAATTACGAAGACTTTATATTTCGCTCTTATTTCATGTGTAGTGCATCAATCAAGTTCATATGGTAATATTTATTCAACAATAACATAACATTTCACAATCAACAATTACTTCTCGATTCGACCTCCTTTTGCCTTTATGGCGGCCTTCCGAAATGTTGGGCGAGGACCTATCACAGCACGCTCGTAGAGACGTCTAATTTGATCCATGGCTCCACGAGAAGGTTATTGAGCGACTCCAAATTCTTATGGGGATGAGAACTAGCCTTGGCCTCCACAACAGCCCACATTGAGTAGTTGAGCGAATTCAAGTTCAGTGAGCAGGACGGCCAATCCGAGGTACTGTCGAAGGCTTGCATCGTGTCCTTTCACCACTGCTGGACAATCTTGCCTTGTGGACAGGGGTAGATTCCAGCTGAGGGCACCAGTGATTATTTCCAAGTGCCTCTAGGACCACGGCTCCTGCACGTCCTGCAGTTGTATTCCTTGTTTATTTTTTTCGAGCACGAACCATGCGCTTCAAAAATATTGGCATACACATGAAGTGAGTCTTCGTAATTCTTGAACACCCTGTATATTTATTTAAAAATTTACATTTAAAGTGCCTACAAACCTAACCTGTTCATCTATAAATAATTTATTAAAATGATGATCTTTGATCTCTTGAGATCGATCTTTGATCTCTTGAGATTGATCTTTGATCTCTTGTGATTGATCTTTGATCTCTTGAGATTGATCTTTGATCTCTTGTAAGGTTCTTCGGTGCCGCACTCTGTCCAATCTACGCTCTACTCGAACCCATGGCCGTTGCTCTCGGTGCCTTCTGCCTCTGTGCAATCGCGATCGATCGTTGCATCTGGCATGCGATCTGTCCCGGTACGAAAACTACCGTAACCCGCTCAGAGTATTGATTGATTTTCATTTGAAATTATCATTGTAGATACAGCTGATTGAATGAATTATTATCAATGTTGATCTTTGATCTTTGCTCTTTGATCTTTGATCTTTGAACTACAGAAATCGATTTACATCAGATTTCATCCTGTCCAAGTTCGCCTCGATTGTCATTTTCGTAGTCATCTGGTTGATGTCCGTTGTTGCTGCCGCACCAAATGCATATCACATGCAAATGCGCTCCTACGACGGTACATTTTATAAAGACACTTCGCGTTAATATGAAAGACACACACTCTCGCTTTCTTCGTTTGCCAGAGAGTGTGGCCAGAACGGAGAGTAAAGTTAGCTTGGGGTGTGCCTTTACCTTTGAGCTGTGAACGAAACACCATGGCATTAAACTATTTACAATATTTATGATAAAAAATACTCAGTGTTTGTTCTACTGAAGATGGTCTAAACCACTGAGTAGGGTTCTACTGTCTAGAACCCCGAAACAGCAGGGCCTTAACTATTTTTATATTACAAGTTAAATAGTATGAATAGAGTACATTTGAATGTCTTTTTTTTCATAATATACTTCACATTTATATTATGATGAAAAAGACATTCATCATAATATTTAATAAATAAATCAATAAATAAATTTAATTTTAACGTTTAGATTCTTCACCCTAATCGTTATGTTGTATTCTAATCAAATTTGTACACTTTGATAAACAATAATTTAACATGATCTTTGATCTTTTAATCCCTGATCTTTCCAGGATTTTGCGGTAGTTTCTGTACCTCAAGGTGGGAGGATGAATCATTTCTGAAAGTGTACTCAATAATCCTTCTAATCATTCAATACATCGTTCCCTTTGTCGTGATGATCGTGTGTTATTTTATCGTAAGGATCTTTTGTATTATTTAAAACATCTTTTTTAAAAGTATTCCTTTATCCAATTATAATTAAAAAGAACGCTAAAAATGGGTTGAATTATAAATTTTAAAGAAAAAACTATATTAAACCTAATTGTAAAACGATCAAATCTATAACGAATTATGCCACGCAATCTTATCATGATGAAAATAATGTACATAATCAACAATTTCTGTGACCGAATTTAGCAAACTACAAATTTCTTCCTCAATAAATTTTAAAAGAGGGCTCTACTACATAATTTTCTGAAAAAAAAACTATACAAACTATTTTTTTCAGATCTACTTCTTTTCCAGTCACCACGACTACAATATTGATGTGAATATTCGCAATGAATCGATCAGAGAAAAGGTTATTTACAATAATTATTTTGATTTATTTTCAAACATACTTTCATGCTTTTAATGAAATAACCTAAACTGAAATCAAAGTGATAGCAAACTAATGAAATCCCGAATAAATAGATTCGACAACATGCGATGAAATCATTTGGATTTGATCTAAATTTCAAAGTAGCACTGTATTCAATATACTCATTTAGAAAAGAGCCACCAACATCCTTGCAATCATGACAGTCGTCTTCGCTTTTTCTGTTATACCAAAAGAAGTCATCGCACTCACCGGTCTGGTATGTTTTTTATCTTTTTCGATTAACTTCACACTTTGCACGCGCTGGCTTCTAAACCTCTGAGATACATCGGATGCGGTTTCAGATTATCGAACCTGTTAGATAACATTTATCGAAAAACGTGGAACCAACGATGTGGCATTATTATCTAACTTATTTATTTTAAAATTTAAATTTAAAGTGCATGCATACTTTTTCGTTTACATTTATTAATATCATTAATTTAATTCTGCTATCGAACCGCGTTGTTGGTCAAACGTTCTTCATGATAATAGTGCACCCCAAATCTCATGGTTAATCTTTTTATATAAAAAATAACATCTGCTTTACCCCATGCCATGTCCTATAAAAGATGTTCACGTTGAATGAATTTTAATATTTACAAAAAAAATTCAAATATTCACAAAAATATTCACAAAATTCTGTTGAGAGCCATTTTTTTCTTGAAAGCCAGACAAGATAAATTAATTGTGAGTGTTTCTCTGACTGAATTATTTACAGTGGGATGAAGAACCCGATCGATTCACAATTTCCGAAGTTGACTACCGCTACGTGCTCCTGTTCGTTGTCAATTTGTAAGTTCGGCCAACTCTCTGACCCTCCGAACTACCGTACACTTCCGACTTAGCGACCGTACATTTGTAACAACCATGATATGCTTTTATAATAGATCTATGAGCTACAGTATGCATCTGACCCACCGAACTACAGTATTTACTTCTGACCTAATGAACTACAGTATGATTTTTACAGTATATCGATGATACCAGTTGTGACGACTCCAATTATGTTCTTCCTTCTGAATCCCAATTGCAAGGAAGCCTTCGGATCTAAGCATGTCGCATATACTTCCGTCAATGGCAAATGATCCTTAATCTTTGATCTCCAATCTTTGGTCTTTGATCTTTGATCTTCTCCCTAAAAAATTAATTTACCCATATTATGTAAATAACATCTCAATATTTACTGGACAATGCTTTGGAAAAGGGAAAAAAAGAAGTGATGAGGAGACTCTCAATTAAATAACATTAAACAATGAGTTATTTTATTAGTCAGTGCAAATTACTGAATCAAAAACTTCTCCAGCCGTACTAATCTTCCAATGCATGATCTGTCAACTTTTTTTTGTAGTGAATACTTTGTTGTAATAATTATTCCTCACATTGTTCGACTGTATCGTTTGATAAATAGATATTTTTCTGTTCAAAAGTTCTGAAAAGAAACAACATCAAAAATTCGTGTAAAAGCAGGGGTTCATTATCTTTTCTCTAGTTTTGAGCGTTAAATATATTCAATTAATCTAATGCCTGACTGCCTAACGCTAATGCGTATGCATGAACGTTGCAAAACGGTTTGTCGACAAATGCGACGTCGCAAGGGGATCTTTGGCAAACGTTCCCCGTCTTCGCTTGTGACGTCACGTCTGTCGAACAACCCTTTGGTCAATGTTCACGAATACAGCTCCTGTTATCAATGTCTCTTATCGAATGCAATTCAATTACTGGCAAGGAAATGGGAGCCACCACGTGGCTACCCAAGTAAGTTGCCAGCATTCCCTCTAACTCTCATTCTTTACGTCTCCCTCTTCTTCTACCTCTCTCTACTTCTCCCTCTCCCACTCTTCGTCTCCCGTTCCTCTCCTTCTTCATATCTCTCCCTCTCCCTTCGCCCCATCTACCGTACCCTAACTATATCATGGCAATGGTTTCTACTCACGCGACCTTTCGCGTCTCTCACGAACTTTCGAGTTGGCAAAAAACTGAAAAACAGATAATGAAGATGATGCCACATGATGCACTAGATGGAGGGAAGGAGAAGGAGAGGTAGAATCGTGGGAAGAAGAGGGAGGGACAGAGAGGTATTATTGAATTAAAACTGTCCGAACAATACAAATTCCGCTGTTTGCCGCGCAATATTCAGACTCCGCCCACTTCTTCGCGCGACATACCATTTTCTCTAGTTTTATCGAATTTTATGGCGTTTCCTCATCATTTCAGGGGACTTTCAATAAAAATAAAATTATATGCATTGATAAAACGTTCGAAAAAACCTTCCGAAAATTTGGAGTGCGTTTTTCTCAACGGTGGAGAAGTTTACTATATTCGGCATTTGGCGCAGTGTGTGCAAAACTTTTGTAATTCTATAATAGAGGGACTGGGAGAGAGAGAAAGATGGAGAGAAGTAGAGAGGGAGATAGAGGGGGACGTGGAGAGGGAGAGAGAAGTAAAGAGGTATAGAAGGAGGTAGAGAGGGAGAGAAAGGGAGGGAGAGAAGTAGACTGGGAGAGAGGTAGAGAGATAGGGAGGGAGATGGGGAGAGAGGAGGGAAGTATATCACTGAAACAGATGTTTCGCTATAAGGTCAACGTGTGAACTGTCACGTATGCACTTTGGATGACCATTAAGTCGTTTTCAAACCGCTTGCGGAATTTTTAAATTGAAGCACTTACTCCAGTCTGATTTATGATACTATCCACAATACTTATAAAAAATTCAAGTTATTTTTTAATTAGTTAATTTATTTTTAAATTTGGTCGTTCCAACTTGTCTTTATCTATCCTTCGTGTAGAACAAAATATTTGAAGTATGAGGAAATTGTTTGTTCCTTATTTGGTAATATATCTTTTTTAAATTTTTTTTTGCAATTACATAAACTACTAGCTAACATATCGAGAACAACGAACATGTAATATTTTGAAGGTAGTAAACAATAAAATCGAGAGGAAGTGAGAAAAGTTATGGTATGACTCTGGTGGTCTGTTATAGATTATGCTAATCGCATCGTTACTTATCTGACTTATGTCTGATATGATAAATAAATTTAATTCAATGAAATTGAATTGAAATGAATTATGCATGGACCCCCCAAGAAGACCTCGCTCAAGTCTAAATGAAATGAGGTACAAGTTAGTCCCTGAAACTTCTCACATTCCTCTCATTATAAGATCCCCCATCCTCTCCCATCTGATTTCATCACCCATCTCATCTCATTCGCTCATCTTCCCGCCTGTAACAGTAGGAGACCGCGCACTTTTTGCCTCATACCTAGTCATTTTGAATGGCACCAAGAGGTACAGAGGGAGAGGGAGAGGGAGAGGCAGAGGTAGAGAGGTAGAGGGAGAGACTCAAGAGGTAGAGGTCCTGGGGCTATGACTCATCCCTACCGTAACCGTAAGTGCAAAAAGGAGCAAATGGCAAATGGGCCGTGAGAAACGGTCTATGTTCTTTTTCTGCATTCCATCGTATTTCATTTCGTGACGCAAGAAGTGCCTGTATGAATCCGATATGAGTCATCACAGGAATATCTCCTACAGTATTCTGTTGTAAGCAATGTTTCTTTGGCTTTCTTCGGTTTTCCATGCCAACTATTGTCCGTATAAAATGTACTTGCATAATTGCATAGCTACTGCTGCTAAACAGAGAAAGAACTATCGATTAACTCCCCACTCTTTCCTCCTTTCCTTCCTCGCTCTCTCTGATCTACCTACTCTCTCACCAGTGCTCTCTCTCTAAACATAGAAATTCATTGTGGCAGTGGTTGGCTACTCTCGTACCAAATAAACAAGTGTATTTTATACGGTCAATAGCATTCTAAACCCGTGCATTTAAAGGGACCGAAACCTTTGTCAACGGCCTCTTCAACGCTCTACGCTCTCTCTCGTTGTCAGGGAACAGAGAAATAGTGTGCGCGATGAAGAGGCCATTGAGAGAGGCTCTGAGTGCGGGCAACTGCGAAACCATTGATTTTGAGAGAGTCCCTTTATGAACGGTCGTGTTGGCCGTAAAAATGAACTGAAAACTGTGATCCATATAACAGACCAATCCTAAACTCTTTTCGACATCAATCATGCCTAGAGTATTTTGTGATCTACTTCTT
Organism: Parapristionchus giblindavisi; assembly: GCA_943737045.1. Lineage (NCBI taxonomy): Eukaryota > Metazoa > Nematoda > Chromadorea > Rhabditida > Diplogasteridae > Parapristionchus > Parapristionchus giblindavisi. The sequence continues at coordinate 939,450 of CALSFV010000235.1, forward strand.
CATGATTCACACACTTGTTCTGTTTCATGTTTCACCTGTCTTGTTTCACAGATAAAATAAGTGCATAATCATTAGAACGTACAAATATATGTGCACAGTTAAAGCGACACCCCAAGATAATTTGAAACTCTCCGCTCTGGCCACACTCTCTCGCTTTCTTTATCTACGAGAGAGTATTGCCAATGCGGAGTGTGAAATTAGCTTGGGGTGTGCCTTTAAAGTATAACTTATCTATAATGGTTAGCAATATCAGTATATAGTGCGCTGCATGCTGTTTCGATATAATGTCCACATAATATAATGTATAATAATATAATATAATATAATATATATATAATAATGTATAATAATATAATATAATATAATGTATAATAATATAATATAATATAATATATATAATAATGTATAATAATATAATATAATATAATATATAGTATGATATAATATAATGTATAATGATATAATGGTGATATACTGGACTATAGCTTGCGATTTAAAACTATTGCGTTTCGAGCCAGTTTCTTGAAATCCAGACCTGCGAGGCGTGTTCTGTCAAAAGAACACATTGCAGTATTCATTTCACACTATTTTTTTTTCAAGAAAACTAAGTGCTTGAAGGCATATGGCATTCAAAAACATCGATTCGAAATTGTTAATATGGACGATTATATGTTGTTCAGCTCGAGAAACTGGTGTGAAATATGAATTTAAAAAGTTGAAGTAATGATCTGGTAAATAGTTTGGTTACTGTAGAATTCTTCATAGTGTGCAGAGGCTTCCAAATTACGTTACTCTAATTCAGCCGAAAAGCTTAAAAATAATGAGAGTTTATATCTTCATTATTTGCCTTGAATTGTCACTGGCTTAGCAGTGTTTTCAGACAGGTACCTTGAATATTAACTTTAGCTTTACCCAATGATGCCAGAAATATTTCGGAAAAAAACTGTCGGTTATCATCCCTTCGCTTAATCCCTATTTATTTTATCTCCTCATATTCCCATCTAAATCCAGTACTAATTTCACTTATCTTGGCAAGCACTATCGCAACTAACCAAACCCGACTTGATATCCAGCGCGCTGCACGCTTCCCGCTTATCCCTTTGTTGAATCTCTACCTCTCCCTCTTGGATCTCTACCTCTCCCTCTAGGATCTCTCCCTCTCCCTCTTGAATCTCTACCTCTCCCTCTTGGATCTCTCCCTCTTCATTTTCCGGTTCCAATCCCAAATCATGCACTTATCGATGAGAGATAGCGTGCTATCAATCTCTCCCTCTCCCTCTCCCTCTAGGCTCTCGCCCTCTCCCTCTAGGATCTCTACCTCTCCTTTTCTTGATCTCTTGCAGTAGACAGACACTACGCAACACATCCCCTCAAGCACAATTTCCTTCCAAAGTCTAGCTTTTATCTTTTAAACTAACCAAAGAAACCAACGATGATTATACAATATTATGTAAATGAAATGCAACAGATATAGAAATTTTTAAACTAAAATAAAATATTATTAAATTAATAATTGGTTTGTATGCACTTTAAATGTAATTGTTTTTAAATATATATTTTTAATGTATATTATTGAGTATCAAGGTCGTGCAGGGATTGATTTATTTATTTATTCCATCAAATACATAGTCATAAACATATGACTGGTAAAGGGGAAAGAGGGCTATGGATTTCCGTCGCTGTTAAGCGGTTTCGGCTTTGGCTCGGTGGTAATTTTCAAAGGAAGGTGTGCAGAATGAACGATTGCTACAAATGAAATGAAATGATAATGTTATCTTGTTGCATAAATAAAATACGATTCTTTTATTATTTTTTAATTATACCAAACGGAAAAAATTAATTCTGGATCTCGAAATACATCAAAACTCAATGGAATTTTTTGACCGATGATGTACTGATTTTTCTTAAATCTGCCATTAAATGTTAGGAAACGATAAATATTTATTTATTCCAACATCATAGCAATCTTTAATTATATCATCATTATTTTTCACATACATTTACATTACATTACATTTAAACACTTTTTCGAGATCAACTAACTAGGGAATGGTTTCTTTGATGGTTAAAATTAGGGTCATTGACCAACATGACGATGATCAGCATGGTCGACTTAGTAAGAATCAACATTCAAACGCTGCAGTTGATCGATTTTGAAAAACCCGGCGCATGTACGTTTCACGATCAAACAACGACCTTTCAACCTTCCATGGTGAAGGGTGGACAATCTTTGTCATAGGCGGAGGGGTGCGATCTCTTTCCAAGTCGAGCTGTGGTATAGTGGTAAGTTCTCGTGGTCATAACTTTTTGCACACGAGTTCGATTCCCACGAGAACATTTTATGTCGGTATTTTATTTTAACAATAAACACTGACTTTTCAATGGAAATTAAGTCAAAAAATTCAATTTCTTTTTTGTTTTTGCAACTTTTACGCTGTCTTTTGTTATCTCTTCTTTGTTGCAAATCTGTATAAAATCGAATTATAGTAACAACTTTATGGACAACTTTATATTAATGTTTTCTTTGATTTCCACAAAGAAGAGATAACAAAAGACAGCGTAAAAGTTGCAAAAACAAAAAAGAAATTGAAATTTTTGACTTAATTTCCATTGAAAAGTCAGTGTTTATTGTTAAAATAAAATACCGACATAAAATGTTCTCGGGGGAATCGAACTCGTGTGCAAAAAGTTATGACCACGAGAACTTACCACTATACCACAGCTCGACTTGGAAAGAGATCGCACCCCTCCGCCTATGACAAAGATTGTCCACCCTTCGCCATGGAAGGTTGAAAGGTCGTTGTTTGATCGTGAAACGTACATGCGCCGGGTTTTTCAAAATCGATCAACTGCAGCGTTTGAATGTTGATTCTTACTAAGTCGACCATGCTGATCATCGTCATGTTGGTCAATAACCCTAATTTAAACCATTAAAGAAACCATTCCCTAGTAAGCGGTGGGTCACCGGATCTGTAGTGACATGATATGGTTCCATTGATCTGTGTTTCTGGCAACGTTCATAAAGCCTGGCCCGACTATCTTCACAAATTCATCCTTCCATCTCAATTCGGGTCTTCCTCTTGATCGCTTTGGCCCTTGTGTGTCACATACTATGATCAATAAATCTCCGTTATTTATTGTTTGATCGAACAATCCCTCGTAAACTCTCGAAACACGACACAACGTGACTAGCTCGAAACTTTTTCAGTGCCAAAACTCGTTCGAATTCAAGAACCCATGTGTCTGCATTACTGGTTGCGTTGCGATATCACTCTCGCTCTCTGACTCTCTCCTCTCGCCTGGTCTCTCGCCAATTCTCTAACACTCTGACTCTCTCCTTGTCCACGTTCTCTCGTCATTTTTCTCACTCTCTGACTCTCTCCTCTGGTCTCTCGCCATTTCTCTCGCTCTCTAACCATAACTGCCAGTCTCGTGAGATGACTAGTATAGCTTAGTTAAATCTCGTGATAAAAGTGTAATCATCTATCTCTACCCACTCTATGACGAAAAGTTCTTCGGCCTATAACCCATACCTTATACTTTATCGTAAACAAGTTCAGTTAACGGATAACAAAGATTTATCATGATAGACACACAACAGATATTTTTAATCCTTTCGCAACACTTTGTCATAGACAGACAGAGAGTGACCCAAATCTAAAATAGAATCTAGAATTTCTTTTAACGCCTTCCCTAATTTTTGTAAAATTTGGCTATGCTTTATAGCTTTTTTATCTTCGAGAGAGCGTTGTCAGAGTGACCAGTAAAATTAGTCCGGGTGTGCCTTAATGACCGTAATCTTTGTAACCCTTGAAGATTCCGATTGTTCGAAGGGAATATAAGGAATGTATACAGTACCTTTACGGTAGATTGGATTGTAGATTACGGTAGATGACCAGCTTAGAAATATTATTATAGTTTTTTTTTCATTTAAAAATTCTAACACAAACTATTTTAAATCTCTCAATCCTTTTTTAACTTTATTTCGAATCTGTAGTGATTCTTGCCGCTTTTGCGTATGTCTGTTAAAGATGGAGGCCCTCGAATGTCTATGCAAATGTATAACATATCTATTATGCAAGAGACAACTTATATGCAAGAAATTAGCAGGACCATTCATCAATCCCATAGCGCAGTGGTAACAGTGCTCACTAGTAAGCGTAACGTCGCGGGTTCGAAACCTATTGCTGAACTTTCCTATTTTCAAAATTTCGCGCCTTTGCCTGTACATCAAGCATGGATTCATTCATGATTCTAGCGATCAATAAGCTAAATTAGCATAAACTAATTTATGTGAGGTAAGCAGAATATCTTTTGCTTTCTGTCTTCACAGTTTGTTCACGAAAATATTGCCCGGACACCACCTTTAATGGTGGCGAGACAACATTGACGGGGGATGAAGAGCCCGACAGTGTTCTTGCTAGTCTTCTATGTATGCAGGCTTGTAAAAGAATTTCATCGCAAGATAGACATGCCCCTTTCAAAATCAAGAAACGCTCGAAATTGTAGCTGATCTCTTGATTAGCGTGACTTTGTTGACGAGATCTCGCGAGACAGTTTTGACCAGACGACCATTAGATATTCATTGTGATAAACAAAGATATACGTGGTAGGATAAGACAATGTTTATAGTGGGTGAGCGTATGATTACATGCGAACAGATTTCCTACAAACATTCATAGTACGACCAAGAATCCTTGTTCATTATGCATCATTTGCCTTACGTGTCTACGCCGTAACCTCCTCCGCCGCGTCTCCGTCGTTACGGCGGAGGTTACGGCGTAGGTACGCAAGGCAAATGAAACGATGCATTACATTTCAGAGCATTAGCGACAAGGATACAAAATCTATTTTGTGATTTCAATAACTTTCTTTCAACAAGTAGTTGTCAACCATGTACAGCACTCTCACCTACAGCACTCCTTCTGTATTATAGATTACCAAGTATTGATTAACAGGCTGAAGATAGAACAGAGATAAACATTCTTAATTTTACATGTCTGATCTCGTCCTTTTCTCCGTTCTATTCGTCCCCTTCTTACAATAACCCTGATATCTTTATCACTTGCCAACTGATCATTGTCTAAATTTAGAGATCCCGCTCATCTTCGATCGTCTCTCTTTTTCCATATCACGACAAAACGGATAAACAGCTTCGTTTGGAGTGACACAGCGAGGGCGATGTTTTCTCACCCTTGCGAAGGTCATCGACGGTGTTTATAGTGATATACTTTCCCCAAAACTGCAACGTCATGCTACCCGTCACGTTCTAGAACATTTAGTTCAAAAGTCACGAAAGTAAATGAAAAGAGGCGAGAGAGTGTGTAAAAAGAGGAGAGTTTTGCTTGTTTCTTTTCTTTCCGTAAATTTTGAACAGAGCACAAAATGGTCCATCGAAGCAATTCTACAAATAACAGTGATATTTTATTCTTCAATGTCCATTTCTTTTTTTTAAAGATTAAAGGGAGCATAGCCATTCTCAACGATCTACTCGACGCGCTTTGCTCTCTCGTTGTTTGAGAACAGAGAAATAGTGTGCGCAATGAAGAGGCGATGTTGCCAGAGGGGAGGAATAAAAAATAGCTAGGAGTGTGCCTTGAAAATCCCTCAACTCATTCATGAACGTTGTTCGATTGTTGTTGACAGACCAGTCTCAAATTTTCCCTTCAATTGCATTCCTTCCTTCTCCGCAACACGAAACTACCCGTTCCCATCTCGGCGTTTCAGGTTCTTACCCAACCAAGGAACGCTCCCCCTCCCCTAGGAACGGGACGAGAGAGCTAGGGAACGGAGGGGAGAGGGAGAGAAAGAGGGAGAGGGAGAGGGAGAGGTAGAGGGAGAGGTAGAGGGAGAGGGAGAGGGAGAGGGAGAGGGAGAGGGAGAGGGAGAGGGAGAGGGAGAGGGAGAGGGAGAGGGAGAGGGAGAGGGAGAGGGAGAGGGAGAGGGAGAGGGAGAGATAAGGCAATACCTGGGGGAGAAGCTAATTGCTGGTGTGACTGCCAGCCTTAAAGTTGATTGGATGGGAACGATCGAACTTGCTCCGAGACGAGGTTCATACCATCGAGTTTGTTTGATCACAAATTTTTTTCCGAAAGCATGAATCACTTACTGTCTCTAGATACTGCAAATAAGATGCTAATTGCATGAAGTTTACCAAATATGGAATTGTACATTTTGAACATTTAGGAAACTTTCATGCTATTGCATAAACGAGCATTTTTTTAACATTATAACAACTTTATTCAGCTGTGTTGGGGGTAGCTGGGTCGCCATTAGGGTTCTCCAAGGAGCGCATCGTATCTCGTGAGTTGCCCGAATCTATCCAGCTTATCGACTGTCCAGTCGTCTTCCTCCTTCACCTTCATATAGCATTTAAAGGAACTGAATTAACGTTTGTTCTCGATCCCTTGTAAGTGCTAAATAAGTTTTTTTTTGCAAGAACAATGTCTAAAAAATGACGGGATAATCGATCCACTGATAACACGACGGGCCTCCATCAACCTATGCTAATTACCTATACTCTCTCATTTCTTGTTATGGAAATAAAGAATAAGAATAAGAATAAGAGGTTAGGCTCCCTCTAACGGAATCTTTTCCCGCATTAAAATTTGCAGACTATTACTGTAGTTGACTCGCTCTCCTCTTTGTGTCGTTTGCGTTCTTTACTCTCCGCGACAAAAAAACGTCGCAATTTCGTTGTTTCGTTATCTTTAGCAGTGATCTCAACTGTGATCGCGAACCGATTAGTATCTATTAAGAGAGATGGTCATTAAGACTCGACCACCCCCGGACACGTGCGCTAGCAATGGGAACTGGGGGTCCATACTTGGGTGTTAGGAGTGTCACCGGCCCTTATTACACAAAACAGCAGAAATTTCCTGTTTGTGCCCTCAGGCTATTAGAAAAATTAATTTAAGTGCAAAAACGTTTAAAAATCATAATTTCTCAAATTGTTGAGATAAATTCCAAATATCATTTGCGATGCGTCTAGGGTGCACAGAGCTTGCTAATTCACTATTAGCATCGAATGTGCGTTGATTCCTAAACCACTTTTTTTACTTAAAATTTTTGTTTTTTCGGACAAATTATTGCTTGTTGTAGATTGCTGCAAAGATTTCCGACCAGGTATTGTAGCCTAAGCAATTCTGCATTGATTTCACTTAAAACCGGGTTCTTCCCGTTAGACCATCTTGCCGAAATTTTCGCTCGAATTTCCGTCATCGATGGTTTTCCCGAACAAATGTATTTTCCAAACGTATTTTCCAAACGATTGGTGCGGAATTGTGGTCTACACAAAGTTTCGAGGTGAGGCCAGTCAAATGACACAAGAAGCCCATCACTTGGATCAATTTGAAAATTTCGATTTTCATGACCCGGGGGTCATGGTCCGAAAATTTCGAAATTTCTCAAGTTTGAAATGTTTTCATTTATGCGGCTTATTGTGAAGTACCAATGATGTGAATAATATTCATCCAATGCTCAATGGCTGATCTATCCTTTCAACCAATTTTTTGAAAATTTTCATTCTGATTGCGTGCGAAAAATCAGAATTGTGTTTGAATCAGTTTCCAACTTGATTTCTGTAACATTCTGTCATAGTACTTTACAATATACATAATCAATTTGAAAATCGTTCATTTTCGAAAATTCAATTTTTTTGCCATGAACCCGGGGTCATGGAAATCGATTTTTCAAAAGTGAGCCAAATGCCGGGATTTCAGTTCTACTATGTTTACTCATCGTGAAACTTCACATTGTCATTGTCATTTGCTCATTGTCGCAGCATTCGAGTCGACAAACTGCAATATTTCAAAAATTTACCGTGAAAGTAGGCACTCAAATTTAATTTTCTGAATTTTCGAAAATGAACAATTCTCATATTGATTATGTATATTGTATAGTACTATGACAGAATGTTACAGAAAGCAAGTTGGAAACTGATTCAAACACAATTCTGATTTTTCGCACGCAATCAGAATGAAAATTTTCAAAAAAATGGTTGAAAGGATAGATCAGCCATTGAGCATTGGATAAATATTATTCACAGCATCAATACTTCACAATAAGCCGCAGAAATGAAAACATTTCAAACTTGAGAAATTTTGAAAATTTTCAGACCATGACCCCCGGGTCATGAAAATCGAAATTTTCAAATTGATCCAAGTGATGGGCTTCTTGTGTCATTTGACTGGCCTCACTTCGAAACCTTGTGTAGACCACAATTCCGCACCAATCGTTTGGAAAATACGTTTGGAAAATACATTTGTTCGGGAAAACCATCGATGACGGAAATTCGAGCGAAAATTTCGGCAAGATGGTCTAACGGGAAGAACCCGGTTTTAAGTGAAATCAATGCAGAATTGCTTAGGCTACAATACCTGGTCGGAAATCTTTGCAGCAATCTACAACAAGCAATAATTTGTCCGAAAAAACAAAAATTTTAAGTAAAAAAAGTGGTTTAGGAATCAACGCACATTCGATGCTAATAGTGAATTAGCAAGCTCTGTGCACCCTAGACGCATCGCAAATGATATTTGGAATTTATCTCAACAATTTGAGAAATTATGATTTTTAAACGTTTTTGCACTTAAATTAATTTTTCTAATAGCCTGAGGGCACAAACAGGAAATTTCTGCTGTTTTGTGTAATCAGGGCCGGTGACACTCCTAACACCCAAGTATGGACCCCCAGTTCCCATTGCTAGCGCACGTGTCCGGGGGTGGTCGAATATGATCGAGTCTTAGGGAGCATGCCTCTTAAATGTTACTCGATACATTGTCTGGCTGTTTGCAAAAGTCACAAAAAAGCACACACTTTTTCAGGAAATAAAAATTAACCCTTGCACTTCCTTATCGCAAACATCTTCAACTAATGAAACGTTTAATTGTACAGAACTATCTCTGCTCTTAAAGGGGCTGCCACCTTTGTCAACGGTCTCTTCAACGCGCTACGCTCTCTCGTTGTTAGAGAACAGAGAAATAGTGTGTGTACTGAAGAGACCATTGAGAGAGGCCAACCTCCCTTTAAAAATTGTTGTAAGACTCGAAATTCTTAATCCATTGCTATTGGACGTTCAAGCACAAGTTTTCATACAGTCAATTCCGATCTACTTCTCGATGTTTGTTTTCACGAAGCTTACACTTGTACAATATGCTATAATATTTACGATATTTTTGATAACCAATATACTGAAGATGGTCAGCGCCACAGAGTAGGGTCTGCTGTCTGGAACCCCTCCTGTAAATAGAGTACGCATGCATGCTTTCTAAGATTTGTTTCATGATTTATTTCGTCTATCCCCCAATTCACCTTGCAACGAGATCGCTGCTCTTTAGAGCTCACTCTTTTTTCACGCTGATTAGCCTAGATAGTACGCTAATAGTACGCTAGGAGAAAAAAGATGCGCAAAGACTCTCCGCTTTTTGCACACTCTCTCGCCGTTTTCTGACTTTTGACCACCACATTAGCAGGCGCCCAGTTCACTTTGTGAAGTTCGATCAGTACGGTCGAACCATGCAGACCAACCTAGCACCGCATGTGCAAAAAGTGGTTGTGTTAGCTAGCGTGGAATTAGTGCTTGACCTTTTTGAGCGTTGGTAGGAACGGAAAAGCACGAGGAGTGGGTAAGGAGGCTAGGTCGAGAGGGTGAAAAGTTTGATGTAGGTTGAAGTGAAATTGAACAATGACGTCAAATTCTCTTATATTTTAGCTGATCTAAGATATGATAATTAGAGAAGCGTTCTCTCATATGCGAGATAACTCGGATTGCTTTCTCCGGTACAGTTAGATAATCTCAAAGAGAATTTGGTCTGAGTTAAGGAACTTTGGATGAAAGATACGCGGAAAGCTTATTGTTTGATGAGCTTTAGGATGTGAAGCCTGCGCCACTGTCTTCTGAAGCGCTAAAAGCAGAGGTACTACTGCGAAAAGAAGCGAACTCCACAGTACGGCACTACATAGGTCGGATGAGAACCGATGAATGAGAAAATGAATATTTGCATAGACACACAATGAAACGTATGTAAATTACTCTCATCCGCTCGGTTCTCATCCGACATAGTGCCTAGAGCGCACAAAACATGCGAAGTGTTATGTTTTCATGTTAGAAACAGCAAAGGCTAAAAATATCAAAGAAGTACTTCTCAATGCTCTCTTTGTCTTTATCTTGAAACATAAACGAATACAAGACGCGGTCAAAAAATAATTAAATAATTAAATATTATATTAATATTATTAATATTCTATTAATAATATTAATATTATTAGACGTACAAGTATACGTTTAGCTGTATTTTTTAAATATATAGGTTAGCAATAATGTGCCCTAGGGTGTTTCGGCCGCTACGTCCAAGCCACAAGCTCGGATCAAGACACAATCGGAGAAAACTCTCCTCGTTTTGCACACTCTCTCGCTCCTCAATTAATCAATCAATTTATTCATATCAAGTAATAATACTAGATGAAGGGAGGATCGTTCTCCAGTTAATCCACTGGTATTGACCACCAGTGTGCATTGATCCTTTCACGCACTCTATCGCTCCTCTATCCCAGCTTAACCGTTCCATCCACTACGTAACACACGTTCGTCGATCGAAAACCAACGCCACTAAATGGCCGTGGGCGTTGTTTAGACCCAAAAAAAAACAATAATGAAATGGAAAGGAACACCAAAAAGCATTAGAAGAATGCCTAAGGAATCGAAAATCGCTGACCGGACCACTTGCCAATTGGAATGAATTTAGGCAAAAAGAGAACAATGCCGTAGGGGCAGGGATCATGGAGGGAGAGGGAGGATGAAAAGGAGAGGGAGAGGAGGAAAAAGGAGAGGTAGAGTTCTGGTCAGGTGAAAGTTGAGCATGGCAGCAGTGCATTAGTTGTCCATCCCATTGTCTGGTGGGCTGTGTGGCCATTGCTCTTTCTCTTTATGTTTCACTTCGATTTCGGCCAAATTAAGCGGTGATTGTCGTTTTCTCCCATGTATTGCCCCGGTCTGTACATCACTCTTCTTTCGATAACAAGATCCGCCACTACATCAGAACGCCGGACCAGCCCAAAATATAGTATAAAAGTCTAGTATAAATTGCATTTTCCGTTCCTATCACTACGTAACACACGTTCGTCGATCGAAAACTAAAAAAATATTGTTTATTTTTCATCCCATTTCGGACTGATCCAGGGTTGTGGTCCGGTGTTCTGAAGCGGTGTCCAAGATCCATCCAAATTATGTCATGTTTTCTTGACAATGCAGACTAGGATCTGCCTTCGAGCGATAATTTCCACTCAAATGCCCATGTTTGAATGGCCAACATATCCGTTTTTGTGATCGGATGAAGTGTCTGTTGACGTATTCCTTTATTACGTTACTATTACCGCATGTGCAGTTGTCTGTTATCGATGAGAAAGCGTCTTTGTTTACCCCTGTAGAGATCAAACGTTCAAAACTGCGAAACGCTTCCTTGTTAGTTGTTGTCGTGAAAGCTATGCAGTCTTTTATTATTATTTGTAGTAATATTATTTATTCCGTCATACATATACGAAATGGGATGACATAAGCCAACGAGGTAGCGGCAATGAGTTGGGTGCGGAAGACCAAAACCTAATTTGTGAAAATGAACAATAGGGTACACAGAAACCGCCCAATCTCTAGCTAATGTCCCACTTCGCCAGTTAATCCGTGTGATGCTATTGTGAGCGTTTTTGGAGAAATTGTCAATAAAGCTTAATGGAACATACAGTATCTCGATCGGTGGTCGGTACATGGTCATTAAGCTCTATCCCAGTGATTCTTGATTTATCTGATCGGCTGTTATATGGAAAATGATCAGCGAAGAACTTGTTTTGGCCGTGATCAACGTTTTTTTTGGTGGGGTGCAATCACCTGTCCTCGTACTGTATGGTAGTTCAACACGGCAAACCGTTAGCATGCTGGCCATGTAAACCATTAGCATGCTGAAAAACTCTAACAATAAGCAGAGGAACCTACTGTACCGTACATTCTACCGTACTATGCATTTTACGTTCTACCGTATACTATGTTATATGTTAACCATGTACTTAAACACCATACAGTATACCATTACACAATATACCTGCGTACATTTCACGATCGTATAGTTAACCCATCAAAGTTCAGTTTTACCCTTCGCCCCTCTCTAGCTCTATTCCACCCCCATTGTTTTCTTCAATTGTCCTTTCATCTTTGATCACCCAGAAAAGCAGAAAAACCTACCGTTCCGTCCTACCGTA